>JAEKDQ010000651.1:0-336735 GCA_026937815.1 Etheostoma perlongum | reverse complement strand
TTCAGAATTAGCCCCTGCACAAAAGGAGCATGTTTGTGTGAATGTAAACAACTCATTTCTGGTGATAAACCTCTAGATTTCAGTCATGCATGTTAGCTCCATTTTGATTGTTGGTGCACTAGGCCGCCCAAGAGACTGTGATCCGTGTTTGATGAAATATGGATAAAATTACCTTTTGCTGACACTTGTGAAAACATAATTTGGCCATGCAGACTGATTTTTTTCAGTGGTGCAATTTGAACCAAGTCAAGCATTGGTGGTTCAGTGGTAGAATTCTCGCCTCCCATGCGGGAGACCCGGTCCAATTCCCGGCCAATGCAGCTTTCCTTTACTACTATTTGGAATTAGCCCCTGCACAAAAGGGGAATGTTTGTGTGATGGTCATTTCTGGTAATGTTAACCTCTAGATTTCAGTCATGCATGTTAGCTCTATTTTGGTTATTGATTCACTAGGCCGCCCAAGAGACTGTGATCCGTGTTTGATGGAAGATGGATAAAATTACCTTTTACTGACACTTGTAGAAAACATAATGTGGCCATGCAGACTGATTTTTTTCAGTGGTGCAATTTGAACAGTGTCAAGCATTGGTCGTTCAGTGGTAGATTTCTCACCTGCCACGTGGAGCCCGAGGACAAATTCCTGGCCAATGCAGCTTTGCTTTACTACTATTTGGAATTAGCCCCTACACAAAAGGAGCATGTTTGTGTGATGGCAAAAAGCTCATTTCTGGTAATGTTAACCTCTAGATTTCAGTCATGCATGTTAACTCCATTTTGATTGTTGGTGCACTAGGCACCTCAAGAGACTTAGATCCGTGTTTGATGAAATATGGATAAAATGACCTTGTTGCTGACACTTGTGAAAACATAATGTAGCCATGCAGACTGATTTTCTTCAGTGGTGAAATTCTAAGCACGCCAAGCATTGGTGGTTCAGTGGTAGAATTCTCGCCTGCCACGTGGGAGACACGGGTCCGATTCCCGGCCAATGCAGTTCTCCTTTACTACTATTTGGAATTAGCTCTTGCACAAAACGGGCATGTTTGTGTGAAAGCAAACAACTCATTTCTGGTGATATTAACCTCTAGATTTCAGTCATGCATGTTAGCTCCATTTTGGTTATTGATGCACTAGGCCGCCCAAGAGACTGTGATCCGTGTTTGATGGAAGATGGATAAAATTACCTTTTTACTGACGCTTGTGAAAACATAATGTGGCCATGCAGACTGATTTTTTTTCAGTGGTGCAATTTGAACCGTGTCAAGCATTGGTCGTTCAGTGGTAGATTTCTCACCTGCCACGTGTGAGCCCGAGGACAAATTCCTGGCCAATGCAGCTTTGCTTTACTACAATTCAGAATTAGCCCCTACACAAAAGGAGCATGTTTGTGTGATGGCAAAAGCTCATTTCTGGTAATGTTAACCTCTAGATTTCAGTCATGCATGTTAGCTCCATTTTGATTGTTGGTGCACTAGGCACCTCAAGAGACTTAGATCCGTGTTTGATGAAATATGGATAAAATGACCTTGTTGCTGACACTTGTGAAAACATAATGTAGCCATGCAGACTGATTTTCTTCAGTGGTGAAATTCTAAGCACGCCAAGCATTGGTGGTTCAGTGGTAGAATTCCTCGCCTGCCATGGGGGAGACCCGGGTCCGATTCCCGGCCAATGCAGTTTTCCTTTACTACTATTTGAATTAGCTCTTGCACAAAACGGGCATGTTTGTGTGAAAGCAAACAACTCATTTCTGGTGATATTAACCTCTAGATTTCAGTCATGCATGTTAGCTCCATTTTGGTTATTGATGCACTAGGCCGCCCAAGAGACTGTGATCCGTGTTTGATGGAAGATGGATAAAATTACCTTTTGCTGACACTTGTGAAAACATAATGTGGCCATGCAGACTGATTTTTTCAGTGGTGCAATTTGAACCAAGTCAAGCATTGGTGGTTCAGTGGTAAATTCCAAGGTCAAATGCATTGGTAGCCCTGCACAGTGTTTGTGTGATGGCAAAAAGCTCATTTCTGGTAATGTTAACCTCTAGATTTCAGTCATGCATGTTAGCTCCATTTTGATTGTTGGTGCACTAGGCACCTCAAGAGACTTAGATCCGTGTTTGATGAAATATGGATAAAATGACCTTGTTGCTGACACTTGTGAAAACATAATGTAATGCAGACTGATTTTCTTCAGTGGTGAAATTAAACATGCTCAACTATTTCTGGTGGGAATTATTCCCGCCAATGCAGCTTTCACTACTATTTGGAATTAGCCCTTGCACAAAACGGGCATGTTTGTGTGAAAGCAAAAACTCATTTCTGGTGATATTAACCTCTAGATTTCAGTCATGCATGTTAGCTCTATTTTGGTTATTGATGCACTAGGCCGCCCAAGAGACTGTGATCCGTGTTTGATGGAAGATGGATAAAATTACCTTTTTACTGACACTTGAAAACATAATGTGGCCATGCAGACTGATTTTTTTCAGTGGTGCAATTTGAACACGTGTCAAGCATTGGTGGTTCAGTGGTAGATTTCTCACCTGCCACGTTGAGCCCGAGGACAAATTCCCGGCCAATGCAGCTTTGCTTTACTACAATTCAGAATTAGCCCCTGCACAAAAGGAGCATGTTTGTGTGATGGCAAAAACTCATTTCTGGTAATGTTAACCTCTAGATTTCAGTCATGCATGTTAGCTCCATTTTGGTTGTTGGTGCACTAGGCACCTCAAGAGACTTAGATCCGTGTTTGATGAAATATGGATAAAATGACCTTTGTTGCTGACACTTGTGAAAACATAATGTAGCCATGCAGACTGATTTTTTTCAGTGGTGAAATTTGAACCAAGTCAAGCATTGGTGGTTCAGTGGTAGAATTCTCGCCTGCCATGCTGGGAGACCCGGTCCAATTCCTGGCCAATGCAGCTTTTACTTTACTACTATTTGGAATTAGCCCTGCACAAAAGGGGAATGTTTGTGTGATGGCAAAAAGCTCATTTCTGGTAATGTTAACCTCTAGATTTCAGTCATGCATGTTAGCTTTTTTGTTATTGATGCACTAGGCCGCCCAAGAGACTGTGATCCGTGTTTGATGGAAGATGGATAAAATTACCTTTTTGCTGACACTTGAAAAACATAATGTGGCCATGCAGACTGATTTTTTCAGTGGTGCAATTTGAACCAAGTCAAGCATTGGTGGTTCAGTGGTAGAATTCCTCCCCATGCGGGAGACCCGGTCCAATTCCTGGCCAATGCAGCTTTCCTTTACTACTATTTGGAATTAGCCCCTGCACAAAAAGGGAATGTTTGTGTGATGGCAAAAAGCTCATTTCTGGTAATGTTAACCTCTAGATTTCAGTCATGCATGTTAGCTCCATTTTGATTGTTGGTGCACTAGGCACCTCAAGAGACTGTGATCCGTGTTTGATGGAAGATGGATAAAATTACCTTTTTACTGACACTTGAAAACATAATGTGGCCATGCAGACTGATTTTTTTCAGTGGTGCAATTTGAACAAGCATTGGTGGTTCAGTGGTAGATTTCTCGCCTGCCATGCAGAGACCCGGGACAAATGAATGCAGCTTGCTTTACTACTATTCCCCTTGCAGTGTTTGTGTGATGGCAAAAACTCATTTCTGGTAATGTTAACATTTCAGTCATGCATGTTAGCTCCATTTTGCTAGGCACCTCAAGAGACTTAGATCCGTGTTTGATGAAATATGGATAAAATTACCTTTTTACTGACACTTGTGAAAACATAATGTGGCCATGCAGACTGATTTTTTCAGTGGTGCAATTTGAACCGTGTCAAGCATTGGTCGCTCAGTGGTAGATTTCCGTGGCCCGATTCCCTGGCCAATGCAGCTTTTTTTACTACTATTTGAATTAGCCCCTTGCACAAAAACGGGCATGTTTGTGTGAAAGCAAACAACTCATTTCTGGTGATATTAACCTCTAGATTTCAGTCATGCATGTTAGCTCCATTTTGGTTATTGATGCACTAGGCCGCCCAAGAGACTGTGATCCGTGTTTGATGGAAGATGGATAAAATTACCTTTTTGCTGACACTTGTGAAAACATAATGTGGCCATGCAGACTGATTTTTTCAGTGGTGCAATTTGAACCAAGTCAAGCATTGGTGGTTCAGTGGTAGAATTCTCGCCTCCCACGCTGGAGCCCGGTCCAATTCCTGGCCAATGCAGCTTTTTTTACTACTATTTGGAATTAGCCCCTGCACAAAAAAGGGAATGTTTGTGTGATGGTCATTTCTGGTAATGTTAACCTCTAGATTTCAGTCATGCATGTTAGCTCTATTTTGGTTGTTGATTCACTAGGCCGCCCAAGAGACTGTGATCCGTGTTTGATGGAAGATGGATAAAAATTACCTTTTTTACTGACGCTTGAAAAACATAATGTGGCCATGCAGACTGATTTTTTTCAGTGGTGCAATTTGAACAAAAGCATTGGTGGTTCAGTGGTAGAATTCTCACCTGCCACGGGAGACCGAGGACCAATTCCTGGCCAATGCAGCTTTGCTTTACTACTATTTGGAATTAGCCCCTGCACAAAAGGGGAATGTTTGTGTGATGGCAAAAAGCTCATTTCTGGTAAAGTTAACCTCTAGATTTCAGTCATGCATGTTAGCTCTCTTTTGGTTATTGATGCACTAGGCACCCAAGAGACTGTGATCCGTGTTTGATGGAAGATGGATAAAATTACCTTTTTACTGACGCTTGTGAAAACATAATGTGGCCACGCAGACTGATTTTTTTCAGTGGTGCAATTTGAACCTTGTCAAGCATTGGTGGTTCAGTGGTAGAATTCTCACCTCCCATGCGGGAGACCCGGATCCAACTCCCGGCCAATGCAGCTTTCCTTTACTACTATTTGGAATTAGCCCCTGCACAAAAGGGGAATGTTTGTGTGATGGCAAAAAGCTCATTTCTGGTAATGTTAACCTCTAGATTTCAGTCATGCATGTTAGCTCTCTTTTGGTTATTGATGCACTAGGCCGCCCAAGAGACTGTGATCCGTGTTTGATGGAAGATGGATAAAATTACCTTTTTACTGACGCAGAAAACATAATGTGGCCATGCAGACTGATTTTTTTCAGTGGTGCAATTTGAACCGTGTCAAGCATTGGTCGCTTCAGTGGTAGATTTCTACCTGCCACGTGTGAGCCCGAGGACAAATTCCTGGCCAATGCAGCTTTGCTTTTACTACAATTCAGAATTAGCCCCTACACAAAAAAGGAGCATGTTTGTGTGATGGCAAAAAGCTCATTTCTGGTAATGTTAACCTCTAGATTTCAGTCATGCATGTTAGCTCCATTTTGATTGTTGGTGCACTAGGCACCTCAAGAGACTTAGATCCGTGTTTGATGAAATATGGATAAAATGACCTTGTTGCTGACACTTGTGAAAACATAATGTAGCCATGCAGACTGATTTTCTTCAGTGGTGAAATTCTAAGCACGCCAAGCATTGGTGGTTCAGTGGTAGAATTCTCGCCTGCCACGTGGGAGACCCGGTCCGATTCCCCGGCCAATGCAGTTTTCCTTTACTACTATTTGAATTAGCTCTTACACAAAAACGGGCATGTTTGTGTGAAAGCAAACAACTCATTTCTGGTGATATTAACCTCTAGATTTCAGTCATGCATGTTAGCTCCATTTTGGTTATTGATGCACTAGGCCGCCCAAGAGACTGTGATCCGTGTTTGATGGAAGATGGATAAAATTACCTTTTTGCTGACACTTGTGAAAACATAATGTGGCCATGCAGACTGATTTTTTTCAGTGGTGCAATTTGAACCAAGTCAAGCATTGGTGGTTCAGTGGTAGAATTCTCACCTCCCACGTGGAGACCCGGTCCAAATTCCCCGGCCAATGCAGCTTTCCTTTACTACTATTTGGAATTAGCCCCTGCACAAAAGGGGAATGTTTGTGTGATGGTCATTTCTGGTAATGTTAACCTCTAGATTTCAGTCATGCATGTTAGCTCTATTTTGGTTATTGATTGGTGCACTAGGCACCCCAAGAGACTTAGATCCGTGTTTGATGGAAGATGGATAAAATTACCTTTTGCTGACACTTGTGAAAACATAATGTGGCCATGCAGACTGATTTTTTCAGTGGTGAAATTCTAAGCACGCCAAGCATTGGTGGTTCAGTGGTAGATTCCTCACCTGCCACGTTGGAGACCCAGGACAAATTCCCGGCCAATGCAGCTTTCCTTTACTACTATTTGAATTAGCCCCTGCACAAAACGGGCATGTTTGTGTGAAAGCAAACAACTCATTTCTGGTGATATTAACCTCTAGATTTCAGTCATGCATGTTAGCTCCATTTTGGTTATTGATGCACTAGGCCGCCCAAGAGACTGTGATCCGTGTTTGATGGAAGATGGATAAAATTACCTTTTTTGCTGACACTTGAAAACATAATGTGGCCATGCAGACTGATTTTTTTCAGTGGTGCAATTTGAACCAAGTCAAGCATTGGTGGTTCAGTGGTAGAATTCTCGCCTCCCATAGACCCGGGTCCAATTCCCGCCAATGCAGCTTTCCTTTACTACTATTTGAATTAGCCCCTGCACAAAAAGGGGAATGTTTGTGTGATGGTCATTTCTGTAATGTTAACCTCTAGATTTCAGTCATGCATGTTAGCTCCATTTTGGTTATTGATTCACTTGTAATCCGTGTTTGATGGAAGATGGATAAAATTACCTTTTTACTGACACTTGTGAAAACATAATGTGGCCATGCAGACTGATTTTTTTTCAGTGGTGCAATTTGAACCGGTCAAGCATTGGTGGTTCAGTGGTAGATTTCTACCCAACCTGCCACGTGTGAGCCCGAGGACAAATTCCTGGCCAATGCAGCTTTGGTTTACTACAATTCAGAATTAGCCCCTAAAAAGCTCATTTCTGGTAATGTTAACCTCTAGATTTCAGTCATGCATGTTAGCTCCATTTTGATTGTTGGTGCACTAGGCACCTCAAGAGACTTAGATCCGTGTTTGATGAAATATGGATAAAATGACCTTGTTGCTGACACTTGTGAAAACATAATGTAGCCATGCAGACTGATTTTCTTCAGTGGTGAAATTCTAAGCACGCCAAGCATTGGTGGTTCAGTGGTAGAATTCTCGCCTGCCACGTGGGAGACCCGGTCCGATTCCCCGGCCAATGCAGTTTTCCTTTACTACTATTTGAATTAGCCCTTGCACAAAACGGGCATGTTTGTGTGAAAGCAAACAACTCATTTCTGGTGATATTAACCTCTAGATTTCAGTCATGCATGTTAGCTCCATTTTGGTTATTGATGCACTAGGCCGCCCAAGAGACTGTGATCCGTGTTTGATGGAAGATGGATAAAATTACCTTTTTGCTGACACTTGTGAAAACATAATGTGGCCATGCAGACTGATTTTTTTCAGTGGTGCAATTTGAACCAAGTCAAGCATTGGTGGTTCAGTGGTAGAATTCTCGCCTCCCACGCTGGGAGACCCGGTCCAATTCCCGGCCAATGCAGCTTTCCTTTACTACTATTTGGAATTAGCCCCTGCACAAAAGGGGAATGTTTGTGTGATGGTCATTTCTGGTAATGTTAACCTCTAGATTTCAGTCATGCATGTTAGCTCTATTTTGGTTATTGATTCACTAGGCCCCCAAGAGACTGTGATCCGTGTTTGATGGAAGATGGATAAAATTACCTTTTACTGACGCTTGTGAAAACATAATGTGGCCATGCAGACTGATTTTTTTCAGTGGTGCAATTTGAACCGTGTCAAGCATTGGTCGTTCAGTGGTAGATTTCTCACCTGCCACGTGTGAGCCCGAGGACAAATTCCTGGCCAATGCAGCTTTGCTTTACTACAATTCAGAATTAGCCCCTACACAAAAGGAGCATGTTTGTGTGAAAGCAAACAACTCATTTCTGGTGATATTAACCTCTAGATTTCAGTCATGCATGTTAGCTCCATTTTGGTTATTGATGCACTAGGCACCCAAGAGACTTAGATCCGTGTTTGATGGAAGATGGATAAAATTACCTTTTTGCTGACACTTGTGAAAACATAATGTGGCCATGCAGACTGATTTTTTCAGTGGTGCAATTTGCAAGCAAGCATTGGTGGTTCAGTGGTAGAATTTTCGCCTCCCAAGCATCCACCTGGCCAATGCAGTTTCCTTTACTACTATTTGGAATTAGCCCCTGTGTTTGTGTGATGGTCATTTCTGGTAATGTTAACCTCTAGATTTCAGTCATGCATGTTAGCTCTATTTTGGTTATTGATTCACACCTGCCCAAGAGACTGTCCAATTCCGTGTTTGATGGAAGATGGATAAAATTACCTTTTACTGACGCTTTGAAAACAATTAGGCCATGCAGACTGATTTTTTCAGTGGTGCAAAAGCATTGGTCGTTCAGTGGTAGATTTCGGGGAGAGCCGAGGACATGTTTGTTTGTGTGAAAGCAAACAACTCATTTCTGGTGATATTAACCTCTAGATTTCAGTCATGCATGTTAGCTCCATTTTGGTTATTGATGCACTAGGCCGCCCAAGAGACTGTGATCCGTGTTTGATGGAAGATGGATAAAATTACCTTTTTGCTGACACTTGTGAAAACATAATGTGGCCATGCAGACTGATTTTTTTCAGTGGTGCAATTTGAACCAAGTCAAGCATTGGTGGTTCAGTGGTAGAATTCTCACCTGCCACGTGGGAGACCCGGTCCAAATTCCTGGCCAATGCAGCTTTGACTACTATTTGAATTAGCCCCTGCACAAAAAGGGGAAATGGCAAAAACTCATTTCTGGTAATGTTAACCTCTAGATTTCAGTCATGCATGTTAGCTCCATTTTGGATTGTTGGTGCACTAGGCACCTCAAGAGACTTAGATCCGTGTTTGATGAAATATGGATAAAATGACCTTGTTGTTGACACTTGTGAAAACATAATGTAAGACTGATTTTCTTCAGTGGTGAAACAAGCATGCCAAGCATTGGTGGTTCAGTGGTAGAATTCTCCCTGCCATGTGGGAGACCCGGTCCGATTCCCGGCCAATGCAGCTTTTCTTTACTACTATTTGAATTAGCCCTTGCACAAAAGGGCATGTTTGTGTGAAAGCAAACAACTCATTTCTGGTGATATTAACCTCTAGATTTCAGTCATGCATGTTAGCTCCATTTTGGTTATTGATGCACTAGGCCGCCCAAGAGACTGTGATCCGTGTTTGATGGAAGATGGATAAAATTACCTTTTGCTGACACTTGTGAAAACATAATGTGGCCATGCAGACTGATTTTTTTCAGTGGTGCAATTTGAACCAAGTCAAGCATTGGTGGTTCAGTGGTAGATTCTTTTCCTTTACTACTTTTGGAATTAGCCCCTGCACAAAAAGGGGAATGTTTGTGTGATGGTCAACTTTTCTGGTAATGTTAACCTCTAGATTTCAGTCATGCATGTTAGCTCTATTTTGGTTATTGATTCACTAGGCCGCCCAAGAGACTGTGATCCGTGTTTGATGGAAGATGGATAAAATTACCTTTTTACTGACGCTTGAAAACATAATGTGGCCATGCAGACTGATTTTTTCAGTGGTGCAATTTGAACCGTGTCAAGCATTGGTCGCTCAGTGGTAGATTTTACCTGCCACGTGTGAGCCCGAGGACAAATTCCTGGCCAATGCAGCTTTGCTTTACTACAATTCAGAATTAGCCCCTACACAAAAGGAGCATGTTTGTGTGATGGCAAAAAGCTCATTTCTGGTAATGTTAACCTCTAGATTTCAGTCATGCATGTTAGCTCCATTTTGATTGTTGGTGCACTAGGCACCTCAAGAGACTTAGATCCGTGTTTGATGAAATATGGATAAAATGACCTTGTTGCTGACACTTGTGAAAACATAATGTAGCCATGCAGACTGATTTTTTTCAGTGGTGAAATTCTAAGCACGCCAAGCATTGGTGGTTCAGTGGTAGAATTCTCGCCCTGCCACGTGGGAGACCCGGGTCCGATTCCCGGCCAATGCAGCTTTCCTTTACTACTATTTGAATTAGCCCCTTGCACAAAACGGGCATGTTTGTGTGAAAGCAAACAACTCATTTCTGGTGATATTAACCTCTAGATTTCAGTCATGCATGTTAGCTCCATTTTGGTTATTGATGCACTAGGCCGCCCAAGAGACTGTGATCCGTGTTTGATGGAAGATGGATAAAATTACCTTTTTGCTGACACTTGTGAAAACATAATGTGGCCATGCAGACTGATTTTTTTCAGTGGTGCAATTTGAACCAAGTCAAGCATTGGTGGTTCAGTGGTAGAATTCTCACCTGCCACGTGGAGCCCGGTCCAAATTCCTGGCCAATGCAGCTTTCCTTTACTACATTTCAGAATTAGCCCCTGCACAAAAGGGGAATGTTTGTGTGATGGCAAAAAGCTCATTTCTGGTAATGTTAACCTCTAGATTTCAGTCATGCATGTTAGCTCCATTTTGATTGTTGGTGCACTAGGCACCTCAAGAGACTTAGATCCGTGTTTGATGAAATATGGATAAAATGACCTTGTTGCTGACACTTGTGAAAACATAATGTAGCCATGCAGACTGATTTTTTCAGTGGTGAAATTCTAAACACGCCAAGCAAGCTGGTGGTTCAGTGGTAGAATTCTCGCCTGCCATGTGGGAGACCCGGTCCGATTCCCGGCCAATGCAGCTTTTCCTTTACTACTATTTGGAATTAGCCCTTGCACAAAAAGGGCATGTTTGTGTGAAAGCAAACAACTCATTTCTGGTGATATTAACCTCTAGATTTCAGTCATGCATGTTAGCTCCATTTTGGTTATTGATGCACTAGGCCGCCCAAGAGACTGTGATCCGTGTTTGATGGAAGATGGATAAAATTACCTTTTGCTGACACTTGTGAAAACATAATGTGGCCATGCAGACTGATTTTTTCAGTGGTGCAATTTGAACCAAGTCAAGCATTGGTGGTTCAGTGGTAGAATTCCTCGCCTCCCACGTGGGAGACCCGGTCCAATTCCCGGCCAATGCAGCTTTCCTTTACTACTATTTGGAATTAGCCCCTGCACAAAAGGGGAATGTTTGTGTGATGGTCATTTCTGGTAATGTTAACCTCTAGATTTCAGTCATGCATGTTAGCTCTATTTTGGTTATTGATTCACTAGGCCAAGAGACTTGATCCGTGTTTGATGGAAGATGGATAAAATTACCCCTTTTACTGACAAAAACATAATGTGGCCATGCAGACTGTTTTTTTCAGTGGTGAATTTGAACCGTGTCAAGCATTGGTCGTTCAGTGGTAGATTTCTGCCACGTAGCCCGAGGACAAATTCCTGGCCAATGCAGCTTTGCTTTACTACCTTTGAATTAGCCCCTGCACAAAAGGAGCATGTTTGTGTGATGGCAAAAAACTCATTTCTGGTAATGCAACCTGTTTCAGTCATGCATGTTAGCTCCATTTTGATTGTTGGTGCACTAGGCACCTCAAGAGACTTAGATCCGTGTTTGATGAAATATGGATAAAATGACCTTGTTGCTGACACTTGTGAAAACATAATGTAGCCATGCAGACTGATTTTTTTCAGTGGTGAAATTTAAACACGCCAAGCATTGGTGGTTCAGTGGTAGAATTCTCGCCTGCCACGTGGGAGACCCGGTCCCATTCCCGGCCAATGCAGCTTTTCCTTTACTACTATTTGAATTAGCCCCTGCACAAAACGGGCATGTTTGTGTGAAAGCAAACAACTCATTTCTGGTGATATTAACCTCTAGATTTCAGTCATGCATGTTAGCTCCATTTTGGTTATTGATGCACTAGGCCGCCCAAGAGACTGTGATCCGTGTTTGATGGAAGATGGATAAAATTACCTTTTGCTGACACTTGTGAAAACATAATGTGGCCATGCAGACTGATTTTTTTCAGTGGTGCAATTTGAACCAAGTCAAGCATTGGTCGTTCAGTGGTAGATTTCTCACCTGCCACGTGTGAGCCCGAGGACAAATTCCTGGCCAATGCAGCTTTGCTTTACTACAATTCAGAATTAGCCCCTACACAAAAGGAGCATGTTTGTGTGATGGCAAAAAGCTCATTTCTGGTAATGTTAACCTCTAGATTTCAGTCATGCATGTTAGCTCCATTTTGATTGTTGGTGCACTAGGCACCTCAAGAGACTTAGATCCGTGTTTGATGAAATATGGATAAAATGACCTTGTTGCTGACACTTGTGAAAACATAATGTAGCCATGCAGACTGATTTTTTCAGTGGTGAAATTCTAAGCACGCCAAGCATTGGTGGTTCAGTGGTAGAATTCTCGCCTGCCATGTGGGAGACCCGGTCCGATTCCCGGCCAATGCAGTTTTCCTTTACTACTATTTGGAATTAGCCCTTGCACAAAACGGGCATGTTTGTGTGAAAGCAAACAACTCATTTCTGGTGATATTAACCTCTAGATTTCAGTCATGCATGTTAGCTCCATTTTGGTTATTGATGCACTAGGCCGCCCAAGAGACTGTGATCCGTGTTTGATGGAAGATGGATAAAATTACCTTTTTGCTGACACTTGTGAAAACATAATGTGGCCATGCAGACTGATTTTTTTCAGTGGTGCAATTTGAACCAAGTCAAGCATTGGTGGTTCAGTGGTAGAATTCTCGCCCCCACGCTGGAACCCGGGTCCAATTCCTGGCCAATGCAGCTTTCCTTTACTACTATTTGGAATTAGCCCCTGCACAAAAGGGGCATGTTTGTGTGATGGCAAAAAAGCTCATTTCTGGTAATGTTAACCTCTAGATTTCAGTCATGCATGTTAGCTCTATTTTGATTGTTGGTGCACTAGGCACCTCAAGAGACTTAGATCCGTGTTTGATGAAATATGGATAAAATGACCTTGTTGCTGACACTTGTGAAAACATAATGTAGCCATGCAGACTGATTTTTTCAGTGGTGAAATTTAAACACGCCAAGCATTGGTGGTTCAGTGGTAGAATTCTCCCCTGCCACGTGGGAGACCCGGTCCGATTCCCCGCCAATGCAGCTTTCCTTTACTACTATTTGAATTAGCCCTTGCACAAAACGGGCATGTTTGTGTGAAAGCAAACAACTCATTTCTGGTGATATTAACCTCTAGATTTCAGTCATGCATGTTAGCTCCATTTTGGTTATTGATGCACTAGGCCGCCCAAGAGACTGTGATCCGTGTTTGATGGAAGATGGATAAAATTACCTTTTTGCTGACACTTGAAAACATAATGTGGCCATGCAGACTGATTTTTTTCAGTGGTGCAATTTGAACCGTGTCAAGCATTGGTGGTTCAGTGGTAGATTTCTCACCTGCCACGTGTGAGCCCCAGGACAAATTCCCGGCCAATGCAGCTTTGCTTTACTACTTTTGGAATTAGCCCCTTGTTTGTGTGAAGGCAAAAACTCATTTCTGGTGATATTAACCTCTAGATTTCAGTCATGCATGTTAGCTCCATTTTGGTTATTGATGCACTAGGCCCCCAAGAGACTGTGATCCGTGTTTGATGGAAGATGGATAAAATTACCTTTTTGCTGACACTTGTGAAAACATAATGTGGCCATGCAGACTGATTTTTTCAGTGGTGCAATTTGAACAAGTCAAGCATTGGTGGTTCAGTGGTAGAATTAAACCTGCCATGTGGGAGACCCGGTCCAAATTCCTGGCCAATGCAGCTTTCCTTTACTACTATTTGAATTAGCCCCTGCACAAAAAGGAGCATGTTTGTGTGATGGCAAAAACTCATTTCTGGTAATGTTAACCTCTAGATTTCAGTCATGCATGTTAGCTCCATTTTGATTGTTGATGCACTAGGCACCCAAGAGACTTGATCCGTGTTTGATGGAATATGGATAAAATGACCTTTTTGCTGACACTTGTGAAAACATAATGTGGCCATGCAGACTGATTTTTTCAGTGGTGAAATTTGAAGCACGCCAAGCATTGGTGGTTCAGTGGTAGATTTCTCACCTGCCACGTGGGAGACCCAGGTCCCGATTCCCGGCCAATGCAGCTTTCCTTACTACTATTTGAATTAGCCCTTGCACAAAAAGGAGCATGTTTGTGTGAAAGCAAACAACTCATTTCTGGTGATATTAACTAGATTTCAGTCATGCATGTTAGCTCCATTTTGGTTATTGATGCACTAGGCCGCCCAAGAGACTGTGATCCGTGTTTGATGGAAGATGGATAAAATTACCTTTTTGCTGACACTTGTGAAAACATAATGTGGCCATGCAGACTGATTTTTTTCAGTGGTGCAATTTGAACCAAGTCAAGCATTGGTGGTTCAGTGGTAGAATTCTCGCCTCCCACGCGGGAGACCCGGTCCAAATGCAGCTTTCCTTTACTACTATTTGAATTAGCCCCTGCACAAAAGGGGAATGTTTGTGTGATGGTCATTTCTGGTAATGTTAACCTCTAGATTTCAGTCATGCATGTTAGCTCTATTTTGGTTATTGATTCACTAGGCCGCCCAAGAGACTGTGATCCGTGTTTGATGGAAGATGGATAAAATTACCTTTTTACTGACGCTGAAAACATAATGTGGCCATGCAGACTGATTTTTTTCAGTGGTGCAATTTGAACCGTGTCAAGCATTGGTCGCTCAGTGGTAGATTTCTCACCTGCCACGTGTGAGCCCGAGGGACAAATTCCTGGCCAATGCAGCTTTGCTTTACTACAATTCAGAATTAGCCCCTACACAAAAGGAGCATGTTTGTGTGATGGCAAAAAACTCATTTCTGGTAATGTTAACCTCTAGATTTCAGTCATGCATGTTAGCTCCATTTTGATTGTTGGTGCACTAGGCACCTCAAGAGACTTAGATCCGTGTTTGATGAAATATGGATAAAATGACCTTGTTGCTGACACTTGTGAAAACATAATGTAGCCATGCAGACTGATTTTTTCAGTGGTGAAATTCTAAGCACGCCAAGCATTGGTGGTTCAGTGGTAGAATTCTCGCCTGCCACGTGGGAGACCCGGTCCGATTCCCCTGGCCAATGCAGTTTTCCTTTACTACTATTTGAATTAGCTCTTGCACAAAACGGGCATGTTTGTGTGAAAGCAAACAACTCATTTCTGGTGATATTAACCTCTAGATTTCAGTCATGCATGTTAGCTCCATTTTGGTTATTGATGCACTAGGCCGCCCAAGAGACTGTGATCCGTGTTTGATGGAAGATGGATAAAATTACCTTTTTTGCTGACACTTGTGAAAACATAATGTGGCCATGCAGACTGATTTTTTTCAGTGGTGCAATTTGAACCAAGTCAAGCATTGGTGGTTCAGTGGTAGAATTTCTCACCTCCCACGCTGGAGCCCGGGTCCAATTCCTGGCCAATGCAGCTTTCCTTTACTACTATTTGGAATTAGCCCCTGCACAAAAGGGGAATGTTTGTGTGATGGCAAAAAGCTCATTTCTGGTAATGTTAACCTCTAGATTTCAGTCATGCATGTTAGCTCTATTTTGATTGTTGGTGCACTAGGCACCTCAAGAGACTTAGATCCGTGTTTGATGAAATATGGATAAAATGATCTTGTTGCTGACACTTGTGAAAACATAATGTAGCCATGCAGACTGATTTTTTCAGTGGTGAAATTCTAAACACGCCAAGCATTGGTGGTTCAGTGGTAGAATTCTCCCTGCCACGTGGGAGACCCGGTCCGATTCCCGGCCAATGCAGTTTTCCTTTACTACTATTTGGAATTAGCCCTTTGCACAAAAAAACGGGCATGTTTGTGTGAAAGCAAACAACTCATTTCTGGTGATATTAACCTCTAGATTTCAGTCATGCATGTTAGCTCCATTTTGGTTATTGATGCACTAGGCCGCCCAAGAGACTGTGATCCGTGTTTGATGGAAGATGGATAAAATTACCTTTTTGCTGACACTTGTGAAAACATAATGTGGCCATGCAGACTGATTTTTTTCAGTGGTGCAATTTGAACCAAGTCAAGCATTGGTGGTTCAGTGGTAGAATTCTCGCCTCCCACGTGGGAGACCCGGACCATTCCTGGCCAATGCAGCTTTCCTTTACTACTATTTGGAATTAGCCCCTGCACAAAAGGGGAATGTTTGTGTGATGGTCAACTCATTTCTGGTAAATGTTAACCTCTAGATTTCAGTCATGCATGTTAGCTCCATTTTGGTTATTGATTCACTAGGCCGCCCAAGAGACTGTGATCCGTGTTTGATGGAAGATGGATAAAATTACCTTTTTGCTGACACTTGTGAAAACATAATGTGGCCATGCAGACTGATTTTTTCAGTGGTGCAATTTGAACCAAGTCAAGCATTGGTGGTTCAGTGGTAGAATTCTCACCTGCCATGGAGACCGGGTCCAATTCCTGGCCAATGCAGCTTTCCTTTACTACTATTTGGAATTAGCCCTTGCACAAAACGGGCATGTTTGTGTGATGGCAAACAACTCATTTCTGGTGATATTAACCTCTAGATTTCAGTCATGCATGTTAGCTCCATTTTGGTTATTGATGCACTAGGCCGCCCAAGAGACTGTGATCCGTGTTTGATGGAAGATGGATAAAATTACCTTTTACTGACACTTGTGAAAACATAATGTGGCCATGCAGACTGATTTTTTTCAGTGGTGCAATTTGAACCGTGTCAAGCATTGGTCGTTCAGTGGTAGATTTCACCTGCCACGTGGAGCCCGAGGACAAATTCCTGGCCAATGCAGCTTTGCTTTACTACAATTCAGAATTAGCCCCTACACAAAAGGAGCATGTTTGTGTGATGGCAAAAAGCTCATTTCTGGTAATGTTAACCTCTAGATTTCAGTCATGCATGTTAGCTCCATTTTGATTGTTGGTGCACTAGGCACCTCAAGAGACTTAGATCCGTGTTTGATGAAATATGGATAAAATGACCTTGTTGCTGACACTTGTGAAAACATAATGTGGCCATGCAGACTGATTTTTTTCAGTGGTGCAATTTGAACCAAGTCAAGCATTGGTGGTTCAGTGGTAGAATTCTCGCCCCACCCATGCGGGAGACCCGGGTCCATTCCCGGCCAATGCAGCTTTCCTTTACTACTATTTGGAATTAGCCCCTGCACAAAAAAGGGGCATGTTTGTGTGATGGTCATTTCTGGTAATGTTAACCTCTAGATTTCAGTCATGCATGTTAGCTCTATTTTGGTTATTGATGCACTAGGCCGCCCAAGAGACTGTGATCCGTGTTTGATGGAAGATGGATAAAATTACCTTTTACTGACGCTTGAAAACATAATGTGGCCATGCAGACTGATTTTTTTCAGTGGTGCAATTTGAACCGTGTCAAGCATTGGTCGTTCAGTGGTAGATTTCTCACCTGCCACGTGTGAGCCCGGGACAAATTCCTGGCCAATGCAGCTTTGCTTTACTACAATTCAGAATTAGCCCCTACAAAAAGGAGCATGTTTGTGTGATGGCAAAAAAGCTCATTTCTGGTAATGTTAACCTCTAGATTTCAGTCATGCATGTTAGCTCCATTTTGATTGTTGGTGCACTAGGCACCTCAAGAGACTTAGATCCGTGTTTGATGAAATATGGATAAAATGACCTTGTTGCTGACACTTGTGAAAACATAATGTAGCCATGCAGACTGATTTTCTTCAGTGGTGAAATTCTAAGCACGCCAAGCATTGGTGGTTCAGTGGTAGAATTCTCGCCTGCCACGTGGGAGACCCGGGTCCAATTCCCGCAGCCTACTATTTGAATTAGCTTTTACACAAAACGGGCATGTTTGTGTGAAAGCAAACAACTCATTTCTGGTGATATTAACCTCTAGATTTCAGTCATGCATGTTAGCTCCATTTTGGTTATTGATGCACTAGGCCGCCCAAGAGACTTTCCGTGTTTGATGGAAGATGGATAAAATTACCTTTTTGCTGACACTTGTGAAAACATAATGTGGCCATGCAGACTGATTTTTTCAGTGGTGCAATTTGAACCAAGTCAAGCATTGGTTTCAGTGGTGACCCGGTCCAATTACTACTATTTGGAATTAGCCCCTGCACAAAAAGGGGAATGTTTGTGATGGTCATTTCTGGTAATGTTAACCTCTAGATTTCAGTCATGCATGTTAGCTCTATTTTGGTTATTGATGCACTAGGCCGCCCAAGAGACTGTGATCCGTGTTTGATGGAAGATGGATAAAATTACCTTTTGCTGACACTTGTGAAAACATAATGTGGCCATGCAGACTGATTTTTTTCAGTGGTGAAATTCTAAGCACGCCAAGCATTGGTGGTTCAGTGGTAGAATTCCTCACCTGCCACGTCCCAGGACAAATTCCCCGTGCAGTTCACTACTATTTGAATTAGCCCTTGCACAAAAGGAGCATGTTTGTGTGAAAGCAAACAACTCATTTCTGGTGATATTAACCTCTAGATTTCAGTCATGCATGTTAGCTCCATTTTGGTTATTGATGCACTAGGCCGCCCAAGAGACTGTGATCCGTGTTTGATGGAAGATGGATAAAATTACCTTTTGCTGACACTTGTGAAAACATAATGTGGCCATGCAGACTGATTTTTTCAGTGGTGCAATTTGAACCAAGTCAAGCATTGGTGGTTCAGTGGTAGAATTCTCGCCTCCCAAGCGGGAGACCCGGTCCAATTCCTGGCCAATGCAGCTTTCCTTTACTACTATTTGGAATTAGCCCCTGCACAAAAGGGGAATGTTTGTGTGATGGTCATTTCTGGTAATGTTAACCTCTAGATTTCAGTCATGCATGTTAGCTCTATTTTGGTTATTGATGCACTAGGCCGCCCAAGAGACTGTGATCCGTGTTTGATGGAAGATGGATAAAATTACCTTTTTACTGACGCTTGTGAAAACATAATGTGGCCATGCAGACTGATTTTTTCAGTGGTGCAATTTGAACCGTGTCAAGCATTGGTGGTTCAGTGGTAGATTTCTCACCTGCCACGTGTGAGCCCGAGGACAAATTCCTGGCCAATGCAGCTTTCCTTTACTACTATTTCAGAATTAGCCCCTGCACAAAAGGAGCATGTTTGTGTGATGGCAAAAAATTTCTGGTAATGTTAACCTCTAGATTTCAGTCATGCATGTTAGCTCCATTTTGATTGTTGGTGCACTAGGCACCTCAAGAGACTGTAGATCCGTGTTTGATGAAATATGGATAAAATGACCTTTTGCTGACACTTGTGAAAACATAATGTAGCCATGCAGACTGATTTTTTTCAGTGGTGAAATTTAAATTTCAGTTCAGTGGTGAATGCAGCTTTTCCTTTACTACTATTTGAATTAGCCCTTGCACAAAACGGGCATGTTTGTGTGAAAGCAAACAACTCATTTCTGGTGATATTAACCTCTAGATTTCAGTCATGCATGTTAGCTCCATTTTGGTTATTGATGCACTAGGCCGCCCAAGAGACTGTGATCCGTGTTTGATGGAAGATGGATAAAATTACCTTTTTGCTGACACTTGTGAAAACATAATGTGGCCATGCAGACTGATTTTTTTCAGTGGTGCAATTTGAACCGTGTCAAGCATTGGTCGTTCAGTGGTAGATTTCTCACCTGCCACGTGTGAGCCCGAGGACAAATTCCTGGCCAATGCAGCTTTGCTTTACTACTATTTGGAATTAGCCCCTGCACAAAAGGAGCATGTTTGTGTGATGGCAAAAACTCATTTCTGGTAATGTTAACCTCTAGATTTCAGTCATGCATGTTAGCTGCATCTTGATTGTTGGTGCACTAGGCACCTCAAGCGATTGTATTCCGTGTTTAATGAAATATGGATAAAATGACCTTTTTGCTGACACTTGTGAAAACATAATGTGGCCATGCGGACTGATTTTTTTCAGTGGTGCAATTTGAACCAAGTCAAGCATTGGTGGTTCAGTGGTAGAATTCTCGCCTCCCATGCGGGAGACCCGGGTCCAATTCCCGGCCAATGCAGCTTTCCTTTACTACTATTTGGAATTAGCCCCTGCACAAAAGGGGAATGTTTGTGTGATGGCAAAAAGCTCATTTCTGGTAATGTTAACCTCTAGATTTCAGTCATGCATGTTAGCTCTATTTTGGTTATTGATGCACTAGGCCGCCCAAGAGACTGTGATCCGTGTTTGATGGAAGATGGATAAAATTACCTTTTTACTGACGCTTGTGAAAACATAATGTGGCCATGCAGACTGATTTTTTTCAGTGGTGCAATTTGAACCGTGTCAAGCATTGGTCGCTCAGTGGTAGATTTCTCACCTGCCACACGTGAGAGCCCGAGGACAAATTCCTGGCCAATGCAGCTTTGCTTTACTACAATTCAGAATTAGCCCCTACACAAAAGGAGCATGTTTGTGTGATGGCAAAAAGCTCATTTCTGGTAATGTTAACCTCTAGATTTCAGTCATGCATGTTAGCTCCATTTTGATTGTTGGTGCACTAGGCACCTCAAGAGACTTAGATCCGTGTTTGATGAAATATGGATAAAATGACCTTGTTGCTGACACTTGTGAAAACATAATGTAGCCATGCAGACTGATTTTTCTTCAGTGGTGAAATTCTAAGCACGCCAAGCATTGGTGGTTCAGTGGTAGAATTCTCGCCTGCCACGTGGGAGACCCGGGTCCGATTCCCGGCCAATGCAGTTTTCCTTTACTACTATTTGAATTAGCCCTTGCACAAAACGGGCATGTTTGTGTGAAAGCAAACAACTCATTTCTGGTGATATTAACCTCTAGATTTCAGTCATGCATGTTAGCTCCATTTTGGTTATTGATGCACTAGGCCGCCCAAGAGACTGTGATCCGTGTTTGATGGAAGATGGATAAAATTACCTTTTTGCTGACACTTGTGAAAACATAATGTGGCCATGCAGACTGATTTTTTCAGTGGTGCAATTTGAACCAAGTCAAGCATTGGTGGTTCAGTGGTAGAATTCTCGCCTCCCACGCTGAGACCCGGTCCAATTCCCCGGCCAATGCAGCTTTCCTTTACTACTATTTGGAATTAGCCCCTGCACAAAAGGGGAATGTTTGTGTTGGTCATTTCTGGTAATGTTAACCTCTAGATTTCAGTCATGCATGTTAGCTCTATTTTGGTTATTGATGCACTAGGCCGCCCAAGAGACTGTGATCCGTGTTTGATGGAAGATGGATAAAATTACCTTTTGCTGACACTTGTGAAAACATAATGTGGCCATGCAGACTGATTTTTTCAGTGGTGAAATTTAAGCACGCCAAGCATTGGTGGTTCAGTGGTAGATTCCTCACCTGCCACGTTTGAGACCCAGGACAAATTCCTGGCCAATGCAGCTTTCCTTTACTACTTTTCAGAATTAGCCCCTGCACAAAAAAAAGAGCATGTTTGTGTGAAGGTAAACAACTCATTTCTGGTGATATTAACCTCTAGATTTCAGTCATGCATGTTAGCTCCATTTTGGTTATTGATGCACTAGGCCGCCCAAGAGACTGTGATCCGTGTTTGATGGAAGATGGATAAAATTACCTTTTGCTGACACTTGTGAAAACATAATGTGGCCACAGACTGATTTTTTTCAGTGGTGCAATTTGAACCAAGTCAAGCATTGGTGGTTCAGTGGTAGAATTCTCGCCTCCCATGCGGGAGACCCGGTCCAATTCCCGGCCAATGCAGCTTTCCTTTACTACTATTTGGAATTAGCCCCTGCACAAAAGGGGAATGTTTGTGTGATGGTCATTTCTGGTAATGTTAACCTCTAGATTTCAGTCATGCATGTTAGCTCTATTTTGGTTATTGATTCACTAGGCCGCCCAAGAGACTGTAATCCGTGTTTGATGGAAGATGGATAAAATTACCTTTTACTGACGCTTGAAAACATAATGTGGCCATGCAGACTGATTTTTTTCAGTGGTGCAATTTGAACCGTGTCAAGCATTGGTCGTTCAGTGGTAGATTTCTAACCTGCCACGTGTGAGCCCGAGGACAAATTCCTGGCCAATGCAGCTTTGCTTTACTACAATTCAGAATTAGCCCCTACACAAAAGGAGCATGTTTGTGTGATGGCAAAAGCTCATTTCTGGTAATGTTAACCTCTAGATTTCAGTCATGCATGTTAGCTCCATTTTGATTGTTGGTGCACTAGGCACCTCAAGAGACTTAGATCCGTGTTTGATGAAATATGGATAAAATGACCTTGTTGCTGACACTTGTGAAAACATAATGTAGCCATGCAGACTGATTTTCTTCAGTGGTGAAATTCTAAGCACGCCAAGCATTGGTGGTTCAGTGGTAGAATTCCTCGCCTGCCACGTGGGAGACCCGGTCCGATTCCCGGCCAATGCAGCTTTCCTTTACTACTATTTGAATTAGCCTTGCACAAAACGGGCATGTTTGTGTGAAAGCAAACAACTCATTTCTGGTGATATTAACCTCTAGATTTCAGTCATGCATGTTAGCTCCATTTTGGTTATTGATGCACTAGGCCGCCCAAGAGACTGTGATCCGTGTTTGATGGAAGATGGATAAAATTACCTTTTTGCTGACACTTGTGAAAACATAATGTGGCCATGCAGACTGATTTTTTCAGTGGTGCAATTTGAACCAAGTCAAGCATTGGTGGTTCAGTGGTAGAATTCTCGCCTCCCACGCTGGAGACCCGGTCCAATTCCCGGCCAATGCAGCTTTCCTTTACTACTATTTGGAATTAGCCCCTGCACAAAAGGGGAATGTTTGTGTGATGGTCATTTCTGGTAATGTTAACCTCTAGATTTCAGTCATGCATGTTAGCTCCATTTTTGGTTATTGATGCACTAGGCCGCCCAAGAGACTGTGATCCGTGTTTGATGGAAGATGGATAAAATTACCTTTTTGCTGACACTTGTGAAAACATAATGTGGCCATGCAGACTGATTTTTTCAGTGGTGAAATTGAAGCACGTCAAGCATTGGTGGTTCAGTGGTAGATTTCTCACCTGCCACGTGGAGACCCAGGACAAATTCCTGGCCAATGCAGCTTTCCTTTACTACTTTTCAGAATTAGCCCCTTGCACAAAAGGAGCATGTTTGTGTGAAGGTACTCATTTCTGGTGATATTAACCTCTAGATTTCAGTCATGCATGTTAGCTCCATTTTGGTTATTGATGCACTAGGCCGCAAGAGACTGTGATCCGTGTTTGATGGAAGATGGATAAAATTACCTTTTGGACACTTGTGAAAAACATAATGTGGCCATGCAGACTGATTTTTTTCAGTGGTGCAATTTCAAGCATTGGTGGTTCAGTGGTAGAATTCTCGCCTCCCATGCAGACCCGGTCCAATTCCCGGCCAATGCAGCTTTCCTTTACTACTATTTGGAATTAGCCCCTGCACAAAAGGGGAATGTTTGTGTGATGGTCATTTCTGGTGATATTAACCTCTAGATTTCAGTCATGCATGTTAGCTCTATTTTGGTTATTGATGCACTAGGCCGCCCAAGAGACTGTGATCCGTGTTTGATGGAAGATGGATAAAATTACCTTTTTACTGACGCTTGTGAGAAAACATAATGTGGCCATGCAGACTGATTTTTTTTCAGTGGTGCAATTTGAACCGTGTCAAGCATTGGTCGTTCAGTGGTAGATTTCTCACCTGCCACGTGTGAGCCCGAGGACAAATTCCTGGCCAATGCAGCTTTGCTTTACTACAATTCAGAATTAGCCCCTACACAAAAAAGGAGCATGTTTGTGTGATGGCAAAAAGCTCATTTCTGGTAATGTTAACCTCTAGATTTCAGTCATGCATGTTAGCTCCATTTTGATTGTTGGTGCACTAGGCACCTCAAGAGACTTAGATCCGTGTTTGATGAAATATGGATAAAATGACCTTGTTGCTGACACTTGTGAAAACATAATGTAGCCATGCAGACTGATTTTCTTCAGTGGTGAAATTCTAAGCACGCCAAGCATTGGTGGTTCAGTGGTAGAATTCTCGCCTGCCACGTGGGAGACCCGGTCCGATTCCCGGCCAATGCAGTTTTCCTTTACTACTATTTGGAATTAGCCCTTGCACAAAACGGGCATGTTTGTGTGAAAGCAAACAACTCATTTCTGGTGATATTAACCTCTAGATTTCAGTCATGCATGTTAGCTCCATTTTGGTTATTGATGCACTAGGCCGCCCAAGAGACTGTGATCCGTGTTTGATGGAAGATGGATAAAATTACCTTTTTGCTGACACTTGTGAAAACATAATGTGGCCATGCAGACTGATTTTTTCAGTGGTGCAATTTGAACCAAGTCAAGCATTGGTGGTTCAGTGGTAGAATTCTCACCTCCCAGCCCGGGAGACCCGGGTCCAATTCCTGGCCAATGCAGCTTTTCTTTACTTCTATTTGGAATTAGCCCCTGCACAAAAGGGGAATGTTTGTGTGATGGTCATTTCTGGTAATGTTAACCTCTAGATTTCAGTCATGCATGTTAGCTCTATTTTGGTTATTGATTCACTAGGCCGCCCAAGAGACTGTGATCCGTGTTTGATGGAAGATGGATAAAATTACCTTTTTGCTGACGCTTGTGAAAACATAATGTGGCCATGCAGACATTTTTTTCAGTGGTGCAATTTGAACCAAGTCAAGCATTGGTTTCAGTGGTAGATTTCTCACCTCCCACGTGTGAGCCCGGGACAAATTCCTGGCCAATGCAGCTTTGCTTTACTACTATTTGAATTAGCCCCTTGCACAAAAGGGCATGTTTGTGTGATGGCAAAAACTCATTTCTGGTAATGTTAACCTCTAGATTTCAGTCATGCATGTTAGCTCCATTTTGATTGTTGGTGCACTAGGCACCTCAAGAGACTTAGATCCGTGTTTGATGAAATATGGATAAAATGACCTTGTTGCTGACACTTGTGAAAACATAATGTAGCCATGCAGACTGATTTTCTTCAGTGGTGAAATTCTAAACATGCCAAGCATTGGTGGTTCAGTGGTAGAATTCTCCCCTGCCATGTGGGAGACCCGGGTCCGATTCCCGGCCAATGCAGCTTTCCTTTACTACTATTTGAATTAGCCCTTGCACAAAACGGGCATGTTTGTGTGAAAGCAAACAACTCATTTCTGGTGATATTAACCTCTAGATTTCAGTCATGCATGTTAGCTCCATTTTGGTTATTGATGCACTAGGCCGCCCAAGAGACTGTGATCCGTGTTTGATGGAAGATGGATAAAATTACCTTTTGCTGACACTTGTGAAAACATAATGTGGCCATGCAGACTGATTTTTTCAGTGGTGCAATTTGAACCAAGTCAAGCATTGGTGGTTCAGTGGTAGAATTCTCGCCTCCCACGGGAGACCCGGGTCCAATTCCTGGCCAATGCAGCTTTCCTTTACTACTATTTGAATTAGCCCCTGCACAAAAAGGGGAATGTTTGTGTGATGGTCAACTTTTCTGGTAATGTTAACCTCTAGATTTCAGTCATGCATGTTAGCTCTATTTTGGTTATTGATTCACTAGGCCGCCCAAGAGACTGTGATCCGTGTTTGATGGAAGATGGATAAAATTACCTTTTACTGACGCTTGAAAACATAATGTGGCCATGCAGACTGATTTTTTTCAGTGGTGCAATTTGAACCGTGTCAAGCATTGGTCGTTCAGTGGTAGATTTCTCACCTGCCACGTGTGAGCCCGAGGACAAATTCCTGGCCAATGCAGCTTTGCTTTACTACAATTCAGAATTAGCCCCTACACAAAAAGGAGCATGTTTGTGTGATGGCAAAAAGCTCATTTCTGGTAATGTTAACCTCTAGATTTCAGTCATGCATGTTAGCTCCATTTTTGATTGTTGGTGCACTAGGCACCTCAAGAGACTTAGATCCGTGTTTGATGAAATATGGATAAAATGACCTTGTTGCTGACACTTGTGAAAAACATAATGTAGCCATGCAGACTGATTTTCTTCAGTGGTGAAATTCTAAGCAAGCCAAGCATTGGTGGTTCAGTGGTAGAATTCTCGCCCTGCCACGTGGGAGACCCGGGTCCCGATTCCCGGCCAATGCAGCTTTCCTTTACTACTATTTGAATTAGCCCTTGCACAAAACGGCATGTTTGTGTGAAAGCAAACAACTCATTTCTGGTGATATTAACCTCTAGATTTCAGTCATGCATGTTAGCTCCATTTTGGTTATTGATGCACTAGGCCGCCCAAGAGACTGTGATCCGTGTTTGATGGAAGATGGATAAAATTACCTTTTTACTGACACTTGTGAAAACATAATGTGGCCATGCAGACTGATTTTTTCAGTGGTGCAATTTGAACCAAGTCAAGCATTGGTGGTTCAGTGGTAGATTTCTCACCTGCCACGCCCGAGGACAAAATGCAGCTTTCACTACTATTTGGAATTAGCCCCTGCACAAAAAGGAGCATGTTTGTGTGATGGCAAAAAGCTGTTAACCTCTAGATTTCAGTCATGCATGTTAGCTCCATTTTGATTGTTGGTGCACTAGGCACCTCAAGAGACTTAGATCCGTGTTTGATGAAATATGGATAAAATGACCTTGTTGCTGACACTTGTGAAAACATAATGTAGCCATGCAGACTGATTTTTTCAGTGGTGAAATTTAAACACGCCAAGCATTGGTGGTTCAGTGGTAGAATTCTCCCCTTTGGGGAGACCCGGGTCCATTCCCGGCCAATGCAGCTTTCCTTTTACTACTATTTGAATTAGCCCCTGCACAAAAGGGCATGTTTGTGTGAAAGGCAAAAACTCATTTCTGGTGATGTTAACCTCTAGATTTCAGTCATGCATGTTAGCTCCATTTTGGTTATTGATGCACTAGGCCGCCCAAGAGACTGTGATCCGTGTTTGATGGAAGATGGATAAAATTACCTTTTTACTGACACTTGAAAACATAATGTGGCCATGCAGACTGATTTTTTTCAGTGGTGCAATTTGAACCGTGTCAAGCATTGGTCGTTCAGTGGTAGATTTCTCACCTGCCACGTGTGAGCCCGAGGACAAATTCCTGGCCAATGCAGCTTTGCTTTTACTACAATTCAGAATTAGCCCCTACACAAAAGGAGCATGTTTGTGTGATGGCAAAAAGCTCATTTCTGGTAATGTTAACCTCTAGATTTCAGTCATGCATGTTAGCTCCATTTTGATTGTTGGTGCACTAGGCACCTCAAGAGACTTAGATCCGTGTTTGATGAAATATGGATAAAATGACCTTGTTGCTGACACTTGTGAAAACATAATGTAGCCATGCAGACTGATTTTCTTCAGTGGTGAAATTCTAAGCACGCCAAGCATTGGTGGTTCAGTGGTAGAATTCTCGCCTGCCACGTGGGAGACCCGGTCCGATTCCCGGCCAATGCAGCTTTCCTTTACTACTATTTGGAATTAGCTCTTGCACAAAACGGCATGTTTGTGTGAAAGCAAACAACTCATTTCTGGTGATATTAACCTCTAGATTTCAGTCATGCATGTTAGCTCCATTTTGGTTATTGATGCACTAGGCCGCCCAAGAGACTGTGATCCGTGTTTGATGGAAGATGGATAAAATTACCTTTTTGCTGACACTTGTGAAAACATAATGTGGCCATGCAGACTGATTTTTTTCAGTGGTGCAATTTGAACCAAGTCAAGCATTGGTGGTTCAGTGGTAGAATTCCCCGCCTCCCACGTGGGAGACCCGGGTCCAATTCCCCGGCCAATGCAGCTTTCCTTTACTACTATTTGGAATTAGCCCCTGCACAAAAAGGGGAATGTTTGTGTGATGGTCAACTTTTCTGGTAATGTTAACCTCTAGATTTCAGTCATGCATGTTAGCTCTATTTTGGTTATTGATTCACTAGGCCGCCCAAGAGACTGTGATCCGTGTTTGATGGAAGATGGATAAAATTACCTTTTTGTGACACTTGTGAAAACATAATGTGGCCATGCAGACTGATTTTTTTCAGTGGTGAAATTTGAACCACGTCAAGCATTGGTGGTTCAGTGGTAGATTCTCACCTGCCACGTTGAGACCCAGGACAAATTCCCGGCCAATGCAGCTTTCCTTTACTACTATTTGAATTAGCCCCTGCACAAAAAGGAGCATGTTTGTGTGAAGGCAAACAACTCATTTCTGGTGATATTAACCTCTAGATTTCAGTCATGCATGTTAGCTCCATTTTTTATTGATGCACTAGGCACCCAAGAGACTGTGATCCGTGTTTGATGGAAGATGGATAAAATTACCTTTTGCTGACACTTGTGAAAACATAATGTGGCCATGCAGACTGATTTTTTCAGTGGTGCAATTTGAACCAAGTCAAGCATTGGTGGTTCAGTGGTAGAATTCTCACCTGCCACGTGGGAGACCCGGGTCCAATTCCCGGCCAATGCAGCTTTCCTTTACTACTATTTGGAATTAGCCCCTTGCACAAAAGGGCATGTTTGTGTGAAAGCAAACAACTCATTTCTGGTGATATTAACCTCTAGATTTCAGTCATGCATGTTAGCTCCATTTTGGTTATTGATGCACTAGGCCGCCCAAGAGACTGTGATCCGTGTTTGATGGAAGATGGATAAAATTACCTTTTTGCTGACACTTGTGAAAACATAATGTGGCCATGCAGACTGATTTTTTCAGTGGTGCAATTTGAACCAAGTCAAGCATTGGTGGTTCAGTGGTAGAATTCTCACCTCCACGCGGGAGACCCGGGACCAATTCCTGGCCAATGCAGCTTTCCTTTACTACTATTTGAATTAGCCCCTGCACAAAAGGGGAATGTTTGTGTGATGGCAAAAAGCTCATTTCTGGTAATGTTAACCTCTAGATTTCAGTCATGCATGTTAGCTCTATTTTGATTGTTGGTGCACTAGGCACCTCAAGAGACTTAGATCCGTGTTTGATGAAATATGGATAAAATGATCTTGTTGCTGACACTTGTGAAAACATAATGTAGCCATGCAGACTGATTTTCTTCAGTGGTGAAATTCTAAGCATGCCAAGCATTGGTGGTTCAGTGGTAGAATTCTCCCCTGCCATGTGGGAGACCCGGGTCCGATTCCCGGCCAATGCAGCTTTCCTTTACTACTATTTGGGAATTAGCCCTTGCACAAAACGGCCATGTTTGTGTGAAAGCAAACAACTCATTTCTGGTGATATTAACCTCTAGATTTCAGTCATGCATGTTAGCTCCATTTTGGTTATTGATGCACTAGGCCGCCCAAGAGACTGTGATCCGTGTTTGATGGAAGATGGATAAAATTACCTTTTTGCTGACACTTGTGAAAACATAATGTGGCCATGCAGACTGATTTTTTTCAGTGGTGCAATTTGAACCAAGTCAAGCATTGGTGGTTCAGTGGTAGAATTCTCGCCTCCCATGGGGAGACCCGGGTCCAATTCCCGCCAATGCCACTACTATTTGAATTAGCCCCTGCACAAAAGGGGAATGTTTGTGTGATGGTCATTTCCCTCTAGGCCAATGCAGTTAGCTTTTTTGGTTATTGATTCACTAGGCTATTTCCGTGTTTGATGGAATTAGCCCCATAATGTGGCATGCAGAAATTTTTTCAGTGGTGCATGTTTGTGTGAAGGTAAACAACTCATTTCTGGTGATGTTAACCTCTAGATTTCAGTCATCATGCATGTTAGCTCCATTTTGGTTATTGATGCACTAGGCCGCCCAAGAGACTGTGATCCGTGTTTGATGGAAGATGGATAAAATTACCTTTTTACTGACACTTGTGAAAAACATAATGTGGCCATGCAGACTGATTTTTTCAGTGGTGCAATTTGAACCAAGTCAAGCATTGGTGGTTCAGTGGTAGATTTCACCTGCCACGTGGAGACCCGGTCCAATTCCTGGCCAATGCAGCTTTCCTTTACTACTATTTGAATTAGCCCCTGCACAAAAGGGCATGTTTGTGTGAAAGGCAAACAACTCATTTCTGGTAATATTAACCTCTAGATTTCAGTCATGCATGTTAGCTCCATTTTGGTTATTGATGCACTAGGCACGCCAAGAGACTGTGATCCGTGTTTGATGGAAGATGGATAAAATTACCTTTTGCTGACACTTGTGAAAACATAATGTGGCCATGCAGACTGATTTTTTCAGTGGTGCAATTTGAACCAAGTCAAGCATTGGTGGTTCAGTGGTAGAATTCTCACCCCACGCTAACCCGGGACAAATTCCCCGGCCAATGCAGCTTTTTACTACTATTTGGAATTAGCCCCTGCACAAAAGGGGCATGTTTGTGTGATGGCAAAAAGCTCATTTCTGGTAATGTTAACCTCTAGATTTCAGTCATGCATGTTAGCTCCATTTTGATTGTTGGTGCACTAGGCACCTCAAGAGACTTAGATCCGTGTTTGATGAAATATGGATAAAATGACCTTGTTGCTGACACTTGTGAAAACATAATGTAGCCATGCAGACTGATTTTTTCAGTGGTGAAATTCTAAGCACGCCAAGCATTGGTGGTTCAGTGGTAGATTCCTCACCTGCCATGTGGGAGACCCGGTCCGATTCCCGGCCAATGCAGCTTTCCTTTACTACTATTTGAATTAGCCCTTGCACAAAAGGGCATGTTTGTGTGAAAGCAAACAACTCATTTCTGGTGATATTAACCTCTAGATTTCAGTCATGCATGTTAGCTCCATTTTGGTTATTGATGCACTAGGCCGCCCAAGAGACTGTGATCCGTGTTTGATGGAAGATGGATAAAATTACCTTTTGCTGACACTTGTGAAAACATAATGTGGCCATGCAGACTGATTTTTTCAGTGGTGCAATTTGAACCAAGTCAAGCATTGGTGGTTCAGTGGTAGAATTCTCGCCTCCCACGCTGGGAGACCCGGGTCCAATTCCCTGGCCAATGCAGCTTTCCTTTACTACTATTTGGAATTAGCCCCTGCACAAAAGGGGAATGTTTGTGTGATGGTCATTTCTGGTAATGTTAACCTCTAGATTTCAGTCATGCATGTTAGCTCTATTTTGGTTATTGATTCACTAGGCCGCCCAAGAGACTGTGATCCGTGTTTGATGGAAGATGGATAAAATTACCTTTTACTGACGCTTGTGAAAACATAATGTGGCCATGCAGACTGATTTTTTTTCAGTGGTGCAATTTGAACCGTGTCAAGCATTGGTCGCTCAGTGGTAGATTTCTCACCTGCCACGTGTGAGCCCGAGGACAAATTCCTGGCCAATGCAGCTTTGCTTTACGACAATTCAGAATTAGCCCCTACACAAAAAGGAGCATGTTTGTGTGATGGCAAAAAGCTCATTTCTGGTAATGTTAACCTCTAGATTTCAGTCATGCATGTTAGCTCCATTTTGATTGTTGGTGCACTAGGCACCTCAAGAGACTTAGATCCGTGTTTGATGAAATATGGATAAAATGACCTTGTTGCTGACACTTGTGAAAACATAATGTAGCCATGCAGACTGATTTTTTCAGTGGTGAAATTCTAAGCACGCCAAGCATTGGTGGTTCAGTGGTAGAATTCTCGCCTGCCACGTGGGAGACCCGGGTCCGATTCCCGGCCAATGCAGCTTTCCTTTACTACTATTTGAATTAGCCCTTGCACAAAAAGGGCATGTTTGTGTGAAAGCAAACAACTCATTTCTGGTGATATTAACCTCTAGATTTCAGTCATGCATGTTAGCTCCATTTTGGTTATTGATGCACTAGGCCGCCCAAGAGACTGTGATCCGTGTTTGATGGAAGATGGATAAAATTACCTTTTGCTGACACTTGTGAAAACATAATGTGGCCATGCAGACTGATTTTTTTCAGTGGTGCAATTTGAACCAAGTCAAGCATTGGTGGTTCAGTGGTAGAATTCTCGCCTCCCACGCGGGAGACCCGGGTCCAATTCCCAATGCAGCTTTCCTTTACTACTATTTGAATTAGCCCCTGCACAAAAGGGGAATGTTTGTGTGATGGCAAAAAGCTTTTCTGGTAATGTTAACCTCTAGATTTCAGTCATGCATGTTAGCTCCATTTTGATTGTTGGTGCACTAGGCACCTCAAGAGACTTGTGATCCGTGTTTGATGAAATATGGATAAAATGACCTTTTGCTGACACTTGTGAAAACATAATGTAGCCATGCAGACTGATTTTTTCAGTGGTGAAATTCTAAACACGCCAAGCATTGGTGGTTCAGTGGTAGAATTCTCACCTGCCACGTTTGAGACCCGGGTCCAAATTCCCCGGCCAATGCAGCTTTCCTTTACTACTATTTGAATTAGCCCTTGCACAAAAACGGGCATGTTTGTGTGAAAGCAAACAACTCATTTCTGGTGATATTAACCTCTAGATTTCAGTCATGCATGTTAGCTCCATTTTGGTTATTGATGCACTAGGCCGCCCAAGAGACTGTGATCCGTGTTTGATGGAAGATGGATAAAATTACCTTTTTGCTGACACTTGTGAAAACATAATGTGGCCATGCAGACTGATTTTTTTCAGTGGTGCAATTTGAACCAAGTCAAGCATTGGTGGTTCAGTGGTAGAATTCTCACCTCCCACGCGGGAGACCCGGGTCCAATTCCCGGCCAATGCAGCTTTCCTTTACTACTATTTGAATTAGCCCCTGCACAAAAAAAGGGGAATGTTTGTGTGATGGTCATTTCTGGTAATGTTAACCTCTAGATTTCAGTCATGCATGTTAGCTCTATTTTGGTTATTGATGCACTAGGCCGCCCAAGAGACTGTGATCCGTGTTTGATGGAAGATGGATAAAATTACCTTTTTACTGACGCTTGTGAAAACATAATGTGGCCATGCAGACTGATTTTTTTCAGTGGTGCAATTTGAACCGTGTCAAGCATTGGTCGTTCAGTGGTAGATTTCTCACCTGCCACGTGTGAGCCCGAGGACAAATTCCTGGCCAATGCAGCTTTGCTTTACTACAATTCAGAATTAGCCCCTACACAAAAGGAGCATGTTTGTGTGATGGCAAAAAGCTCATTTCTGGTAATGTTAACCTCTAGATTTCAGTCATGCATGTTAGCTCCATTTTGATTGTTGGTGCACTAGGCACCTCAAGAGACTTAGATCCGTGTTTGATGAAATATGGATAAAATGACCTTGTTGCTGACACTTGTGAAAACATAATGTAGCCATGCAGACTGATTTTTTCAGTGGTGAAATTCTAAGCAAGCCAAGCATTGGTGGTTCAGTGGTAGAATTCTCGCCTGCCATGGGGAGACCCGGTCCGATTCCCCGGCCAATGCAGCTTTCCTTTACTACTATTTGGAATTAGCCCTTGCACAAAACGGGCATGTTTGTGTGAAAGCAAACAACTCATTTCTGGTGATATTAACCTCTAGATTTCAGTCATGCATGTTAGCTCTATTTTGGTTATTGATGCACTAGGCCGCCCAAGAGACTGTGATCCGTGTTTGATGGAAGATGGATAAAATTACCTTTTTGCTGACACTTGTGAAAACATAATGTGGCCATGCAGACTGATTTTTTCAGTGGTGCAATTTGAACCAAGTCAAGCATTGGTGGTTCAGTGGTAGAATTTCTCACCTGCCACGCGGAGACCCGGGACCAATTCCCCGGCCAATGCAGCTTTCCTTTACTACTATTTGAATTAGCCCCTGCACAAAAAGGAGCATGTTTGTGTGATGGCAAAAAGCTCATTTCTGGTAATGTTAACCTCTAGATTTCAGTCATGCATGTTAGCTCTATTTTGATTGTTGGTGCACTAGGCACCTCAAGAGACTTAGATCCGTGTTTGATGAAATATGGATAAAATTACCTTGTTGCTGACACTTGAAAACATAATGTAGCCATGCAGACTGATTTTTTCAGTGGTGAAATTCTAAGCACGCCAAGCATTGGTGGTTCAGTGGTAGAATTCCCCTGCCACGTGTGGAGACCCAGGGTCCGATTCCCGGCCAATGCAGCTTTCCTTTACTACTATTTGGAATTAGCCCTTGCACAAAAACGGGCATGTTTGTGTGAAAGCAAAAACTCATTTCTGGTGATATTAACCTCTAGATTTCAGTCATGCATGTTAGCTCCATTTTGGTTATTGATGCACTAGGCCGCCCAAGAGACTGTGATCCGTGTTTGATGGAAGATGGATAAAATTACCTTTTTGCTGACACTTGTGAAAACATAATGTGGCCATGCAGACTGATTTTTTCAGTGGTGCAATTTGAACCAAGTCAAGCATTGGTGGTTCAGTGGTAGAATTCTCGCCTCCCACGCTGGAGACCCGGGTCCGAATTCCCCGGCCAATGCAGCTTTCCTTTACTACTATTTGAATTAGCCCTGCACAAAAAGGGCATGTTTGTGTGATGGTCAACTCATTTCTGGTGATATTAACCTCTAGATTTCAGTCATGCATGTTAGCTCCATTTTGGTTATTGATGCACTAGGCCGCCCAAGAGACTGTGATCCGTGTTTGATGGAAGATGGATAAAATTACCTTTTTGCTGACACTTGTGAAAACATAATGTGGCCATGCAGACTGATTTTTTTCAGTGGTGCAATTTGATCCAAGTCAAGCATTGGTGGTTCAGTGGTAGAATTCTCGCCTCCCACGCGGGAAACCCGGTCCAATTCCTGGCCAATGCAGCTTTCCTTTACTACTATTTGAATTAGCCCCTGCACAAAAGGGGAATGTTTGTGTGATGGTCATTTCTGGTAATGTTAACCTCTAGATTTCAGTCATGCATGTTAGCTCTATTTTGATTGTTGGTGCACTAGGCACCTCAAGAGACTTAGATCCGTGTTTGATGAAATATGGATAAAATGATCTTGTTGCTGACACTTGTGAAAACATAATGTGGCCATGCAGACTGATTTTTCAGTGGTGAAATTCTAACGCCAAGCATTGGTGGTTCAGTGGTAGAATTCTCGCCTGCCACGTGGGAGACCCGGGTCCGATTCCCGGCCAATGCAGCTTTCCTTTACTACTATTTGAATTAGCCCTTGCACAAAAACGGGCATGTTTGTGTGAAAGCAAACAACTCATTTCTGGTGATATTAACCTCTAGATTTCAGTCATGCATGTTAGCTCCATTTTGGTTATTGATGCACTAGGCCGCCCAAGAGACTGTGATCCGTGTTTGATGGAAGATGGATAAAATTACCTTTTGCTGACACTTGTGAAAACATAATGTGGCCATGCAGACTGATTTTTTCAGTGGTGCAATTTGAACCAAGTCAAGCATTGGTGGTTCAGTGGTAGAATTCTCGCCTCCCACGCGGGAGACCCGGTCCAATTCCTGGCCAATGCAGCTTTCCTTTACTACTATTTGAATTAGCCCTGCACAAAAGGGGCATGTTTGTGTGATGGCAAAAAGCTCATTTCTGGTAATGTTAACCTCTAGATTTCAGTCATGCATGTTAGCTCTATTTTGATTGTTGGTGCACTAGGCACCTCAAGAGACTTAGATCCGTGTTTGATGAAATATGGATAAAATGACCTTGTTGCTGACACTTGTGAAAACATAATGTAGCCATGCAGACTGATTTTTTCAGTGGTGAAATTCTAAGCACGCCAAGCATTGGTGGTTCAGTGGTAGAATTCTCGCCTGCCACGTGGGAGACCCGGGACCGATTCCTGGCCAATGCAGCTTTCCTTTACTACTATTTGGAATTAGCCCTTGCACAAAAGGGCATGTTTGTGTGAAAGGTAAACAACTCATTTCTGGTGATATTAACCTCTAGATTTCAGTCATGCATGTTAGCTCCATTTTGGTTATTGATGCACTAGGCCGCCCAAGAGACTGTGATCCGTGTTTGATGGAAGATGGATAAAATTACCTTTTTACTGACGCTTGTGAAAACATAATGTGGCCACGCAGACTGATTTTTTTTCAGTGGTGCAATTTGAACCGTGTCAAGCATTGGTCGTTCAGTGGTAGATTTCTCACCTGCCACGTGTGAGCCCGAGGACAAATTCCTGGCCAATGCAGCTTTGCTTTACTACAATTCAGAATTAGCCCCTACACAAAAGGAGCATGTTTGTGTGATGGCAAAAAGCTCATTTCTGGTAATGTTAACCTCTAGATTTCAGTCATGCATGTTAGCTCCATTTTGATTGTTGGTGCACTAGGCACCTCAAGAGACTTAGATCCGTGTTTGATGAAATATGGATAAAATGACCTTGTTGCTGACACTTGTGAAAACATAATGTAGCCATGCAGACTGATTTTCTTCAGTGGTGAAATTCTAAGCACGCCAAGCATTGGTGGTTCAGTGGTAGATTCCTCACCTGCCACGCTTGAGACCCAGGTCCAATTCCCGGCCAATGCAGCTTTCCTTTACTACTATTTGGAATTAGCCCTTGCACAAAAGGAGCATGTTTGTGTGAAGGTAAACAACTCATTTCTGGTGATATTAACCTCTAGATTTCAGTCATGCATGTTAGCTCCATTTTGGTTATTGATGCACTAGGCCGCCCAAGAGACTGTGATCCGTGTTTGATGGAAGATGGATAAAATTACCTTTTTGCTGACACTTGTGAAAACATAATGTGGCCATGCAGACTGATTTTTTCAGTGGTGCAATTTGAACCAAGTCAAGCATTGGTGGTTCAGTGGTAGAATTTCTCACCTGCCATGCGGGAGACCCGGGTCCAATTCCCGGCCAATGCAGCTTTGCTTTACTACTATTTGAATTAGCCCCTGCACAAAAGGAGCATGTTTGTGTGATGGCAAAAACTCATTTCTGGTAATGTTAACCTCTAGATTTCAGTCATGCATGTTAGCTCCATTTTGATTGTTGATGCACTAGGCACCTCAAGAGACTTAGATCCGTGTTTGATGAAATATGGATAAAATGACCTTGTTGCTGACACTTGTGAAAACATAATGTAGCCATGCAGACTGATTTTTTTCAGTGGTGAAATTCTAAGCACGCAAGCATTGGTGGTTCAGTGGTAGAATTCTCACCTGCCATGTGGAGACCCAGGACAAATTCCCGGCCAATGCAGCTTTCCTTACTACTATTTGAATTAGCCCTTGCACAAAAGGAGCATGTTTGTGTGAAGGCAAACAACTCATTTCTGGTGATATTAACCTCTAGATTTCAGTCATGCATGTTAGCTCCATTTTGGTTATTGATGCACTAGGCCGCCCAAGAGACTGTGATCCGTGTTTGATGGAAGATGGATAAAATTACCTTTTGCTGACACTTGTGAAAACATAATGTGGCCATGCAGACTGATTTTTTTCAGTGGTGAAATTTGAAAGCACGCCAAGCATTGGTGGTTCAGTGGTAGATTCCTCACCTGCCACGTTTGAGACCCAGGACAAATTCCGGCCAATGCAGCTTTCCTTACTACTTTTCAGAATTAGCCCCTTGCACAAAAGGGGCATGTTTGTGTGAAGGTAAAAACTCATTTCTGGTGATATTAACCTCTAGATTTCAGTCATGCATGTTAGCTCCATTTTGGTTATTGATGCACTAGGCCGCCCAAGAGACTGTGATCCGTGTTTGATGGAAGATGGATAAAATTACCTTTTTGCTGACACTTGTGAAAACATAATGTGGCCATGCAGACTGATTTTTTTTTCAGTGGTGCAATTTGAACCAAGTCAAGCATTGGTGGTTCAGTGGTAGAATTCTCGCCTCCCATGCGGGAGACCCGGTCCAATTCCCGGCCAATGCAGCTTTGCCTTTACTACTATTTGGAATTAGCCCCTGCACAAAAGGAGCATGTTTGTGTGATGGCAAAAAGCTCATTTCTGGTAATGTTAACCTCTAGATTTCAGTCATGCATGTTAGCTCCATTTTTGATTGTTGGTGCACTAGGCACCTCAAGAGACTTAGATCCGTGTTTGATGAAATATGGATAAAATGACCTTTTGCTGACACTTGTGAAAACATAATGTGGCCATGCAGACTGATTTTTCAGTGGTGCAATTTGAACCTGTCAAGCATTGGTGGTTCAGTGGTAGAATTTTCTCGCCTGCCATGTGGGAGACCCGGGACGATTCCCGGCCAATGCAGCTTTCTTTACTACTATTTGGAATTAGCCCTGCACAAAAGGGCATGTTTGTGTGAAAGCAAAAACTCATTTCTGGTAATGTTAACCTCTAGATTTCAGTCATGCATGTTAGCTCTCATTTTTGGTTATTGATGCACTAGGCCGCCCAAGAGACTGTGATCCGTGTTTGATGGAAGATGGATAAAATTACCTTTTTGCTGACACTTGTGAAAACATAATGTGGCCATGCAGACTGATTTTTTTCAGTGGTGCAATTTGAACCGTGTCAAGCATTGGTCGTTCAGTGGTAGATTTCTCACCTGGGTGTGAGCCCGAGGACAAATTCCTGGCCAATGCAGCTTTGCTTTACTACAATTGGAATTAGCCCCCCCTGGAGCATGTTTGTGTGATGGCAAAAAACTCATTTCTGGTAATGTTAACCTCTAGATTTCAGTCATGCATGTTAGCTCCATTTTGATTGTTGGTGCACTAGGCACCTCAAGAGACTTAGATCCGTGTTTGATGAAATATGGATAAAATGACCTTGTTGCTGACACTTGTGAAAACATAATGTAGCCATGCAGACTGATTTTCTCTCTAGGTCCCTAGGTCAAGACTTAAACAGTGGGGCGATCGTTCTTTGCCGTCACTGCTCCCAGACTGGCTGGAACAAACTACCCCCTGACATCCGCACCACTACTGACCTCAGCCTTTTTAAAACGAAGCTTAAGACCCACTTTTTTAAATTAGCATTTAATTCTTATTAGGAAATACTAACCTCTTAGGTGTCCTTCTGTCTGCTCCTTTTTTAACAAACATTTCTGGAAGGCTTTTAAATACCATGTTTACTTTTAATTGTAAATTAACAGTTTTGTATTGTTTTAATTAGTATTTTGTTGTAAACACTTTGGGTACCTTTACTGTTAACAAACAAAAATTATAAAATAAATTATTGATTGATTGATTGATTTCTTGGTAACAGTGCTTTATAATAACCATCATTTATAGATGGTAAATATATAGTTAATTAATCTTTAGTTAATTATCATATAACCGTTAGGAAACAGTCAGTTTATTGTTAACAAACCATTAAATTATAATAAATAATGTTTACTAATTGTAAATTAACAGTTTATTAATTAGTATTTAACTGTTAAAACAGCCAGTTTACTGTTAACAAACAATTAAATTATTTAATAATGATTACTAATTATTAGAAGTGCTTTGTTAAGGGTTACTAGTTGGTCTATAAACCGTCTATAAACAGTGTCTGGATGGTTATTATAAAGTTGCAACAGATGACTATAATACCTTGTTAAATAGTTAATAAATACTTTATAAACCGTCTATAAACATTATTTAGATAGATAATTAATACTTTGTTAAGGGTTACTGGTTGTTCTGTAAACCGATGACTATAAACAGTGTCTGGATGGTTATTATAAAGTTGCAACAGATGACTATAATACCTTGTTAAATAGTTAATAAATACTTTATAAACCGTCTATAAACATTATTTAGCTAGATAATTAATACTTTGTTAAGGGTTACTGGTTGTTCTGTAAACCGCTATAAACAGTGTCTGGATGTTATTATAAAGTTGCAACAGATGACTATAATACCTTGTTAAAGAGTTATTGGAATGCCTATTAAAAAGTTGCAACTGGTGGGTGGTTTATAATAATTAGTTAATTATAAATAAGTGTATCATCATGCATCAAGTTACTTTATTTGGTACACTTAAATCTTTTATTAGTGGTCCATAAAACAGTGATTATTTGTGCACTGATAATATAGTATGATCAGAAAATTGAACCAATTTGTGAAGAAAGTATTTGTCATGCAACAATGTACCGCAGATGAACACGGGGAGACAAGAACAAAGGGATTACTAAAACAAAGTTAGTACAAAAAATTAGCATACAAAATACAATAATCTATATACTGGGGTAGGGGTACTTTAGAGACCACAATAACAATAAAAGACACAAAGCGATTAACATCACAAGCTCCAGAAACTTGACGTAATTTATTTCTATTTATATTGCTTAGCAATATCGTGGAGCAGGCGTCCTAGTGGACCATTGTGGTGTTTTTTACCCAACCATTCATTCCACTCGATCACAATCAAATGTTCTCTGAGCAGATCCTCTGTGCGATTCCCTCGGAGTCTACCAATTGTCTCCTTGTAGCTCCTCCAGGCCCTCTCAGTGTGTTGAGTGTGGCAGCCCGTTTCAGCATTGACATATGCCACACTGTGGTTAACTGTGTAATGCTTGTATCCAAATGCCGGCAGAGCCTGACGGTAGGCCCGCCACTCATCACTTAATATTGTGGATCCAGTACGAACGTGGTGGAGAATCAATGGGACCAGTTCTCGTTTGGTCCGTCTTGCCACCAGGCGGAGAACAGGCATGGTCCTCTGTCCTCTGTGCTTGACGCCAAGCATCCCAAACACCCACTTTTTCCTTTTCCACCCACCAGCCATTCTTCCACGTCCGTACTGTCAAAATATTAAAATTGGACACCAAATTGGTTAGAAATGGCAATTATTCACATGGTGATGTATAACTAATATTTACTGTAAGTATTTGACCATTGAAACACAGAATGCTGACAATTGATTAACTTAGTTATAAAGTTATAAAATTATTCTATCCCCATAAGTATGAATTCCCCCCACCACTGCGTCCCACAGATGCTTACAAGTGGTGATTTCAATACAATATTATATAATTTGCTGTGACCATTTGTGACCCCTGAATGAATAACTTTTTATTTGTGGTAGCAATTACTGCATCTCCTTACAGCCATGCAGTGATGAAACCTAAAGATAAATCTATACATGGACAATAAATTTGTCATGATGACCTAGTCTGGAAATTTTTAATTGTCTGTTGTTGTTTTTTTTATGTTGTTCAGCTGTATATCTGTAATCCATTACAGTTACAGAGAACAAAATGTAATTAAAAGACAGTTACAATGAAATCAAAAGTTTGGTAATTATAAAGTTATAACACCATGCCACACAATTTGTGATTAATAAAAAGTATAAAACTAATAATTGTACATTTATAATGCCGGACAGAATGCTGAGTAACCTTACAGCTGGCATGGTAAGTAGCATGTAATTGTTTATGTTTTGCAACTGTTTCATTCATTCTGATTCCTTAACATATTGTTATAACTTTGTGGGTCAAAGCAAAGCCTATAGTAATCAAAGCATTCAGTAAATACAAGAGGACATAGTCCTCCTGAAAAATCCTCCTCCTGATAGTAGAATAAGTCACTATCAAAGCCAAGTCAAGCAAAAGAAAAAAACAAATACACTGACATACCTTGAAACGGCTAGAGTTGCAAGTTCTGTCACTTAAATAGAATGGCTGGAAAGTATTGGGCTTGTTGTGGGAATTCCCATAGAATGTTTAGCTGTATGGTGTTTACATTAACCTTTCTTTTGTGTCTGAAGTGGCTTTCATCGATAACCACAAACTCGTTCTGCCCTCCCAGCCTCTGTCCTTTTCTTCTTTTTCTTTTTCTCTCCATTGCCTCAACACAGACATCTCGCAGCTTTTTTTCGCCATCTTTGACAGTGTAGTTGTGCTTGCAGCAATGTCATCAGTTATCATGTCAATTTGTCTTAATCGTAGGCCTTGTGCAAACCTGGAAATACACAAAATTAATGGTGAAAATGTTGTGGCCTTATGCAAACAATACTTCAGTAATTACACCTGGTACAGCATTCTCATGGACATGAGAGTGATTCAAGATATGTAAAATGGGAGTAATACTAATAAAAATTAGACGTATTGTCCATCCACTGCCTAAAACAACAATTAACATGTGCTTCACCATTTGCCACTAACTTAAATTGTGAAAAGCTATTACCATATGCACTATAAAGTAGTTTACATTAATGGAACCCAGAAGGTGTGTTCAATTTATCCAATGCATATAAAAAGTGCCAGTATCTCTTTGGATGCAGCATTTCACAATTGTGATTTTCAAAGAGATGTCACTTGCCTTTAGAATATTGCAGCAACAAAATTATGTATATTGACTTTCTGTATCCTGTAGCCTACCACTGGTTTTAGTGTAATATATTATCTAAATTACAGGCACTTTGATTATTTGTATTCATGTAGGTGTATAGCATGTTATTCTTGAACTTAAATTTGATTTCCATACCTGTACACAAATCGCATCCAGTTGAAAAGGGATATCTTGGATTGGCTAAATATTGACTGGTGTCGGATGGATTTTCTGACAACGGCTCTATGTTTGGCCCTCTGTTGACATACCCTATGGAACATGGCACAACTTGAGATCCAATGGAATTCAAAGATATGCCATAATTGTTATGATCTCTGTTTAAATTGTTTTGCTTCAATGCAAGACCATTTTTTTAAGAATAAAAAATGTTTGAGTAGGAGACTTGAGATTGAACAAATGGCAAACATTTGTATTGTCATTGTTTTGTTCAGTCTTTTGTCGGTGCTTCCTAAAGCATGGACTGGAACCTTTGGGGGTACTTCAGGGGTAACAAGTAAAATGAAGAATGCTTTTACTATTATTGTACTCACTTAAATGCTACCAATGACGTCTACCAGAGTTATGTAAGCTACACAGTCTTGTAACGTTATCTTTGATATTTTTCCATTTACAACATTTTAGCGCAAAATGAAATGTCTTATGGCCACTATTCATCTTGTAGTTGGTTGACTTGGTTCCAGGCTTAAAACTATGTAGCCTAAGGATTTACAGAAACCTTAATGGAGTAAATTAAATGAGGAAAATCACTTAGAAAAGTTGCTGGTCACTCTAAAAGCATCAGTAAAGAAATTTAATAGATACCTAAGTAAACAGTAAAACATACTAAATATACTGTTAAATAAATGCTAAATATACAGTAAAAAATAAGAAAACTAGGCATATAAGCTACAGTAACAAAAAAAAAAATCTTAAGTAATATCAGACCTTTAGGCCATATATGCCCATATTAGTTAGGCCTACCTACCATTCATAGAGGTCTCCACGACTGCAGTGCTTCATCTTCATTTTGTGGTGACAAATGTTGCATTTCATCTTCTGTTTCAGAAGTTGTCTTTTCTTTAGCCATTTTATTAGGTGCTTATGGTGTTTTCTTTTCAATCGGCTACCTTCAATTAACTCCCTTAGTTCACTTGCTAAACCAGGCATTTTCCATCAAATGGGCTACACACGGAAAAGTTATTCAGACCAGACCTGTTAGAGCCAAAAGTGCGCCCAAATGCCCAAAGCCCGCCCGCCACCAGTGTTGCCAGATCTCGCGAAACAAATAAGCAACCAGGCCTGTGAAAACAAGCCCAAAACAAGCGACTTTTTTCTACGGAGCCCCCTAAGATCCGGAAGAGAAAATAAATAAACTGTGTGCACAGTTTTACAATCCGTGGGGACGGATTGTAAAACTGTGTGTACAGATTGTCAATTTAAATCCATGTGGACAGATTGGTAAACTGTACACACTGTTAATTATTTTTCTCCCCTGAGCTGCAGGACAATGACCACAGGAAGGAGTTAAACCACCTTTTAACATTATTTAACGTTAGAAAACTGATGGGATATCAAATATAGACTGATGTACTAAGTACATTATATACACAGTAAACCTCTGTTAATTAAAATTTGCACACACCAATAAATATAATTCTGAATTCACAAATTATTTATTATTGCAGGGACTGCAGAAGATTCCATTTTTAAATAACTATAACCCAGAAACATGACAAATTACTGATAATCTTACTGTGTAGCAATAAAGTGACTCCTGCTCTGATAAACAAATGAGTTAGAAAAGGCATAAATAAACTAAACTGGTTTAAAAACATTCCAGTCAAAACCATTTGAACAGTGGAGACTGAACACTTTAGCCTCATATATATATATATATATATATATATATATATATATATATATATATATATATATATATAGACTCGCACGTATTTTCATTTAATTTTATTTTCATTTCCTAACCAGAAAAAAAACAGATTGCCCTGCTCTGCTTCTGATTGGCTGGTATTCATTGCCATCTGGACCAGAGCCAATTAGAAGTATGAAAAAACTCGCTGTCTCCTGTGTGTATGGGGAAAGGGGAGGGATAAAGGGAACAGGCAAGACAAACTCCTACGTTTAAATAACTGCTTATGGAGCTGGGAACAAGCCCAAATAAGCAACTACACTTTAGCTACAAGCCCAAAAAAACCGCGACCCGCGACTACCAATATTTGTAAGCGACTTTACAAAAAAACAAGCCCAAAGTCGCTTACAACAAGCGGACTTGGCAACTATGCCCGCCACCGGTATGGCTGTAACCCGCCCCTACTGTGCCTCTGATTGGCTCTGGCCGTACCAAACTATTTCACTCCTCATGCATATCGGACTCTGAACATACCCAACCCAGAGTGACAGCTAGAGAAAGACACCCAACCTAACAAACCGAAGGTAATGACTACTAGCCAATCAGAGGCAGAGTAGGGCGGGTCTAAGCGTAACCAGGGAGCGTTAGCAATATTGCTAAAATCAGAGGTTTCAAACTAGCTAGCTACAGAGCATATGTACTGATATTTCTAACTAACCACGTCGGCAAAGAAAAGACATTTTACAAGATCTGGTAAAGCATTAAAAATGGATAACAAATTAGGGACACCAACGCGGTCGACGAAAGAAACGGCAGCACCTGACGTTACCATCAGCAGCATGGATGATGCTAACATCGGTGAAGGTGCACATGGACCGCAAAACCTGGAGAACACCGCCGTTGGCAAAAACATTAATGCCAAAGTTACCAGCGATGAGGATTACCCCGCACACAAGAAGTGTCAAGGTTTTGAGAGGGATAAATGCAGTATTTTATTTGAAACCAGCGATGACACAGACTGTGAACACCAATCTCTGAGTACAGGTGAGTTTGATAACGTTAACCTGTTGGCATGTAGCCTACTGTAATTGTAGCTAGCCCTCGCTGCTCACTAAGATTTCTAAACAGTAACGTTATGGAAAAATATGGAATTTTATTTTAGTAATTTACAGGTCTGGATAGCATTGAACAATATTTGTGCTTCCAGGCTATTTCCCATATTCTGTTTTCTTAAATATACAATTCTTAAATGTCTATATATTGATCATATAACGTTAAGCACAGTTCATGGCGTTTGGAGTTAGATAGTTCTGCTAACTTTTAATCTGTAACGTTACTACTTAGTGAGTGCGCAGGGCAAGGCAAGAATGCGCATGCGACCTAACACACTCAATGCAAAGTTGGCTCCGGCCTGTTTGTCACAGTTCTGCTCCAAGTGCCTTATAATTTATAACTGTACCAAAATAATCCAAAACTAGATATGTGTGAAAATATGTGGCAAATATTGTTGAATTTTCATATATAAATCGTGTTGGAACAGTTTGTATTCACACAGCTGGTTTAAAAATCACCAGGTTTATTAACCAGCAGTTTACAAACTTTATAAATAAATAAATATGGTCTAAAATAATCTACTGAGAAGTTTACATAAAGAGGACATGTATTTAATGTTTGATTTTTAGATTCACTTAAGTTTATTTCTCTTATTTCCAGCCATCGATATGTCTCCAACAGCCTCAGTGCTGCTCCAAAAGGCAAAGATAAAAAGAAGGCTTGCTGAAAAGACAAATTAAGCAGTTGAAAAAGGACATGGACTTCCTTCACCAACAATTAGCAGGTGTTTTTATTCATATGCTGCATATTATTATTTTGCTGTAGTGAGTAATTAAAGTAAGAAGATTATATATTTTTTGAATTATTAAACTTTTGAAGCATTTGGCAGACTACATTAAAATACATCTGATCTCACAATAGCATTTTCACTTTCCTCCAAATTTAAATTTCTAATGCAATTTTCACTACTAGAATGGGCATTTTGTAGTTAACCCTAGTTAAGCAGTGATTGAATTTTGTGGGTATGCTATTTGATGTTAATATTAACCCTATTATTTTAATTATACTATTTCCTATTTTAGCCAAGAACACTGCTGTAGGGACAGAGTCTAACCAAACTACATCGTCATCTGCATCTGCCTCCTCCCTCATCCACCACCTCTTCCTCTTCATCTGCCTGCCCCTCTTCGTCTTCCTCCTCATCTTCAGAGGAGGAGAAAAAGAAAAAACGGCAAAAAAAGAAGCATCACAAAAAGCACACAAAAAAGAGACATCCAAAAGGACAAAAAAGAAAAGAAGACAAAAGAAGAAGCTGGCAAAGGAAGGACGCCACTTGGCAAAAGAGGTGAATTAAGGGGCCTAAGTATAATTACATTTTTATAAATTGTGGTTAAACTTACAAATCTGAAACATTTCTACTTAGGTTTGAATTTTAGATTGGGTGCAAACCATTTTTATGACCAAAGTGGTTTTACTCATCAAGGATATAACATTTAAAGGAAAGTTTACCAAAAAGCAAAAAAACAACTACATGTTTTTATTCTTGGAGATATTAACCGTAGAGAAATGGCATTTGGTTTGTTGCATCAAAAATATATTGGAAAAACTCAACAGCAATGTTTCTTTCAAGAATTCATGACATGGTTACACAGGATGCTATCAGATCTGGTTGTGAGCAGTTTTATTGGGAACTATTTTCCAACAAAGTACCATGCCATAATAGTTTTCCAATAAACTGTTCACAACAAGGTCTATGGATTATTGTTAGTTATTATGTCATGCTTTCTGAAAAAGGTGTGGAAATGTTATTCTTGGTGCATTGAGCTACATTGAATTAAAGCCTATCTCCTTGGATATCTCCAAACCTCTGCAAATCACACCAAACCTATGCTGGCTAGGTGTACCTTGCTGGGTAAAAGCCTGACATCTGGCATGTCTGTCATGTGCCAGATGTCCCTCCCCCACCACTGCTACATCAGGCATAAAACCGTATAGCCAGACCTTACTAGAGTGCTGAAACTTCACTGTGTAGATAGGTCTGGCAATGCGAGAATACATCGAGTAAGCTTCCCTTGGAGCACATCACTTTTACCTAAATTACACCCAAAGAAGCCTAACGACGAGATATTATATTATTTTGCTTTAAAAGTGAACTACAAATACTTAAGATGGTTAAAGACATCAGTCACATCTGTGGAAGGAGAATTTTATATGGCAAGTTATTAGTTGTGCCATTATTTATGTTTAAGAGTTTGTGCCATTATTTAGGTTTTATAGTTTAATCCTATCAAATTTTTACAGAGTTAACTGTTTTTTTTTGTCATAGAGATACATACCCCAATTTATGCTGTATACTTATTTTAAGTAGTCAAATGATTGACAAGTCTATCTTTATGAACTGTTGTCTACTTTTGCAGTCAGAAGCCCAATAGAGATCATCAAAAGATACAAGAGGGTGTTGAGGGCATACAACCATGGCATGAAATTGGGAGAAGCATGTGCACATGCTGGAGTGACAGAGCTGACAGTGAGGTCTAAAGCGGCGATTGCAGAGCTTGCCATATCTTCTCCACAAAAAGTTTGAAGAACTAATGGCAGGATACAACAAACTACATAAGATAGCTGACTTCCTCAGCAGATGTGAAGACATCATTAACAACGATCCACAAGTAAGGGCCAACATAGCTAAAAATAAAGCAGTGGGTAAGCTCATACTCTACAATAAGAGGGAGCAGAAGTAATTGACTGGAGTGATGTTGAAATTGTAATGTTCAAAAAGGACTGTGCAATTTAAAAGGTTTGTGCATGTTCATTTATCTTTCATGTATGGTCATTGTTCTTTTTAAAATTTTTGACCACACTGTAAAATTAGAGGAGCACCAATACCACTTTTTTTTTTAATACAAGCATGGAAAACATACGAATAGCCCTTTTTGATTTGATGTTTACAAAAATGTAAAGTTTCAGTATGTAACTTTGATTAAAATTTTTGTAATAAAGGTTTTATTAGTAATTTTGTGTTGTTTTTTTTATATCCCACTCTGACTTGCAGGTGCATTTTTCATTTATATATTTGTTTTTTTGTATATAATTTAATGAAGGGCAAAACATTTCTCATTCCTTTACCAAGCACTTACTAATAACTTACTAATAACTATGAAAACATCAGTCACAACTTTATAATAACCATCCAGACCAACCCTTAACAAAGTATTAATTATCTAAATAATGTTTATAGACGGTTTATAAAGTATTTATTAACTATTTAACAAGGTATTATAGTCATCTGTTGCAACTTTATAATAACCATCCAGGCACTGTTTATAGACGGTTTACAGAACAACTAGTAACCCTTAACAAAGTATTAATTATCTATCTAAATAATGTTTATAGACGGTTTATAAAGTATTTATTAACTATTTAACAAGGTATTATAGTCATCTGTTGCAACTTTATAATAACCATCCAGACACTGTTTATAGACGGTTTACAGAACAACCAGTAACCCTTAACAAAATATTAATTATCTATCTAAATAATGTTTATAGACGGTTTATAAAGTATTTATTAACTATTTAACAAGGTATTATAGTCATCTGTTGCAACTTTATAATAACCATCCAGACACTGTTATAGACGGCTTATAGACCAACTAGTAACCCTTAACAAAGCACTTCTAATAATTAGTAATCATTATTAATTATAATTTAATTGTTTGTTAACAGTAAACTGACTGTTTCCTAACAGTTAAATGCTAATTAATTAACTGTTAATTTACAATTAGTAAACATTATTAATTATTATTTAATGGTTTGTTAACAGTAAACTGACTGTTTCCTAACAGTTAAATGATAATTAACTAAAGATTAATTAACTATATATTTACCATCTATAAATGATGGTTATTATAAAGTGTTACCAAGTTCTTGTATCTCAAAAGCATTTTTCAAATAGTGCAACTTGTTCCAAAGCAAAAACCACTATACTACAGAAACTTTGGATGACCGCCTTCGCCTGTCACACGGAAGACTGGGGTTTGATTCCCAGATGGGGAGATTTAGCTACCAGCTGCTAATTATTTACCAAGGCTACATCGCCACTACTACATCTGCTGGTGTAGTTTGGATACGAGGACTAACCATAGCAAAATATATGCGTTTTTAAGAAAGTATTAGACTGGATAAACTCCAAGAAAGACAAAGGTTTTACACCACGATTGAGAATGATCCTGCTATCAAAGATATGTTTTCAGTGACGATATGATCACCTACCTCAGGATCCAGGAACGTAGGAAGACAGCAGGAATGTAAGACGGATCCAGGAGCGTAAAACAACAACTATGAGGCTAAGAAGTTGAGGTTCAGGTCATTCAATTCAATTCAATTTTATTTATATAGCACCTAACCACAAAAACAGTTCTCACTGCGCTTTTCATAAAAGAACTGGTCTACACCATGCTCTGTGATGTTATTTAAGGAAGCCCAACAATTCCCACAAAGAGCAAGCAGTAGGCGACAGAGGCAAGGAAAAACTTCCTTTTTAAGAGGCAGAAACCTCGAGCAGAACTATGGCTCAGGGTGGACGGTCATCTGCCTCGACTGGTTGGGGCTGAGAGAAAGAGACAGACAGAGAAAGAGAGAGACATGGATAATTGCAGCAGAGGGTGTCTACAGCCACTGTACACCCCCCTGGTCCAAAACAGCCGGTGACAACTCGCACCAGCAGGAGGTGGTCCCCTGAGATGGAAAGTGCCCTGAGAGACTGTTACAACACCACAGTCTGGGATGTGCTGATCGACCCGCATGGTGAGGACATAAAGGGGATGACACACTGTCTGACGGACTACCTGAACTTTTGTGCAGACGTGGTGTCCCCCATCAAGACTGTCAGCTGTTACCCTAATAACAAGCCATGGGTAACACAGGAGGTTAAGGCTGTCCTCAACAGAAAGAAGGCTGCCTTCAGGAGCAGAGACAGGGAGGCCATGAAGGCAGCACAGCGGGAGGTGAAACACTGTGTGAGGGAAGCTAAGGACAGCTACAGGAGGAAGGTGGAGCAGAAGCTGAGGGAAAACAACATGAGGGAAGTCTGGGAAGGTTCGAGGACCATCACAGGTCACAAAGACCAGAACTACAATGGAGAGGGCCAAGAAGCTGAAGGCATTTTTCAACAGGTTTAACCAACGCCCCCGTTAAAGTTTGATGGCCACAGGCAGGAATGACTTCCTGTGGCTCTCTGTGGTGCATTTTGGGAGAATGAGTCTGTTACTGAAAGTGCTCCTGTTAATGAGCAGCAAGCCATGGACTGGGCGCAAGACATTGTCCAAGATGGCAATGTCGCAAATCGGATCAGCCAAAAACCTCCCTGACACCACCCACAGAGTTCCACAGGAAATTTGACACCTGTATCTGTCAAGTCCAGACCATTCCCTGACCGGGAATTGAACCCAGGCCGCGGCGGTGAGAGCACCGAATCCTAGCCACTAGACCATCAGGGAGTCACAGCAAACAAATTATTTTTGTAGATGTGAGTTTCATTTCATATCTGTTATGCACCTTTGCATTGTACTAAAATGTCAAACTTTTTGACCTGAATCCAACAATAACATTAATTGACACTAACATACATTGGTGGTCAGGTAAAAAATGTTGGTTAGGGGTTTAGTTACTGTTTGAAAAAGGAAATTAATTGTTATTGAGATAGAGGCAGATGAAGTGTTTATGACCCATCAATGATGACAAAAGGATACATCCGCTGTCGGGGGTCTGATTTAAAGGAAATGGTACTCTTTAAAAGTGTTGGGTTCTAGCGTTAAACTAATGAGGAATAATTTGACAAATCTAAATCAACCAAAACAAGCCCAGAAACTAACTCTTTCAAATGTTACACCTGAATCTGTCAAGTCCTGACCATTCCCTGACTGGGAATTGAACCCAGGCCGTAGTAGTAAAGGCAAGGCAAGGCAGATTTATTTGTATAGCACATTTCAGCAACAAGGCAATTCAAATTTCTTTACACAAAATAAGTTAAAAAACAGTTACAAAAAATAAAAACCAATAAAACTGACCAATAAAAAGTTAAATATAAAAACTTTAAGACACATAAAACACAAGAATAAAAGTTACAGTGCAGCATAAGAAATTAAACATTAAAGAAATGAATAGTCATTTAAAGAAAGGCAACATCAAAATCAAAGGTCTTCAGCGGTGTCAGCTCTGTCCAAGAAAAGGAATGGTCACACACCGTGCGCGGTGGCTGCAAGAGATATCTGTTAAGACTAGAAAAGCCTACTACTGCACCGACTGTGTTTGCCCATAGCCTCTTGGGCCCCGTGGACCAGCCCCGAACGAACCTTGAATCTGTTTTGAATAAACACACACACACACACACACACACACACACACACACACACACACACACACACACACACTAAGTCCCAGGGACCCAAATGGCGAAGCGGCCTCAAGTCTAACAGTGTGTTTTGTACACAGTAGACATATCTACTGCTGTATTCACTGTCTGTGGCAAGTCCTTTAAAACCTGTTCTTGACTTGCTTTTTTTCCCACATCCTCTGAACGCTTAGATAACTAAATGACTTAAGTTGGCCAATAATTTTTGCTTCATTGTGATTGTTGTGTGCCTTCAATATCAAACATGTGGATATTATGAAAGAAACTGCCAAGAAAACCCTTGCAACACTTTTAAAGGTTCCATGGTGTAATGGTTAGCACTCTGGACTCTGAATCCAGCAATCTGAGTTCAAATCTCAGTGGAACCTGTTTTAAAGTTGTATGTATGCATTAGCTTAAGTGTAATGTCCTGTAGTATCTATAGAGATTTGTGGTGTAGTATGGAACCATTGTCCTGTCTTTTATGTATTATAAAACTTATTGCTGCCTGTCTTGGCAGGACTCCATGGAAGAAGAGTTACTGTAGCTTAATGGGATTGTTCCTGGTTAAATAAAGGTCAAATAAAAATAAAATTAATCTGTATTATGTCCAAACATTCCTCTCTTCATTAATTTGACATATTGGAAGTCCGGTAATAGTTAAAGCAGATAAAAACCTAAAGAACACTCAAAAGCTTCAAGATCAAACTTACATAAGAAGTGTCTATGAATTGATTCATGAAATCCCTGTTGTTAATTAGTAGTCAGTCCCATATGGTCTACCGGTTAGGATTCCTGGTTTTCACCCAGGTGACTGGGGTTCAACTCCCAGTATGGGAATTGGTGTTTAGGTATAAAGCCTTCTTCCAAGGTGCTCTTCTGCAAAAGCACAGCTGGGAGTGCTTGAGAGCCCTTTGTGGTGCAGGGTGATTTTAGGCTGAGATGCTTCGGGTTTAGGTGAATAGTTTAGGTGTTTAGGTGTGAGCCCAAAAGACAAAACAGCGATCAGGTGGTGGAACCGGGGTATTGAAGTCCAGTCCATGCAACCGATGGATATGATCAAAACCTGTATACAGCCCACCCACATCACTGGAAAGTCAGCATTACTACAGGGTCATGGCAGGGTAGTGGACGTGGACTTGTCAAAATGGACAGTAAACCGCCCGAACATGACTTGCCACTTTTCATGGGCTGTCTACAACTTTTCCAGCAGTTATATCATGATTCATCTCACCATGGAAATCAGGTTGAGGGTCATAATCTCTTGATACATCACCCTTTCAGAGTGTCTAACATTGTGTCACCAGCAAAATACATTTAGCAGAAGATGGTTTTCAAGCCATCGACCTCTGGGTTATGGGCCCAGCACCCGCGCTGGTCCACCCATCATCACCCCAGATGGGACTCGAACCCACAATCCCTGGCTTAGGAGGCCAGTGCCTTATCCATTAGGCCACTGGGGCTTTATGTCATGTAAACTCACCAGTTCAGGAGGAATACAGTAATTTGTTTTATTCATAGTATCTGCACTATTGTATGGTATATTTTTTGAAGTTATCATTATATATTGCTATATTTTACCTTCTGATAGAGGTCATGCCACTTCCGCTGCTTAGGGGCTGGTCTGGTGCCTCCAGTAGGCCTTACCCCTGAGCCGGAATACGCCCTCATATACAATGAGCATCCTTTGGACAATACACTGTGACACTACAGCACAAATGCACACCTACAGTGACAGCTGCATTATCAAATCAATCAAGTTAGTTTTAAATGGGTAGCAATCTACCTAGATGGTTATCAAAGAGAAGGCTATCATAGCAAGTTAGTTACATATTGTTTCTCTATTCATAGCAATATTAAGAATATTATATGTAGATTGTAACGTTAGTTTGTTTACATGACACAAACAAGCCATAATACAGTAGTTAACCTACAGCTTGCAATTTACCCAGGAGCAAGTAGTTACCTATTAATTAATAGTAATACCATAGTAGCTACATGGCTTTTTCTATTTATATTAATATTTGATACGTTACATTTATCAATTGTAACGTTCACGTCAGTTTGTTTACATTTCACATGACACGAACGATCATATTAGCTATCCTACCGCTACAGTTAGCATTGGCGATTGTTAGCTATGATGCCATATAACATAATGTAACACGTAGCAAAATGATCAGAAAACAGATCTTAATGGTTACTTGCCATTGAATTTAATGATATATTTAATGACATTGTCAGCTTAAGTGCGATGACAGCAAACCGTTACTAGGCACGCTGGGTACGTTAGCGTCATGTACGTGGTGCGTCATCCAATCTTTCCAATTAATCAGCGTTATGATTGGCTAGGTCCATTGTGATCCCGCTACGTGATTGGACGGGGGTGAATCTCACTTTGGACATGAACAAACATGATTAGATGTTATGATTAGATTAGATAGAGACTGCGCTTGTCTGATGTTTTATAAGCGGGAGCTCAATCATTAAGCCACAAACATTTGCTTTATGGCTTTTTGAGGTTGAGCTGAACATGTATGCTTATCAGGCTATGTTCCTGTTACTCTGTTCTTACACGTCAATTGGGGAAGCTGACTCATGCGGAAATGTAGAAGCTGGACGTGCATTGTATTGTTCTTACATGTCAATTGGATTCTGACTTTGAATTCAAATATTTGGCATCCAAGAAAATTTCGGAACTGATGATGTATCAGTCATTTTGCTGGTGATTTCTTGGTCACAGTAACAAGCTTGATCATTGACATACATACAAAATAATATGTAGAATGTTTAAGTTACCTACTACCCTTGACATTAATACTGTAAAGAATTAACCATTAAGGCTTCTTTATTTTTTAATAAAAAGCAAATCAAGTATTAGCTAAAAGAAAACAAGGTGCTCTTCTGAAAATGCAAAATCTAAATCATTTCAGCCATGATTCTAAGTGGTTGTGTATGCCATATTTAAAGTGATTCCCTCTAGGCGTTCAGAGATATTGCATTCACAAGAATCAGATGGACAGACATGAGGATACAGTCACCTTAAACCTTTGACCTCCAAAATCTCATCAATTGATCTGCAAGTTTAAGTGAAAGGTTTTACAAAATTTGAAGAAATTCCTTCCTCCCTCCCGTGTTATTACGTTCACAAGAATGGGAAGTGCGTACGTATGTAGAGATGGACGGGCAACCCAAAAGCATAATACTTCTGGCCAAGGCTGGCGCCGAGACATAACAAGAGACAAAAAAAGAGGTGGGGGTTAGACAGAGTTAAGCCCTGACAGAATAGAGAAGGTTGTCAAAGTTTCTTTACAGCAGGAGAGGAATTGTTTTGGAATAAAAAAACAAAACTAGAACTGCACGCAGTTACAACGGGGTCCAAGCCTACCCGCGCCAGTCGACCCCGGCGACCCGGGGAGCGCACGAAAGTTGAACCCAAAGCGAAAGCGGAAGGGCAAACGTCGGGAAACATCGAGAGGCGCACGCAACGGTACGGAATAATAGCGCAATGACCCAGAAAAACTCTGGTCTCCTAGGCTGGATGTAAAACCTGGATAAAATGGCTCAAAATTGTCTATGTTGATTATAGCGCCCCCAATGGCCTATCTTTACCAAATTTGGTACAGAGCTTCCGGGCGGCATGCCAAACAATCCTTACAAGTTTGGTGTTGATAGCATTTATTGTGGCAGAGATATTGCAATTGCAAATTTCCCATTTAAATGCATAGAGTGTTTTGACGAAACCAATAAATGTTGATTATATCGCCCCCTAATGGCTCATCTTTACCAAATTTGGTACAGAGCATCGGAGAAGCATGGTGAACACTGCTCACAAGTGATATGTTGATACCTTTTAATTTGGCCAAGATATGATATGATATGTGTTTGGTAGCTTACTACAGAAAATGTGTTTGGTCGTCAAATGCGCACAAAAAAACGTAGCAAAATTCTTTATACAGCTTTTTGTCAGGGCCATCTGGAGATGCTATACACCAAGTTTCGTGCAGATCTGTCGCATGGCCTAGGACGAGTTCGTAAAAGTTGGTGTTGCACTTGTCGCAATATTGCGAAAATAATTTTAAACAGAAGTGGGCGTGGCCTATATCATGTGACTCTGCTTGATGTAGTGAACACGTAGACATGAAGATTTTAATGTGAGAAGTATAATGTAGGGAGTTATAGGCAAAAAACACGTTTGACGTCATTGTAGCGCCACCTAGTGTTCCACATGTGTAATATTCGGTAAGTCAGGTCAGTTACCCATTGTACATCTACCCTGTTAATTTCAAGTAATTCACTTTAGTGGAAGTGGTTAATCCAGACATTGGCCCATAGGCCACGCCCACTTGAATTAATCAGTACCCCACTGTAAGGACCACCTCAGGAGTGGGCTTAGATGGTATGCATCAAATTTTGTAAAATTCGGATGAGCGGTTCATGAGATATAAACATTTTGTATCTGTAGCGCCCCCTAGTGTCCAATGTTTGTGAAATTTGTTTCAGAGCCTCAGAGGGTTATACCAAGTAATATTCTAAAGTTTGGCTTTGATAGCATTTATCTTGGCCGAGATATGGCAAAGACGTTTTTTTTTTTAGTTAGCAACACAAATTTGTTCGCGCGTAATATGCGCAATTTTTATTCTTTTAAAAATCTTTATACAACTTTTTGTCAGGTCGGTCTGGAGATGGTACGTGCCAAGTTTCGTGCCGATCCATTGTACGGTCTAGGAGGAGTTCAAAAAAGTTGTTTTTTGATAAATCGCGATTTTTCAGGCATAAAAGTATAAGCGGAAATGGGCGTGGCCTATATCACGAGATTCAGTAGGATCCAGGGAACGCGTGGATATATGGTTTTTAAATATCCGATGTACGGTTTGGGAGTTATAGGGCCAAACGCGTTTTTTCTGCTATAGCGCCACCTAGTGGTGGATGTGGGTAAATTTTTTAATCTGAGGTCTTTGCGGAGTTTTGGACCAGTCCTGAAAATGGCGCGTCGCCACCATGTACGGTTTAGGCTGCAGCGGCAGTTTTATGCGGGGAAGAATAATAATGGAGAAGAAGGAAGGAAAAACCCTAGGAAAACAATAGGGTTCCACAGCCCTGCTGTGTGAACCGCGTACGCTTTGCGTTACAGCGGTCCACGCATCCTTCGGGCTTGGACCCCTAATAAAGACAGCTGTGCAAATGAGTCAAGGTTTAGAATTCGGTGAGATTTGAGATTTGGTTATTACCTGCAGAGAATAACCAAGTGGGAAGACAGTTTTCACAGAATTGATGCAGTAACAGTGTGACAAGGTCTTGCGAAATTAAGAAATTTCTTAGAGAAGAAAAATACAAAATTTTCCCATTTCATGGTCTACACAGTTCTCCACGTCATGGACTCTAGACGTCATGGGCGGGGCTTCCAGTACCTCGTGGACTGGGAGGGTGACGGTCCTAAAGAGGTGCTGGATACCTCGGCGTCAGATCCTAGACGCTGACCTACTCCAGGAGTTCTATAGGCTCCATCCTGGTGCTACTGGCTGTCCGCCCGGTGGCATTCGTCGGAGGGGAGGTACTGTCATGACTCTGGCAAAATAAGGCCATCTACTTCTCAGCACAATCTTCCAAAATTGAGTCATTCAAACAAAAAATTCCCATGTTCAAAAAAAGGAGTAGGAAGAAGTTCATAAACAACTTATCAGGTCCTACCCTCTTTCTCTACTTTTATCTTTTTAGTAAATACAAAATCTTCTGCTTCACTTATTTACACATCATAGACACAGATGCATACCTACATACCTACACACATTTTACATGGTTTGTCTTTCTTTTCTTCCCTTTCTCCTTCTTTCTATACTGTTGAGTTATAAAAAAGGTATAAACTATGTGTGATGCAGCCATGATGGGATTAATATGCATTTTGTCTATGAAGAAGTCAAGATGGACATTTGTTCCCCACCTTCCCCCTCTATTTCCCCCCCTATCAAAAACTCACCAGTTCAGGAGAAATACATACAGTTCTGGAGCTTTAATGAAACCACAACCTTGACCTTTGATCTCCAAAATCAATTTATTTGCAAGTTCATGTGAATGTTTTTTGCAAAATTTGAAGAAATTCCCTCCAGGGGGTCCTGTGTTATCACATTCACAAGAATGGGAAGTGAATACGTATGTAGAGATGGTCGGACTTTTTCAGGTTGGTCTGTTCATGCCTGAAGGGCCTGTTCTCAGGGGTCACTGAGACAGGTGCTATTGTGGGAGGGGCGAAAGAGAGAGTGCTCTGTACCTGGGCCCTGGATAGGGAGGCCATTTCTGACCGCAGCATCGAGCTCAGCGCAGCGGTGCTGATCTCATCCATGTCTGTCTGTTTCAGGTTGGGAAGCCTCTATTGGAGTGGTGTCCTATCCTGGACCTGGATCACCGGCGAGAGAGCTGGAGGTGTGTTGGGAAGAAGGGGAGAAGAGGTGGGGGAGAAAGAGGAGGGGATTGGGGAAGAAGGGGAAAGGTCTGTGGGAGGAGGGGAAGAAGGGGGAGGAGGGGGAAGGGGGGGGAGAAGAGGGTGGGTGGGAGACTGGAGGCTCCGGAGTGATGGGGTCTTTGGTTAGGGAGATCAGCTCTACACCCAATTCAGGCTGCTGCTGCTCCTCCTGTGCTGCCTCTGTGGTGGGGTGGCTATTGTGTAATGTGCACCGCCCACCGGAGGCTGTCTAGGCCTCTGCTGTCCTCCGTGCAGAGTCTGCTCTAGTGCTTCCCACTGGGTGATTCTCAGTGGGACTCCCGGCTGTGGTTGAGGTGGAGGGTTGGGAGGGTACTGCTGCATCATCTCCGTCATAGGTGCACTCAGGTGTCTCCTCCGTGCAGGATGGGCGACTGAGCTGTAGATGGAGGGGGGGAGGAGGGGGGGGGAGATTGTGGAGGGTCCGTCTCCCCCTCCCCTGAGGGGCCCTAGAGGCTGCTGCTACACCTGCAGCTGGCGTAGTTTGGGACCGGTGGTCGTCCTGCTAAGGTGGGTGTGAGCTGTGTTGTGTGTTAGCAACTATTCTGGCATACACATTGTCCAGCAGCTCCTGTGAGAGCTGCTGTGTGAACCGCGTACGCTTTGCGTTACAGCGGTCCACGCATCCTTCGGGCTTGGACCCCTAATAAAGACAGCTGTGCAAATGAGTCAAGGTTTAGAATTCGGTGAGATTTGAGATTTGGTTATTACCTGCAGAGAATAACCAAGTGGGAAGACAGTTTTCACAGAATTGATGCAGTAACAGTGTGACAAGGTCTTGCGAAATTAAGAAATTTCTTAGAGAAGAAAAATACAAAATTTTCCCATTTCATGGTCTACACAGTTCTCCACGTCATGGACTCTAGACGTCATGGGCGGGGCTTCCAGTACCTCGTGGACTGGGAGGGTGACGGTCCTAAGGAGAGGTGCTGGATACCTCGGCGTCAGATCCTAGACGCTGACCTACTCCAGGAGTTCTATAGGCTCCATCCTGGTGCTACTGGCTGTCCGCCCGGTGGCATTCGCTGTCGGAGGGGGGAGGTACTGTCATGACTCTGGCAAAATAAGGCCATCTACTTCTCAGCACAATCTTCCAAAATTGAGTCATTCAAACAAAAAAATTCCCATGTTCAAAAAGGAGTAGGAAGAAGTTCATAAACAACTTATCAGGTCCTACCCTCTTTCTCTACTTTTATCTTTTAGTAAATACAAAATCTTCTGCTTCACTTATTTACACATCATAGACACAGATGCATACCTACATACCTACACACATTTACATGGTTTGTCTTTCTTTTCTTCCCTTTCTCCTTCTTTCTATACTGTTGAGTTATAAAAAAGGTATAAACTATGTGTGATGCAGCCATGATGGGATTAATATGCATTTTGTCTATGAAGAAGTCAAGATGGACATTTGTTCCCCACCTTCCCCCTCTATTTCTCTGACTGTAAAGAATTGATCTGGTCAAGTCTGGCATTTAACATATGCAAAGGAGTTTCCTGCTACGCAACAAAAGGTGGCCTTCTGCCTCCTGTCCCCTGGGGTCTTAGTCTGGGCTAAGAAAATACAATGCTAATTAACCTGTTGATGTTAGAGTTTCACATTTAAACAACAGAACCTTTTGCACTGCAACCAAAAGCGACCCCCAAAGGGGCAGAGTTTAGCGGCTTGTTTATTCTCATTGGACTGCGAAGATGCCCTCGGCATGCTGTCATGACGACGGCGGACCAATGAGAATAGATTTGACTGTGCCAGGTAAAAAGGAACCACCCCAAGGTGCAGGGGATAAAACTGTGTGATTTAGGAATTTTCAAGGCTGGTTTCACGTGACTCCATCATGGGGAAGCATGGATCCAGTCCGCTGTCAGCTGCAGTGTTATTATGTTTGTTTGAATTAGTCTTTGTCTTATCATCCTCATCATGCTGTTGCAGTAAACCTTTTCTTAATTCTCAATTAGACCCTCAGAGATCTGAGTGAACCCTATGTTAGTTTTGACAAAACTTAACAATACCCTCTATCTATAGCAGATTAAATAATAACAATTTCAATCTCCACCTCTGAAAAGTGCAGTTTATTAGCCGGATTACGCCTGGCCATGTCGTAAATAGTATCAAAAATATATTGGGGCGATATTTTAATTATGATCGTTTCCAGCCACTGCATTTATCAATGTACGATCATTCTTAAGCTCTGATTGGTGTGATACGAACGTTTCATGAATCTCACGTGAAGCCTGTTGTAAGAGGATTTCTGCACTCATATCTGTGCTGGTTTCTACGTTGATAAATAAGGGCCATTAGCTCTTAGGATGTGCTTCAATACATAACTGAAGTGAGCACACTAATGAGTAGCACAATGGTGCAATTTGTTTACCTTGTCATGAGCTAAAGACTTTTTCCAAGCTAAAAGATAACAAGGCGCTCTCCTGCAAACAGATTTTTGGCTGAGATGCTTCGGGTGTGTTTAGTTGTGAGCCCAAATAGTCATCGAACGACAAAGACAAGACAGGGATCAGGCGGTGGAACCGGGGGTATTGAAGTCCCGTCCATGCAACGGATGGATATGATCAAAACCTGTATACAGCCCAACCACTTATCAATTACATCACTGGAAAGTCAGCATTACTACAGGTTCCTGAAAGGGTAGTGGATGTGGATTTGTCAAAATGGACAGTAAACTCAGAACAGGATTTGCCTCAAGAACATTACTTTTTTATGGCACTGTCAACAACTTTTCCAGCAGTTTTTTCATATTCATCTCACCGTGGAAACCAAACGTTGTGTCAGACAGTAAGCAGAAGATGGTTTCAATCCATTGACCTCTTGGTTATGGGCCCAGCACACTTTCAACGGGCCACTCTGCTGAAATTCACCCCAAATGGGACTCGAACCCACAATCCCTGGCTTAGGAGGCCAGTGCCTTATCCATTAGGCCACTGGGGCTTCATGTGACCCAAACTCACCAGTTCAGGAGAAATACATACAGTTCTGGAGCTTTAATGAAACCACAACCTTGACCTTTGATCTCCAAAATCAATTTATTTGCAAGTTCATGTGAATGTTTTTTGCAAAATTTGAAGAAATTCCCTCCAGGGGGTCCTGTGTTATCACATTCACAAGAATGGGAAGTGAATACGTATGTAGAGATGGTCGGACTTTTTCAGGTTGGTCTGTTCATGCCTGAAGGGCCTGTTCTCAGGGGTCACTGAGACAGGTGCTATTGTGGGAGGGGCGAAAGAGAGAGTGCTCTGTACCTGGGCCCTGGATAGAGGCCATTTCTGACCGCAGCATCGAGCTCAGCGCAGCGGTGCTGATGTCTGTCTGTTTCAGGTTGGGAAGCCTCTATTGGAGTGGTGTCCTATCCTGGACCTGGATCACCGGCGAGAGAGCTGGAGGTGTGTTGGGAAGAAGGGGAGAAGAGGTGGGGGAGAAAGAGGAGGGGATTGGGGAAGAAGGGGAAAGGTCTGTGGGAGGAGGGGAAGAAGGGGAGGAGGGGGGAAGGGGGGGAGGGAGAAGGGGGGGTGGGAGACTGGAGGCTCCGGAGTGATGGGGTCTTTGGTTGGGGGGATCAGCTCTACACCCAATTCAGGCTGCTGCTGCTCCTCCTGTGCTGCCTCTGTGGTGGGGTGGCTATTGTGTAATGTGCACCGCCCGGAGGTTGTCTAGGCCTCTGCTGTCCTCCGCAGAGTCTGCTCTAGTGCTTCCCACTGGGTGATTCTCAGTGGGACTCCCGGCTGTGGTTGAGGTGGAGGGTTGGGAGGGTACTGCTGCATCATCTCCGTCATAGGTGCACTCAGGTGTCTCCTCCGTGCAGGATGGGCGACTGGAGCTGTAGATGGAGGGGGAGGAGGGGGCGGGCGAGATTGTGGAGGGTCCGTCTCCCCCCTCCCCTGAGGGGGGCCCTAGAGGCTGCTGCTAACCTGCAGCTGGCGTAGTTTGGGACCGGTGGTCGCCTGCTAAGGTGGGTGTGAGCTGTGTTGTGTTAGCAACTATTCTGGCATACACATTGTCCAGCAGCTCCTGTGAGAGCTTCCTAAAATGGCTGCGGGACCAGGCTGCAAGCGATCTCATAGTTCTTCCTCCAGTTACCAGTGCTAAGCTACTGCAAAATCTGGAAATTGTTTTCAATATTCTTACTCTCCTTCACAAACAAGCTCTCAACATGTTTGAACTGGATGACATTGTTCAATATATTTTTTATTGTGGTTGGTGCGTAGCCACCAATTGTTATTGTAAAGGTACGCTGTCCAACTGTGGGAAAAGGTAATGAGTTAGCTCAGGCGGTGTTCAGCATGGGAGGATAACTCCTGACCCTAAATGTGAGTATTGTCAAGCAATGGAAAGAGCACAACTCCTGGTGGCTAAGAAGTGAGAGTGTCAAGTCTGGGCACGTTAGAATTCCTTTTATGCTCTTTGCAGATGATGTGGTTCTGTTGGCTTCATCAGGCAGTAATCTCTAGCGCCCACTGGGGCAGATCAAAGTCCAGTGTCAAGCAGTTGGGATCAAAGTCAGCCCCTCCTAGTCTGAAAGCGCAGGATTGCTCCCATCAGGTTGGGAGTCAGTTGCTGTCCCAAGTGAAGAAGTTCTTGTATCTCAAAGGCATATTTCAAATAGTGCAACTTGTTCCAAAGCAAAAACCACTATACTCCAGAAACTTTGGATGACCGCCTCCGCCTGTCACCCGGATGACGGGGGTTTGATTCCCTGATGGGGAGATTTAGCTACCAGCTGCTAATTATTTACCAAGGCTACATCGCCACTACTACATCTGCCAGAGTAGTTTGGATATGAGGCCTAACCATAGCAAAATATATGCATTTTTAAGAAAGTATTAGACTGGATAAACTCCAAGAAAGACAAAGGTTTTACAACACAATTGAGAATGATCCTGTTATCAAATATATGCTTTTAGTGACGATATGATCATCTACCTCAGGATCCAGGAACATAGGAAGACAGCAGGAATGTAAGACGGATCCAGGAACGTAAAACAACAACTATGAGGCTAAGAAGTTGAGGTTCAGGTCATTCAATTCAATTCAATATTATTTAGATAGCGCCAAACCACAACAACAGTTATCTCACTGCGCTTTTCATAAAAGAGCAGGTCTACACCATACTCTGTGATGTTATTTACGGAAGCCCAACAATTCCCACAAAGAGAAAGCAGTAGGCGACAGAGCCAAGGAAAATCTTCCTTTTAAGAGGCAGAAACCTCGAGCAGAACCATGGTTCAGGGTGGACGGTCATCTGCCTCGACTGGTTGGGGGCTGAGTTAAAGAGAGACAGACAGAGAATGAGAGAGACATGGATAATTGCAGCAGAGGGTGTGGAGCAGGAACATGGAGGCAGCAGCTGACTCCAATCACAGATCCAAACTCCACAGCTCCAGAGTAAGAAACACCTGCAGGAAGCGATACGAGGAGAGAGGAGAGGGTCGAGAGAGCTCAAGACTCCAGGAAAGGGAAGAAGTCGAGGTAGTAACATGCATTAATGGGATGAGGTTGCATAAAGATGGAGAGAAGGAGAAGGAGGAGAGAGTTGCTTGGAAAAGTCACTTGAAATGTGATATTTAAGCGAGTATTTTTTCAGTCATTCATTGCCACGCGTTTAGTCTAAACATTAGTCAGAATCAGTGTAACGTTAAGTTAGGCTAACATATCTTTATTTTCACTTTCAGCCAGTAAAGTTGGACTGTTGGGTAACTTGCAGCAAAAAAAACAATGTTCAACTGGACTGTTACAGCAACTCGTTGTAAAATACAATAATTAAACAAGTCTTACCTTTGACAAAATGGCAGTATCTGTAAAGTTTGATGACTATGTCCCTGTGGCTGAAAATAGTTGGAGCTGAAGGGTGAGGTGATTAAATCCAAAGACCTCCCAATGAGTTAAATGTATTAAAAACTAATGTTTAATATTATAAATATTAATTAACACCATTCTCGTTTTTTTCACAGTGTAGGCAAAAAATTTAAATCTAGAATTGACCTATTTTTTTTTTTTTTTGATATTTCAATCTGCTATTCAGTTTGTTAAGAATATATTGCACTCCCCCGCTTTCTGATTATAAGATGTTAACAATGGAATTGGGCCCAGCAGGCTACCACGTAAGCAGTTATTTGAAGATGAATAATTTATTAAGAGATGAAAGTTTTAATAGTATTAAAGCCCTTATATCTGAAATCTTTTCAACCTCACTGAGGGATTTAAACAAAATTGGGGGTTCTTTACAAGACCAGATGTCATTAAGAGATTGTTAAAAGCTAATCACAATCACATGTAAACTAAATTATTCATAGATTAAATGAATTATCTAAATATACTATTAATGAAGAAGAAAAATAGAAATTAAAAGGCTTAACTTACAACTTGAGGAGCTCTGTTTGGATTTAACCAGAGGGGCCTTTATAAGATTAATGGCCAAATGGTTAGAAGAGAGCGAGAAGAACGCAAGTTTTTTTTTTTTTGCACTAGAGAAAAGAAATGGTCAAAGAAAAGCTTTAACTTCTCTGCGTAGTAACATACCGTATGCAACCTAGCTATCAGAATAACTGCAACGAGAAGGAAAAAAAAAGGTGACCTGTCGGGACTTAAAGTCTGAAAACCACACCCCAGCGCGACACATTAATGCTCATCATGATTTTAGCTGCTATTCATTGGCCATCAATGCACGCACACCACCCAACATCACCACGCCTTAGGCTCCAGGCAAATGACTGATACAACTAGCTAGCACACACTAAACACAAATACACACACTCTCTACAACACAAATACACACCTCTACAACACAAATAAACACTACAACACAAATACACACACTCCCTACAACACAAATACACACACTACAACACAAATACATACCCTGCAACACAAATAAACACTACAACACAAATACACACACTCTACAACACAAATACATACCCTGCAACACAAATAAACACTACAACACATATACACACACACTCTACAACACAAATACATACTCTGCAACACAAATAAACACTACAACACATATACACACACTCTACAACACAACTACATGCATACCCTGCAACACAAATACACACTACAACACATATACACACCCCTGCAACACAAATACACACTACAACGCATATACACACTCTACAACACAACTACACACCTTGCAACACAAATACACACACACAACACAAATACACACCCTGCAATACCAATACACACTACAAATACATACAAACTCTACAATACATATACACACACACACTCTACAACACAACTACACAGCCTGCTACGCAAATACACAGTACAACACATGTACACACACTCTACAACACAACACAACTACACACCCTGCAACACAAATACACACTACAAAACAAATACACAACAACACATATACACTACAACACGTATACACACTTCAAGACAAATAAATACGCTATAAAGACATTTGGACCATAAACTGAACACTCAGTATCAGTATTATTATTTATATCACATTATTATTTATATTATATTATTATTATAGTTTAATTTATATCATATCATATTATTATTTGATTATTATTTATGTTATCATAGCATTATTATTCATATCATATTAAATTATTATATAATTATAATTTATGATATTACAGTATTATTTTTCATATCATATTAAATTATTAAAGGTATCAACATATTACTACTAATGCAGATGGTCACAAAAAGGTGCGGCTGTACTTGTAATTCAGTATCTTGCGCAAATGTCCACTAAAATTGAAAGAACTGCTAAGTTCTTTTTTCCAAATATCACATCTCAGTCATTAGCTTCAGAGCTAAACAACTATGTCATGATATAGTAGGTTCTCAGTCATCCAGGTCATAGTTATCAAAGGAAGGTTTCCCAATTGCCAGTCCAAATATATGGGTGTTTATGGGGACATGGAAGAAAGTCACCAGTGTGGCCCAATGTGCAATGACAATGGTGGGAATCAAGATCCACCAAGGTTTCTGTCCAAGATGTCCACCTGTGTCCAGAAATGTCCCTACCAGATGGGAAATAGACTGAGATTTGGGTCAACATTGTGGAAATATCTTCAATATGTTCAACTGAGTCCAAAATCTGGAATCCTTTAAGTTAACATGAATCAAGTACAGGTGACTGCTCAACATGCCCCCCACCAACATACTGTTTTCAGTCCAACGCCCAAGAATATTTTACCCTTAGCCTACTTTAAACTACATGACAGTGTAGAGGTGGACATTTTTATTTTCAACAGTTCTCTGGTCTTAAAACCAGGTTCCACATGAGACTTGAACTGCTCAACATGCCCCCACCAACATACTGTTTTCAGTTCCAAAGTCCAAGAATATTTTACCATTTTTACAAACTACATGGTGTAGAACCACTGTTCATTTAAAAGTTCTCTGGCTTAAAACCAGGTTCCACCGAGACTTGAACTCAGATCACTGGATTCAAAGTCCAGAGTGCTAACCATTACACCATGGAACCACTGTTCTAAAAGACAACATGGGTTTGCAAGGTACCTTCTTTCATAATATCAACACTTATTCACACAACAATCAGAAAGAAGATTTGATGAAAATGCAGCATTTACTGGCTCACTTAAGTCATTTAGTAAACTAAGCGTTGACACAGGATGTGGAAAAAGGCAAGTCAAGAAAAGGTTTTAAAGGACTTGCCACAAACAATGAATACAGCAGTAGATAGGTCTACTGTGTACACATGGAAAGGTTACGTGGGTTGATAATGCAGATGGTCACAAAAGGTGCGGCTGTACTTGCAATTCAGTATCTTGCACAAGTCCACTAAAATGTAAAGAACTACTAAGTTCTTTTTTCCAAATATCACATTTCAGTCATTAGCTTCAGAGGGAAACACTTCATGTCAGAAGTGGGATTTGAACCTGCAGTGGACCTGAACGCAGCACCTTGGACCGCTCTGCCATCCTGACTGAATAACCCAAATACTTAGTATAATCTCACACAAAATAATAATATGGTAACTCAACTATGTCATGATATAGTAGGTTCTCAGTCACCCAGCTTTTTGTTTGTAAATGGAAAGAATGTATTGTTTAATATTGGCAGCCAGCTCAAAAAAAAAGCTTGGCTTCTTTTTCAAAAACTTTTGATTTATGTAAATAAAATTTGGTTAAAATAATAATTAGATTTATCGTGGTGTAATACTCTGAATAAAGCTCTCTATCATGTTGAGTGAATCCAAACAATACAATTTCCAAATGTAATGTAAATTGAGGGTAAATATGAAGAGCAATAAAATGTGATAATCTGCTCCATAGTTTCTTGGTACATTGGCAAGACCAAAATAAATGTACCAGTGTTTCATTTAGTTCTCCACAAAAAGTACAGCTGATATTAATGTCTTTTTTTTATTTTCTGCAGATAATGGTTAGTTGGGTAGAATCTATGGAGCATTTTGAAAGATATATCCTTAACTTTGTTGGTTAAGAAAAACTTGTGCGGCAGTAGCCAAACCTTTTCCCAACAAATCTCTTTAACATATGAAGACCAGCACGATAAAGCAGCAGGTGTACTTCTAACGTCTTGTTGAAAGAGTTGACGAGTTGCCTTATTCTTGCTTTGCCGAAGGGAAACTCTGTAGGAGAGAGGAGTAGGGCAGGTCACCGCTACATCTTAGTGATTTGTGATTAAACAACACGTCACCCAGAGGCTTTCCCCAGAAACATGAAGGCTAGACAAGTGGCCAATAGTTTACTTCAACATTCTTCCCGGGTAGGGGTCCCCACAGAAATCTTAACCGATCAGAAAACTAACTGAACATTGAAGGAGGTATACTCCCTGTTAGGGACCCGGGGCATTAAAACAACACCCTTCCTTTCTTCTCTTATTCAGTGATCTCACAAAAAAGTCTAAAAAATCTGAAAATCTTAAAGGGCTGTAGCTCAGTGATAGAGCACATTTTGAGTCTCAATGCCCAGATGTGTTACAAGATTTCAGTGAATATTGGCTGTCCAGTGATGGTGGTATAGTGGTGAGCATAGCTGCCTTCCAAGCAGTTGACCTGGGTTTGATTCCCAGCCATCGCAGTACTTTTCATTGTGTGGTTACTTGCTTTATTTTGAAGATTAGCCACAAAGGTTACTCACCCAACCTGACTTGATAAAATTTGACTATTCACATGTAACACCTGTGATTGGCTGGTTTTTTAAAAAAGGGCATTGTGAGTACAGATATAAACATCAGCAAGGAGTCTACCAAGTTACCTAATTATCATTTAAGTTTGGACACCCAGTGAGGCTTACCGCGATGGTTTGGACTGGGTCGACTAGGGTTTTCTGCTCGAGCAGAAGGCGGTGCTCACTCTGCTTTCTCTTCATAATGCACAAGTCTTTTGCCTTTTACTAAAGACTTCCTTGGAGGGGAACGCCGATGAGTTGAAACTCATTTTTTGGGCTTTTTTGGGCCGGCTTTTGTACTTGGAAAAACAAATATGCTATCCTTAACTAGACTCAGAGTCTTAACAACAGCAAATAATAGAAGCTGACCCTTAACCATTTTCATGGGCCTTGGACATCAACTGAGACGACAGGACTCCCCCTGACTGTGACTCGGACCGACCAAAAAATAATTGGGGTAAATTCGATCAGGAGGGGTGTGGGAAAACAAATTGGCCAGACACGTTAGGGAAAGTTAGGAAGAGATTAGGTACTGGCGACTTAGAGGACTAACACTAGAAGGAAAGGTTTAATCATCACGGCAGTGATTTTACTCATCAGCTCTGTTTTTATCCCACCCAGAAAAGTGATTTGAGATCTTTTATTTCCTGTGGAGGTCCAAGTGGGAACAAGTGCAAAGAAGAGTGATGAAGAAGCCAAAGGAGAAAGGAGGGAAAGGAGTGCCGGACCTGTTATTGTTTTTAGGGAGCAGATTTACAGCTATACACATAACAGCAGCCACGGCCCCATCCAGAAATCCTAAGACTGCAGCTATGGCACGGTTCTGGATGGGATCATACCTCAGAAGATTGAAGACCTTACCCTCTGATCTTAAAGTACCTGGGTCTTTTATCCTGCCACCAACCTATGCTTTTATCCAGACCTTTTTGAAATTCTCATTTCAGTTGTGGAGCGGGAACCAGTGAGTCCAGTGCGTGGGCTGGCTTTTCTGCATCATTTTTAGACAGGATATTCCTGAATTCCTGAATATTATGACTATGGAAACTTTGGTAGGCCTGGCCACGAAAATGCACCATTCATATTTTACTGTAAATGTTTAAATGCTGTTAAACATGTTCATTTTTGACACATAGAGATTTTAAACTGGGTTTTAAGGAGGTCAGAGAGGGTTTCAACTTTTAGGCATGAGCGCCAGTCACTCTTTATCTGCTTCATAACACTGAACCCTCATAACACAGTCAGCTGTAGTTGCAGTGTGAGACAGACAATATGCATTATGCACTTGCAAACAATTATACATTTTCAAATGCAACTTTAGTTATTAAAATATGTCATCAAATTTAGATTGTGTCATTAACAAATGACATTAACTCCCATTCTCATAAACAAAATAAAACTGTCTCACAATATTAGACATTTCTATAGAGGTTTGGAACTTTTCAAACACTTGTTTAAAATGTTTTCTTATTCCTATCTTCAAGCCTTTCTTCCTGTCCACACTGAAATACATTTTTGTGTAAAGGAAGCCACTGTTAACGCCTACAACACGTTTTTTTTTTTTTTGAAACAATCAAACATAAAGTTTTATCTGTGTCTATGGAAGCACTCTGAATTGTGTTAAATACACTGTTTCTGAAACATGTAAATAGTAATGTTAATTCACTAACTCACACATCCATGTGAAGTCGGTGAAAGGCCTGCCCTTTTTCCCAATGGCGTGGGCATTTCAAAAAAGTAGTTGCATCTTCTCTAACTCAGACGTCTTCATTAAAGTGAGGTTTCTCCCAGCAAGGCTCTTCAATACGACCTGTTTTGGCCGTTTTAATCCTAGGCTTTCTGATGACACTTTCATGGTCCTTTACTGCCTCGACTTCAAAATTATTAGTGCCTACCACAAAATTGTTCATTTTGTTTTTTTTTTTTTGCATACATGCGGCAATCCTGACAAAACATGACAACATTTTTGTGATCAAACACATTTGGCATTACATTTTCTTTTCTTTGTTTCTCTGTCAATATCGTCATCCCTTGCCTCGTTCCTCTTCTCGCGGCCAGAAGTCTGTCCCAACCACCGCATTTAGTTTAGCTAATCTTTTAGCTAAAATCCCTCCTCTTTCAGTCTATGCTCCCTGCTCTGGCTTCGTTTGTTTCCATGGTTTCTTGTGCTGGTTTCACTGCAAACTGCGCAGCCAATGGGCGTATGAAATGTCATCACGCAGCATCACAGCACAGTGTTCTTGGGAAATGTAGGAAGTACTGCCAGGGGATAGCTAAGCCGTGAACAGAGCCTTGTGTATCATGCATGTAATGCTCTTGCATCACCGGCCAAACTGGCTAGTAAGTTTTTAGAAACACCCGCCTAAATGAATTTCAACCCGCATTTGGCGGGTTGGCGGGTGTTAATTTAGAACCCTGCTTGCAACTATCTTTTATGTGAGCTTCCTGATTACCTCGAAGAATCTTGAAAGGTCTACTGAAGCAATAATGAGCCAATACCTTGTTAAAGTTTTTTATCAACACCCATCATTCTTTGCAATTTTACTCTGACATTGTTTATTTTAGAATATTGTAACCAACATTAAAACTGGAGCGTATTACAATTAATATACCACAGTACAAGTACATAAATACAGTAAAATAGAGACTGTAAAACATGTATATTTAAAGTGCTTGTTGTGCTGTCTGATAGTCTTAGGTATAAGAGAGAGAGCATACCGCTTAGTTTGTGTCCCAGGAAGTTTTAGTCTACCACTACGTTCTATAACCCTACCAGTCAGATTACCACAGGAGGTAATATCTTAGCAGCTCTTTTAAAGACTCTACCTTAATACCTGCTGGAGATGCCAGGTCCTCATACATGTAAAGCATGCGCTCTACCACTGAGATATATCCCCTGAAGATTTTCAGATTTTTTAAAACTTTTTTCTGAGATAGATTTAGACTTATCTTTATTAATCCTTTGGGATGACTCCCGCAAGGAAATAGAAATATCACTGAATAAAAGAAGAAATCTGGGTAAAACATGTAATGTTAATGTTGTATATGGCTTCAAAACCAAATGCAACTGCAGTGGATGAAAATCAAACCTGGGCAAAATGCTTGCACTGCTATGGTATAAATCATAGTTGAAAAGTAACACACCTGTTGCCTTTCTGCTGGACAACACAACGTTCACTGCAAATCTTGTAACGCAGACTGAAAATAAATGCTAAGAAATACATTGGTGAGACGGGTGGCTTCCAGTCTCCTTCTTCTTCCAGGTATCTCCTATGAGATAACACAGTACTGTTGATGAAGGCACATCTGACAACCACCTGAAATTCACTGTATTTTCAGCATCAGTTTTTTTTTTTTTTTTTTAATTTTAAAACACCTGCCCCGTGTGAGGGTTGAACTCACGACCTTCAGATTATGAGACTGACGCGCTGCCTACTGCGCCAACGAGGCAATGAAAGCTGCTGCTATGGTTAGGAAAATTTCAGAAAAACTAACAATTTGGTCGACAATCCTAATAAAAACTTTTCTGGAAACCTATTTACTCACACAAAGGCTAAGATCGACCCAGATGCTTTGTCATGACCCCATGAAAAGGCCAGGACAAAAGACCGTGTGCAAAGGTTGAAAGAAACGCAAGAATATGACTACAACAAAATAAATGATAATTCAATGATGGTGGTAGTCAGTTTAGTCAGTGGTGAATGTGTATGCATGGATGAGTGTGAGGTATGGTGTCAGTGATTTATGCTGGACAGTGTAAAACTAACAAAGATGAGCGGGAGAGGTGCTGGACTGAGAGCACCTCTAGGGCAATCACAGATGCACAACCAATAATAAAACACTACTGAGTGAATGCATTCAGAAAATGGAGGACATTGTTCAGAAAGCTTAATGAAGCTTCATTTGACCATACCTATTAACCACCTGAACCTGGTAAAAGGTATGAGGTACTCATGCATAGCTAGCCAGTGATTTACTTATGTTTATATAAAATAGTGCAATGTAATTTTGAACCGCTCCTAGAAAGAAATCCATAGGTAGCCAGTGAATTACCTATTGTAGATGGTGGTCGGCATGCCAACGAGGCTTGAAAATGTGCACATGTTGATTCAGAGGAAATTTGAGAGTTGAAAGTGTAAAGTATCTACATTTTCTAAATTGTCCGCCTACAGTGTCAACAGAGCTCTTCTCTAATATTACCGGATACACAATAGCTATTCAACTGTCGAAGTTAATGTTGATCTCAGAAACAACAGGCATTAAGTCTGTCCGAGCCCGAAGCACCAAAATCATTTGATTCTCATCAATGACCATTGTTTGTGTGGAAAGCTTTTGTTATGCAAATACATTCTGGAAATGTCACTTATTAAGAGTTTTCATGAAAAATCTTCCCAACTTTTTTTAACATCTTCCATATTGATCCACATGTAGAACACCACTTTTTAGTTGTCAGAGAGTTTAACACATGTCTCAGAAAAAACCTTAGAAACACATTTATTTTAAGCTTTTTAAATTGAAAATGTTCAATGCCTTAGTGTTGACAAGCCACCTGTCATCTTTTTCAGCATCTGTCTCAAAAACCCTGTTTTTTACGGGTTATCCATCCTCTAATACACAAAGCTATTCAACTTAACCTCCAGAAGTTAATGTTGATTTTTGCAGAAACAATAGGAACACCATCTTATCACAACGTTGTTTGTGGAAAATTTTTATGCAAATACCAGTTAAGCCTACTTAGTAAGGGTTCCCATGCAATGAAATGTATTTTCAGCAAACCTGCCCATTGTGACTCACAACCTCCAGATTATGAGACTGACACGCTGCCTTTGCTAAGGATATGAAAAGTGTTCCAATGGTTGATGAAATTTGTCCTAGCTGCTTTTATTGTGACCCCATTAAAAAAGGCCAGGACAAAAGACCGTGTGCAAAATGTTGTGCAATGTTTGACCACCTGCAAGTCACTGTATTTTCAGCATCAGTTGTTTTTTGTTTGTTTGCAAATCTCTTGAAGTCTACTTATTGAGAGTATAATTTCCCCTTTCCCCCCACTGATTTAAAAATTTCAAAATTTCGAAAAACTAACAATTTGGTCTTCAATCTCAATAAAAACAATGTTGGGGAACAATAGTCTGTAAGGGGGGGAAGAGGAAAAAAAGCAGACGTGAGAGGGAAGAAGGAAAAGGAAAAAAGAGGAAAAAAAGATGAAATCAGAGAAAAGATGAGAAAATGCTAAATTACCCACAAAGTGTAAGAGTTGCATTATAGTTTCTATTAAGTCAGATTTTAATTTAATTGCTGAAATTGGAACGTTTCTGAGAAATAAAAGGAAGCTTAACGTAGATCCAAAGGTCACAGGTTCGATCCCCACCTAGTGCCAGATCTTAGGTTTGATCCCCCTCCTAGTGCCAGATCTTTTGATCCCCACCTAGGTTTGGTTCCCCACCTAGCACCAGATCTTAGGTTTGATCCCCACCTAGCACCAGATCTTAGGTTCATCCCCACCTAGTGCCAGATCTTAGGTACGATCCCCACCTAGCACCAGATCTTAGGTTCAATCCCCACCTAGTGCCAGATCTTAGGTTTGATCCCCACCTAGTGCCAGATCTTAGGTTTGATCCCCCCTAGAACCAGATCTTAGGTTCGATCCCCACCTAGCACCAGATCAGATGGATGAGCTCTTAAAGCACCAAATCCTTTGTCACCTCCTTCTCCTTCTGTTGAAGACTTCTTCCCGCCCTGCTCGACTGTCACCGAGCTGCAGGAGTTTGACAGGACTTTTGTCAACCGGAGAGGAGGAACAATATATTTAAGGGCCATAGTCCTGCCCTGAGACAAACACTATATAATAAAATTATATTTGATAAATTCCAATATCTTAACTGAACTGACTTCTCTTACAAAATGAGATTTTATACAAGCTCTGCACTATATGTATAATTTGTTACTTATGTTTTACAGCAACTTTTCCTGTCAACTAAACAAAGGTTGTACTGAGGTGATGCCATCCGCCGAATGCTGCAAAAAAGACACAAAGAGGGGCCTACCAGGACCTGTATGCAGGGTTGAACAAAGATGTTATTTTATTTGGAATCATATTATATTATAATTAGCTTGGCTGACAAGTTTTAATTTGACTTATAACTTTGTTTATTTTAAATACTTTTATTTTTGCCAAAAATGTACTGACAGGTAAAACCAAGCATTTTTAACTTTTGCCCCACAAAGACAAATTGAAGTTCTTCTGTAATGATTTCATAAAAAATGCTTTTGTCAAAGGCATTCATATGCTCTAGCAGTTGTTTACACTTTATAATTTGAGAATAATATTGAAATGAAGCCAATTTTAAAATAATTTTATATACATTATTGATCTCAAAAAAAAATATGTCTTTAAATGAATAAATTTTTAGCACATACTTTAAAACATGATCTTTATACAAAGGTTTTTACGCAGGTACAAAAAATGCAAACACCCTAATTTTTTTGTATTATTTTGTTTGAATATTAAAGTTTTGCCATCAAGTTTGCCTGTTCATTCATTCTAATGAGTGCATCATCAGACATTGTTTTCTGAATTTAAGACTCGACAGTAACAGCCAAAAATTTGTCACAGAGAAAAAAAACTGTTTAAAATTCAGATGGAACTCTGGATAAAGAATTTTGTTGTTACTTACTTTGCATTGACTGTGTTTTGCTGTTGTTGGGGTATGTTTTGCTGACTTGTATTTTCCATTTTAAGAAATGTTTAAAAGACCTGTTACTGGTAACAATGCTGAAATTTTTTGCTGTGTTACCATTTAAAAACTAGAATTATGAACATCCTGTCAAACAGGTTTAGCACCACTTTTTGGGTTATCAGCAGTGTTTAAGGCATTTAGAAATCCTTTGCAGTTATCCTGGCGAAAGTCCAATGAAAACAAAAAAGGCATCCCATAACGCTGGGAGTAAAAACTAACAATTCTTCACATTATACCAACTCATGTGCCTCATGAAGAATAATTATCTCATAGGTAATGGAACCAATACCAATGCATCTGATCAATTTGCAGGAGTGTATTGAAGAGGAACAGAGTGTTAATTTTCCACCATGATTTATACCATAGCAGTGCAAGCATTTTTCCCAGGTTTGAAGAAGGAAAACAATGGATTAACATTGACTCCAGAGGAAAAAGAAAAAGTTCAAAAAATCAGAGAAAATCAGATGAGAAAGATGCAGCAATCTGCTCTTGACATCTTCAGGTAATGGTCCAGTCTGTAAAAACGAGGCATCCAGAGTTCCTCTGAAGGTAAGATGAAGATTTAAAAGGCAATTAATTAAATGATAAGTGTTTAACAACTCTGTGCACTTTACCCATGTCCTGCTTTTACTCAGCAATTGAGAAGGATTTGAGCAAATTTGTATAACGCAGTGTTGTGCATCCTTGCATTTATGGTACCTAATGCAAAAATCAGTCTCAATGCCCAGATGTGTTGCAAGATTTGCAGTGACCATTGTATTGTCCAGCAATAGTGGTATAGTTGTGAGCATAGCTTCCTTCCAAGCAGTTGACCTGGGGTTGATTCCCAGCCATCGCAGTAGCATTCTTTGAGTGGTGTTACTTGCTTTATTTGTCAAGAAGTCAGCAGAAAGGTTACTTGCCCAACTTGGTTTGATAAAACATTAGATCTCTTTTATGGTTCAAATACTGGGCATATCAATCGATCAAGCTGCCTCATGAGGAATCACAGGTTGTTGTTCCGAGTGGTTAAGGCGATGGACTGAGCTCCATTGGGGTCTCCCCTGCGCAGGTTCAAATCCTGCCGACAACAGAGAGTTTGTTTTTCAAGAGTGGTAGCAAACCCATGACACAGTATAGTTGTTCATGAACAATATGATATATGTTTCCTCATAGGTACTGGAAGCTGTCCATAAGTAACTTTCAGTCTGTGTAATAAGATTTGCAGTGAACGTATATTTTCCAGCAGAAAGGCAACACTGTGTTACTTTTCGACTATGATTTATACCATAGCAGTGAAATCATTTTGCCCAGGTTTGATTTCTTAGCCACCAAAGTTGCATTTACAGGTTTTGAAGCCATATACAAATTTAACATTACATGTTTTACCCAGGTTTCTTCCTTTATTCAGTGATATTTCAATTGTGGGAGTCATCCCAAAAGTATTAATAAAGATAAGTCTAAGTCTATCTCAGAAAACAGTCAAAAAATCTGAAAATCTTCAGGGGGTAGCTCAGTGGTAGAGCGCATGCTTTACATGTATGAGGACCTGGCATCTCCAGCAGGTATTATGGTAGAGTCTTTAAAAGAGCTGCAAAAGGTATTTCTTCAATAATGGCAGTAAGGGTCTACCATTCAGCAGGTATAGACATTTCACTTCAGACAGTTGGCAGCAGCAGATGCTTTGTTAAACATTGACAATCTAGACATAGACTTAATGCTATAATCATAACAATTAGCAGAGAACGGTTTTGCTCCATCTACCTCTGGGTTATAAGCCCAGCACGCTTCCACTGCACCACTCTGCTCTGCTGTTCATGCTCAGGGGCTGGAAAAATCTGTGATTCACATTTTGAGGGAAGAACCAACAGCTTACGGGTTGTAAAGTTAAACATTTGGTTAACCTTGCAACTATCTTTGTGTGAGCTTCCTGATTACTCACACATTGATTATTCACATGTAACACTTGTGATTGGCTGGTGTTTAAAAAAAAAAAGTACAAATCAGTAAAGAGTCTACCAAGTTGCCTCTTATCATTCTAGTTTGGACACCCAGTGAGGCTTACCGCGATGGTTTGGACTGGGTTGACTAGGGTTTTTGGCTGCTCTCGAGCAGACGGCTGTACTCACTCTGGTTTCTCTTCATAATGCACAAGTCTTTCGCCTTTTACTAAAGACTTCCTTGAAGGGGAACACCAATGAGTTGAAACTATTTTTGGTGGGCTTTGCTGTTTGGCCGAGCCTTTTGTACTTGTGAAAAACAAATATTCTGTCCTTAACTAGACTCAGATTCTTAACAGCAGCTAAATAATAGAAGCAAGACCCTTGCCCATTTTAATGGGCAGTGGACAGCGACTGAGACGACAGGACTCCCCCTGACTGTGACTCGGACCGACCAAAAAAATTTGATATGTGGGAAAACAAATTGGCCAGAGACTACGGTACTGGAGACTTAGAGGACTAACACTAGAAGGAAAGGATGTGATCAGGATGGCTGCAGTATCTAAGTAGTAATTGTTTCATGATTGTACTTTTGTTTTTGAATGGTAAATTTGGCTGGAATTTGTAATCAAAAACAGGACCTTTCCCATTTTGACAAACTGTTTTGAACACTCAAGGTATTTCAGTGAAGTCTTTGGTCTTGGACAGTTACCTTACAATCTAAAACTTTATATCCTATTGTCTCTGGAACAATAGTTGGCAGTTGTCAACCAAGACAGCCCCTCCACACCCAGAGCTTTCTCGATGAATTTCATCAATCCCTGGGGCTTTGCCACTGAGGAGCTCTTAAACCCGATTTGATAAAACGTTACATCTCTTTTATGGTTCAAATAAGGGAGCATATCAATCAATCAAATCTGCCTCCACGAGGATCCACAGACACAGGCATTGAACTACGATTTGCACTTTGCCCGTGTCTGGTATTACTAATCCAATTGAATAGGTTATGAACACTGCAAACAGGTATAGCACCACTTTTTGAAGCCATATACAACATTAACATTACATATGTCACCCAGGTCTTTTCTCATTCAGTAATCTCACAAAAAAGTAAAAAAAAAAGATCTGAGGAAGTTGAGGGGATGTAGCTCAGTGGTAGAGCGCATGCTTTGCATGTATGAGGCCCCGGTTCAATCCCTGGCATCTCCATGTCTCTTCTCTTATTCAGTGATGTCAAAAAAATCTGAAAATCTTCAGGGGATGTAGCAGGAAGAGGAGTTTGGAGAGAGGGCATGTGACCAAAGTGAGGGCTCTGACACAGAGGAGGATGATTCCAGAGGGTGAAGAGCATGAAAAGAAGAGGTGAAAAAGAGAGCAAAAAATAAACATAAATGGGACAGACAGAGAGGACAGCAAGCGGATCCATGTGGATCAATTACTGCACCATCAGGTTTGTGATGAAGAAGGTTCTTACTATTTTCAAAGCAGTGCAATTACAATTTCATTGTAGGTCTACTGTGTCTTTAAAGCATGTCTGAATCCCCTGTTCACCAGAAATCTACTTTACTATGTAAGTAGGCCTACTACAAACCCGGTTAAAAACAAACCTGAAGCTGGAGAAATTTCCTATCCATCTCCGGGGTCTGTTCCGTTAACATTTAGGGAGAGAGAAAAGAGGGAGAAATTCCAGGGAAATGAATATTTCACATTCTGTGTGTGTGTGATTGAGCAGAGCGTGTGTGTGTAGGCGGGGAGGGGGCGCTGTGACTATCACAGAACAGCGGCATTGGTGAGGAGTTGTATTCAATCAAAACAGATATTGACTCATTACAAGGTTACTTGTACTCGGCAAAGTGCTTTATCCGTATCTACTGCTTTCAGCCGAGTACTGGTCATCCCTATTCTACAGTCTGAGAAGATGATTGGGTCAAGGCCAAAAACATAAAATGAGTGAGATAACATCTTTGAAGCCCAGGAAAAAGGCCTAAAATGCTGTAAGTTTTTGCTCAGACCAGATTTTGAATACTTTTCTTAGAGACCTGCAAGACATTGATGCGATCAGCTCACTAAGCCTAGGAGACAATGCCAAAGCCATCCCTATTACACTTTTTGTTTTGTGCAAGTTTTCCCCAGAAGGCTTCCACCTGCAGGGGGATATATGTGATAGAACCTTTTAAATGCTTTCATTGGTGCCTGTCTCACATTGCTGAGTGCTTTGGTCAGTGATTTAAAACAGTTAAATAGGTAAAAATTGCATCCTTTAACGCCACCTAGCTCTACACTGCAATGTAGTAGACCTTTGTTTCCAAGATGGCTGACTCAGGCTCTTGGATGACCTTTCCGCAATGTTTGGGTCAAGATGATAAGAATCAGCCCCAACAATCCCCTCATTGCAGCAATTAAATACTCACCATTCCCACTTCACACCTCTGCCAGTTTGTAGGTGTCTTTATGTCACTTTTCCAGCATTTTGTTTTGAGTTTGCTTCCCGGTGTTAATGGACTTAATAAATATGACAATTAAAATACTCACCTTTTATCACCTGTCTGAGTCGTGCATTTAAATCTGCTACAGTACATTGATAGCGCTCTCTGGCTTCATAACTCCTCCAGTACATGTACCTAGAGTCTTACAGTGACCTGTGTTGTATATATCAATCTCTAGGCTTCCATTCCCCTTAGAATCAGCCTGATTCCTCACACGACCTTTGAAATATGAGCCTTTGAAAAAATTCCCAAAATTCATTCATGAGCCCTATAAAAATCAAAATGTGGAAGCACTTTCCAACTTTATAACTCCTCATTACATGTACCTAGAGTATTACAGTGACATGTGTTGAGTGCATCAATCTCTAGGCTTCTATTTCTCATTAGAATCAGCCTGATTCCTCACATGGCCTTTGAAATATGAGCCTTTGAAATAATTCCGGATTTACATCTATGACTAATACAATAGGTGAGAATTTTGAAGCCCTTTCCAGCTTTATAACTCCTCATTACATGTACCTAGAGTCTTACAGTGACCTGTGTTGAGTGCATCAATCTCTAGGCTTCTATTTCTCATTAGAATCAGCCTGATTACTCACATGGCCTTTGAAATATGAGCCTTTGAAAATATTCCAGATATTCATTTAAGAGCCCTAAAATACATCAAATTTGGAACAACTTTCCAGCTTCATAACTCTTAAGTAAATGTACCTAGAATCTTACAATGACATGGGTTGTATGTATCAATCTCTAGGCTTCCATTCCCCCTTAGAATCAGCCAGATTACTCACATGGCCTTTGAAATATGAGCCTTTGAAATAATTCCAGATTTACATCTATGAGCAATACAATAGGTGAGAATTTGGAAGCACTTATAACTCCTCATTACATGTACCTAGAGTCTTACAGTGACCTGTGTTGAGTGCATCAATCTCTAGGCTTTCGCTTATCATTAGAATTAGCCTGATTCCTCACACGGCCTTTGAAATATGACCTTTTGAAAAAAATTCCAGAAATTCATTTATGAGCCCTATAATAGATCCAAATTTGCATGAAATTTCCAGCTTTATAACTCATTACATGCACCTAGAGTCTTACAGTGATATGTGTTGTATGCATCAATTTCATTGCTGCCATTTTAAATTGTAATCAGTCTGATAACTCATACAATCTTTGTAATATGAGCATTACTTACAAATGTGCGTCTTTGGCCATCCCCAGTAGTTAGAATTAATCAAAGCAAGAGGCAGAGAAAAACATGTGGAAGGGAACATGTTTCACGATAGGAATTTTCCGAAGGTAATTGAGAGTTCATTCTTTGGAAGTCAACTTATTTTACAGAAAACCCAAACCAGAGAAGAACAAAAGCACAGTAAAAAGTAAAAACATTGTGACCAAAACATAATAAAAGTGCCCCCAAGTGAGGAAAACATTAAATGTGAAATCAAGCAAACCCAAACCAGAGAAGAACAAAAGCACAGTAAAAAGTAAAAACATTGTGACCAAAACATAATAAAAGTGCCCCCAAGTGAGGAAAAGATTAAATGTGAAATCAAGCAAACCCTTTCAGTGCATAAAACATGCAAAACAAAACATTTGTGCAAATTACAATGCTGAGCTTCCTAAAGATTTACTTAAAAAAAAAAGAGTGTGCAATCCAGTGCATAAGTAAAATTAAAAGAAGATTTTTGCCACAACTGAACCGGTGCATGAAAAGAGTAAAAAGTAAAATTTTGATATAAACATGCTATAAAGGAAAATGTGGCCTTTTACGGCAGCCCTTTCCAAGAATTAAAGCTGAAAAAGTGTCTTAAAAATGTTTAAAATGTTTATACTGTTGCTGCACTTTCCAGAACTCAAAATCTGCCTGTAAAAGGGAAAATTATAATGTTCAAAAAACAAGAAAAACATAACAATTGCTCTCAATACTTAAACGTTCTGATCCCCGAATGAAGTTTCTGGGTTAGGATTTTCAGAGGATTCACTCGACTGCCCTGCCTCTTCCTCCACTGTGCCAGCCGTCTCCTCAATGAGGATGCGGGCCGGTGTCACACATGGAGGGCACTCCAAAGTGGACTCCTTCAGCAGACCTGGTTGGGAGAGGGGTGCTTCCTCATCTTTCTCGAAGAGGGTGTACAGTGTTTATTTTACCCAAGAAATAATTTGTAATTGGGTTGCCTAATTTGCGAACCTTAACTTGGCACTTAGAAGGTGTCATTTTTATATCTAAACCTGATTTTGCCCTTTCGAAGTCCAACTTTCTTTTGGAGGAAGAGCTCGAACCACATGCAGCACTCTTTTTTGCTTGAATTTCTCTCAACTCCTCCTCGGACAAGGAAACAAATTTGGCCAGAGTCGGATTGGTCATCGTAAGGGGCTCTTCCCAACTTGAAGTGGACTCCAGATCTTCCTGACTCTTCATTCTCGAGAGCATCCTGCAGTGCCTTTAGTCTTAATTTTCGACTTTTGTAGCCCGTCACCTTGTCTGGCAGAGCGACAAAATTTTCTGCCGATGCCAGGGGTCGTGACACATTTCTTTAGCAATGCAAAGCTGCGCTCCGTTTCTGACAAATGTTTGCTGGCCTGGAAAGGCCAACAAAGACGTTTTTTGAAATAATATGATTCTTTGAGCAACTGTGTGTCAACAATCTTAAACCAAACTCCCAATAATCCTAAAACAAAATTGTGTTTACATCAAATTTACTTCAACGTAAATGCAAACATCAACGTCATCTCAATTCTAATTCTAGCACACAAATTGAGGACTCCTTTTTTTCTGAACAATGGACAGAATCAAACTTATATTAAGTTCTTACTTGAGTGGAGACTTGCTGCGGATCTGGTTGAAGGTGATCTTCCTTCATCCCGTCATCCACCCAAGCCATCTGGAGGAGATCTAATGGCTTTTGAAGTTGTTTGCCAAGTGCTGTGTGGAACACATATTCACTGTTCTGGGCTGGCACACAACACTTTCCCGTCGCCAGATAGTCCAGCCACTTGTACTCTTCGTGGTTGAGTGAAAAGACCTCCCAATGGCCAAAAGACCGGACAGTTTTGTGCTCATCCACCTTAGGATAAGAAATGCAGACAATTAGTGTATTTCTGATCTGAACTTGACTATAAAAGAGCAGGACAATTCACTGGTGACTTGTGTGTTGTCAGGTTCATAACACTTTATCTTACTAAATAACCATGGTCAAGCAAAGAAACGAGACGCAGACGGCAAATATGCAGTTGACAGACTTTTGCAAAAGGGAAAGTTCCGTGAAGAGCAACCTGCCTGCCAGCATTGCTTCCACGGAACTCTGGCAACTAGAAACTAAAAGCAAAGTCTCTTTATTGAAGCACACACACACCCAAAGATTTACAGTTGTTGAGTCTAAGGCATCTGGTGTTTGGTTCATGCCTACACAGGAAAAAGGGCAGAGTGCAGATTGCCGGGGCAACCTGCCCTCTGCCTGACCTCGAAACTAAGACTATCTAAAGGATTTACAACAGAGTAGACTTTATGGCGGTGTTTCAAGGAAAACATAGTTGGTTAAATGTGCATATAAGATTATAAAATATAAAGCATACATGAATATACGTCAAGCAAGATATGAATATATGATAAGCATGAAAGTTATGATAAGATATGAATATGAATTTAAGTATGCAAGGTATATATTCTAAGACACTACTACAGAGAATTGTCTAATAAGGAACATATAAAAAACGAATTTCTCTGTCATTTCCCTCCTGTTGTACATTTAACAAACATCAGCAATTATGACTCCGGGTTGCGGTTTTCAATAATTACGTCAAAGCATGCACACACAGGATAGGATAGTTTTTACTCTTCATCAGGGAGAAGGCAAAAAACCCTTTCCGTCTGTTAGAAAGGAAAAATTCCTTCTCGACCCTCCCGTAAGAGCGATCACCCTTTTGGCCAAGATGAGTTCAAAGGTTTATGTGTGCTTTAATACATCATTGTGTGGGCTTGGGACACATTCATCATTACTGATCAGATTTAGCAGAGAGCTGATGAAACTGGACATGTGCATAGTTGGTCAGTTGTATCAGTGTATGAAAAAATATTACAAGTACTGCTACAAGAAAAGTAACAATTCTAAGCAATAATCCATACCAAGGTCCTGAAGTTAACCAGGAGAGGATATCTCCGCTAACTACATTATCTGCCTCAGCAGCATCTCTAGCAGCATCTCTAAGAGCAGTCAAATTAAAAATGGCTTTCTGAATGACACCTGCATCTTTGTCATTATCTGGGATAAAAGTGCAACACGTAGTACCAATAAGCGCACACACACCACCTTGTGATGCCGTCAACTGGTCTAACACCAGCCTATTTTGTAGGGCGATCAATCTTATAGCGGTCAATTTCTTCGCGTATTTTGACAGGGCTGTTACGGTTGAATTCATGAACAGCCCCACTCGGTAACTGATTGTTTCCATTCTCAGCTCAACTTTACCCACCCCTACCCACGGGCAAAGTGCATGCAAAACTTTCTGGCCATCTGACCACAGCTCGTGACCTTTGGGGACATCCGATCCCCCTACGCTGTCATGGCGTTCAAAAGCACTACGTCTCGCACGTGGGTGGTGGCGGAGCGTTACCATGTGTGAATGATCTGCCGGTTCTAGAGCGCAATGACCCTCCCAACCCACCGGTAAATCTAGGAACATGTAGGAGCCACACAGCCAATTGACTCCTAGCTGGCCATATGTTCTCAATGCATCAGGGGCCTGGAAATAGGGCACACAAGTCTTATTACCTACAGACTTGGTGATGTCCAATTTGCATACAGTCAATGGCGGGACCATTTGCCAATTCAGGGTCTCGTTCAACAGAGTGGGTGTTAAGGCGGAGGGTAGCGCGTGTGGGAAGATGGTGCTGGCGTCGACGGGTTTCGGGACCACCTACGGGTTGTGGGCGGAAATTGGCATACGTGTGCATACATAACAGTTTTTGTGGTTCTCAGATTTAGTTACATATTTAGCATAGCAATACCAAAGGTTCAAATCAAAGGACGAATTGTAAACCACATCATAGTCTTTCATGGCATCGTCGATGAGCATACGGTTTCCATGTGAAACCTGTTGTTGTGGTCCCTTAGTCGCTGTCAGCGACATGCAGAGGACCAGTAGGACAGAACAAACCCATCCCTTTAGTTCACCCATAGCTGGAGTATAAAGTCACAGTTGGTTTCTTCTTTCTTCAGCAGGCAAAGGTTTTGATACCGCCCGCCCTCCAGCCTATTCGGGGTGTGGGAATGGAATGATCTTTTTACAGTGACTTTGGTGAACCCATGTGGATCGTTCAGCAATCTTTACAGCTGTGGGCGTGGTGATGAGCACAGTGTACGGCCCCTCCCACTTTGGTGATGACCAGCACTTCCTCTTTATCACTTTCATCAGCACTTGGTCATCTGGCTGGAGTCTCCCCCACCTGGGGGAGACAGAGAGGGAGAGATAGGCAGATTACATGCACTTTGAACAGTCCTATCTCTAAACACTTTGCACCATCCTGGATCATCACTTTTCTCTGCCCAGGGACCCCCTTCCCAAGGTAAAATAAACGGCCTGCCATGAACTACTTCAAAAGGTGTCCCTGCCGTGTTTGGTGTAATTCTCATGTACACCTCTATTAGGAAGACACTCTGGCCATGGCTTTCCTGTCTGATCCATAGTTTTCTTTAGCCTGACTGTTTAGTCCTCTCGACCAATCCGTTACAGTGTCTCTTCAGTTCTATGCCTAGGTGTTGTCCTAGCAATGTTACTGTTACTGTCTCATTTACAAAATGTGGGCCATTATCACAAATTATTCTTGGGATGCCATACTGGGGTATTACCGTTTTAGCGAGTGTTTTGGCTACAGTAATGGCATCTGCTTTAGCTCTATGAAATCCATGTATAGGATCTCGGATGTGACCCTTGTGGGCATTTCCCTCTCTTTGGTCTTACATTTCCCTGCGGATTAATTTTTTAAGTAAGAATTTAATCCCTTGAAGGTGTGAAACACCTTCTTCTGTACTCTTCCCGCTGTTGGGACATGGCCCTTCGCCATGGCCCAAACCCAGCTACCATATGATACAAATTTTTTAGGCAAGCAGGGCTTGTCATCTTTCTGATATAGGCCATCAATACAAGTGGCACCATCTGATAGCCAAACATCTTTCTTGGTTTTGGGAGAGTTGTCTTGCATGTTTTTCAGTACTTCTGTAGGCATCGGATTCTGAGGTTCCTCTTGAACCGCTAAGAGCTCTGATCTTACAGCTGCTCTCTTAGCTTTCTCATCTGCATTTGCATTACCTAAACTGACTGGATCTTTTTCTCGCTTAGCACGTGCTGCACACTTGCAAGTAGCTAATCTGTGTGTTAATTGAATAGCCTGAAGTAACTTCACTTGCAAGTCTGCAAATTCAACTGTCTTTCTCTTTTCTGCATGCTCTGGCACCTCAGCTCTGAGAGTGCATTCCTGTTCCAAAGAGGAGCAGTCTTGGCTCTGGCTGACTTGCTATCTCTGTGTATGTCTGTGACCTCCACTGTGTTTCTCTCTGACTTTATTCTACTGAGGCCAAAAATCTTTCCCTAAAATCCACAGTCTGTTCAAATGTTGTGGATGACATTAGCTCTTCTTTTAGGTGAGGAAAAGCTTTTCTTTCCTCCACATTGTTCCATCTCATTTTGTTGATCAAGGCCCTAGGCGTGTCAGATAAGGTCTTGTAGCTCCTGAGTTTTTTAGTGTGTCTAATGTCTAGTGTGGGGGCTCTGGACTGTACTGCTTGTTTCTGTTAAGCCAAACTCAGGAATTCGTTGCGAAGTAGAGACCTTGTTGAAACAAAACAAACAAAAATGACAAACCAAAATGACAAGAACTGAACTTCTCCAACTTCTTCAACTTCTAACTTCACAACGAACAGAGTCACAGAGTGACCCCACAGCTCTGTGCATAACACATGACTGCTCCTTATCTCCCGTTTGCCCCAACAGAAACCAGACCATGTTTGGAAAACGGTGGTATCTCTAATCTTAAACAACACACTTCATCCTTCTGTTTTCTGTTTTTCAGGCTTCTAGGAGCCCGAGCTGTCCCTGTGCACCCGCCTAGTGCGTCAAAAAAAAAAAATCAAAACACATACATATAAAAAAAAAAAAAAAAAAAAATGACTGTAGCTGTCATTCAATCTTAGAAGCTAGAAATTTATCTCGTCTGTAGATTGGTTCAGGCATTAACCTACAGTTTGGGCAAGCTGACCGTTGCATATCTCTCAAGGCGCCAGCTTTTTGTTGCCTATTTGCTCACAGTGATAAATTGCAAAGCCATAACAATACTAGCTGTCTCTAGACGCCGGAGGCCCTATTCAAGGATCTATCTTTAGGAAGCTCATGTTTCAGAGGCACCTACAATGTAGATCCACTTAATATATGAACAATTAACTAAAAGAAAATCTTGTCTATGTGATTGTCTTATTACAGGCCTCAGTTACCTGTCTTATATCTCGAATCAAGCGCCAATGAACCTTATCACCTTTTTTTACTGGAAAAATTGGTGTATCACATGGCTAGTCAGGACACTCTCTGATTAGTCCTGCTTCTACTAACTCTCTAATTACAGGTGCAATGTCTCTCTCTGCCTCTGGTTTTAGTGGGCATTGTCTCACCCTGGGCTGCCAGTCTGGCCTTGTTTTTGTTTTTGGGCAGCTTTTATCAGGCCTACATAGGCAGGCCCTTTAGTCCATAAACATTAAAGGACCCCTGCTGGGTCCTGTACATCTCTCTCACTCAGACCTATGGACGTAAATCATTGGTCAGTTTTGCATAGGTTGGGTGTGGTAAGCACCTCCCACCCCTGTTGATATCTGTATGTTTCACTGGGGGCTGTATGCCAACCCTGGGTCATCAACTGGCCCTTAATCATCTGCTCTTTGAACTTTGAGTGCCACTTCTCCCAAATCTTTCCATCTCATATCATATGTTTTTGCTAGTGAAACGTGTGGCACTTGACTGGAGCAATCTGGTCTTATTTTGGCACTAACACAATAGTTGTCTTTTTCAGAATTTTGACATAGTGAAATTATTGTCAACAATGTTTTTACAAATCTAGCGGCTGTTAACGTAATTGTACCTTAATCAAAGAACAAATTCATATCTACACATATACAACCCCAGGTTTCTGACTCTGAATGTTCAGCTGTTTGTCTGTATTTGTCCATGTTGCTCATGCTCCCTCCATGACTAAGCACCTCAACCAGTAACTTATTAAAAAAAATACATACTGGAAATAAAATGTTTGAAAGTCATTCAATTCCCATTAAAAATTAAAAAACAAAAAATAAACTTAGTCTTCCCATAAGGTGGCAATCCATGTACTCTGGCTCATCTTCTTGAGCAATTTCAAATATGTATATATATGCATACATATATCTCCATATATATATATTATATACATACACACTACATAATTAATGCCACTGGATCATTTTTACACTTTTTCTTAAATCTAACAATTTTGGAATTAGATTTCACCAATGTGCAGATTCGATTTTTCTGCTCACCTTTATTTAGGGGCCCCAGGCTCCGTTGTTTCCTGTTCCTGTTCCCATCCAATTTTTTTTTTTTAATCAATCCAATCCAATGTTCAATTTTGAGTGAATCCCCCATTTTCAGATTTGATTTATGCTTGGTTTTCGTTATATTCCAAATAAAAAGGCGCAAACAGAGAACAAGGGGAAAAAGTTGTCTCTGTAGTTTCCCTTATCTGTCTCTGTCTCTCTTTGCCTGCCTGCTCTCTCCACATTCCTGCAGCACACAGCTCTCCTGTATCCCCGTCTCTTTTCTCAAGAGCAACTCTCTCCTCCACCTGCAATCGCTGTAATAAACTAGTAACAGACGTCATTCTAAATTTACAATCAAAGCCGTATTTCTTTGCCCAATCTTTCAAAATTCCACACTTCCTGGGAAGGTTTTCCATAATTTTACATCTTTAGCTAGGTACAGCGGTACTTTGGTTTTTTCCCATCTGTCCTGCTCTATTTCTCAAATCACACAATTTCCACAATAAAACACTGCGACAATAAAACTTCAAATTTTCAATAAACACTTCACCAACCTGTGTCCCTGTCCTAAGCAAAGTCTCACAAAAGAACCACAAGTTATCACAATAAACCGCTGTGCAGCAACACTCTTATTGTCTCACAACCAAACCAGCAAACAAACAAACAAATTGTTACAAACAATACACTAACCCTTCATGGGAAAAAACACCCAGCGCTTCTGACCAATATCACAGATTACAAACACAAAAACGGGAAAAACACCCAGCGCTTCCGACGGACACCGCTGTGTAAACACACACACGGTTGTCTTAAATCAAACACAAATCCGCTACCCACTATGAGTCAACACACATAGCGTAATAGTGAAACACAACATAGAACACAAAACACATAGCAAACAGTGCACTGCTACAATACACAAACAAACAAACACTGCCTCGCTGTGAACACACAGCGCTTCCGACTATACCACCGCAGTGACAACACACACACGGTGTCTCGGGAAACAAAAAGCCGGTGATCACCCCTGCCGAACTCCCGAACCCAATCAGGATGGCTTCTAGACACCCGGTCTCCCCGCACGGGGAAACGTGTCGCTTTGGACGTCCCGGAACTAGTCAGAACCAACTGATAGCTCCCGTTTTTACGCTTAACTTGTCCCTAGACGGCAAGCTTATCAAAAACCCAGGCTTTAAACTATTATGTCCCCAGCACCCACAACAAAACCACTCCAATAAAGTCCTAGACCGTAAGACACACAGCCGTTACGTTAAGCGTTTTGCACAAACTCACTCAATAAAGTCCTAGACCGTAAGTCACACACAAAGCGTTTTGCACAAAAATCACCCAATAAAGTCCTAGACCGTAAGACACACAGCCGTTACGTTGAAGCGTTTTGCATGTACACATACAGGTGAACAGAATAATAGCCCCAATAAAGTCTCCAGACAGCGGGTCTAATCAATCAACACTTTCAATTTGTCACATTCAAAGTACAAATTCTAACTAGCAAAAACTGCGCACCACCTTTTTTTTACATGAGAAACTCAGAACTGCCACACTCACCGTGTCTGTCCGCTGCTTGACCATGGGGAGTCGTCACCAAGGGTGCAGGGCGGCACCGGACCAACCTATGGCCCCGTCCCGCGAAGAGGTGGACGGCTGTTAACAGATCATCTGGCCTTGATCGGGCGCGGTCCTGGACTCCTCAGCTGTTGACTCCCGGGTTTCGGCACCAGAAAATGTCAGGTTCAGGACACTTTATCTTACTAAATAAACATGGTCAAGCAAAGAAACGAGACGCAGACGGCAAAATGTGTAGTTGAAAAGCTTTTGCAAAAGGAGAGATCCGTGACTGCAACCTGCCTGCCAGCATTGCTTCCACGGAACTCTGACAACTAGAAACTAAAAGCAAAGGCTTTTTATTGAAGCACACACACACAAAAGATTTACAGTTGTTGAGTCTAAGGCATCTGGTGTTTGGTTCATGCCTACACAGAAAAAGGAGGACAGAGTGCAGATTGCCGGGGCAACCTGACCCTCTGCCTGACCTCGAAACTAAGACTATCTAAAGGATTTACAACAGAGTAGACTTTATGGCGGTTTTCAAGGAAAACATAGTTGGTTAAATGTGCATATAAGATCATAAAACATAAAGCATACATGAATATACGTCAAGCAAGCTATGGATATATGATAAGCATGAAAGCAGTGATTATGATATGAATATGAATGAATATGAATTTAAGCATGCAAGGTATAATATTCTAAGACACTACTACAGAGAATTGTCTAATAAGTCCATATAAAAACGAATTTCTCTGTCATGCACTTGTATATTGTTGTTGGTTTTTATGGGACACTGATGAAATGGGAGGCCAACAGGCATCAGATTGGTCTGAAATATCAGAACAGCTGTAGTTAATTTGTTTATTTGTGGTCTTGTGTGTTTTTTTTTTTTTTAGTTTTACACATATGACTCGTCAACTCTTTCAACAAGACGTTAGAAGTACACCTGCTGCTTTATCGTGCTGGTCTTCATATGTTAAAGAGATGTGTTGGGAAAAGGTTTGGCTACTGCCGCAGAAGTTTTTCTTACCCAACAAAGTTAAGGAGATATCTTTCAAAATGCTCCACAGATTCTACCCAACTAACCATTATCTGCAGAAAATGAAAAAAGACATTAATATCAGCTGTACTTTTTGTGGAGAACTAAATGAAACACTGGTACATTTATTTTGGTCTTGCCAATATACCAAGAAACTATGGAGCAGATTATCACATTTTATTGCTCTTCATATTTACCCTCAATTTACATTACATTTGGAAATTGTATTGTTTGGATTCACTCAACATGATAGAGAGCTTTATTCAGAGTATTACACCACGATAAATCTAATTATTATTTTAACCAAATTTTATTTACATAAATAAAAAGTTTTTTGAAAAAAAGCCAAGCTTTTTTGAGCTGGCTGCCAATATTAAACAATACATTCTTTCCATTTACAAACAAAAAGCTGGGTGACTGAGAACCTACTATATCATGACATAGTTGAGTTACCATATTATTATTTCTGTGAGATTATACTAAACATTAGGTTCTTCAGTCAGGATGGCCGAGTGTCCAAGGCGCTGCTTCAGGCAACAGTCTCTACTGGGTCTCCACTGAGTTTGAATCCCACTTCTGACATGAACTCTTTCCCTCTAAAGCTAATGACTTGAAATGTGATATTTGGAAAAAGAACTCAGCAGTTCTTTTACATTTTAGTGGACATGAATTTGCGAAAGATACTGAATTGCAAGTACAGCCGCACCTTTGTGACCATCTGCATTATCAACCCACGTAACCTTTCCATGTGTACACAGTGATACCTATTAATGCTTTATTCATGATATTTGAAAAAGTAAAACCTTTTCTTGCCTTGCCTTTGCCCATCCTTGTCAACAATTATTTACTAAATGACTTAAGTGAGCCAGTAAATGCTATTTAAAATCTTCTTTCTGATTGTTGTGTGAATAAGTGTTGAAATGAAAGATGGTAATATGACCCATGTTGTCTTTTTTAAACAGTGGTTAATGGTGTAATGGTTAGCACTCTGGACTTTCAATCCAGTGATCCAAGTTCAAGTCTCGGTGGAACCTGGTTTTAAGCCAGAGAACTGTTGAAATGAAAAATCAACCCTTTTACTGTCCACATGTAGTTTAAAGTAGGCTAACGGGTAAAATATTCTTGGACGTTGGACTGAAAACAGTATGTTGGTGGGGGCATGTTGAGCAGTCAGCTGTACATTCATGTTAACTTAAAGGAGCTCCAGATTTGGACTCAGTTGAACATATTGAAGATATTTCCAAATGTTGACCCAAATGTCTATTTCCCATCTGGTAGGGACATTTCTGGACACAGGTGGACATCTGGACAGAAACCTTGGTGGATCTTGATTCCCACCACATATTGTATTTAGCCTGCATTGCACATTGGGTCACAGAGTCGTAAGATGCCTTCACACCCCGCGCAATGTATTGCCATTGTCAAGCACATTGCCACACTGGTGACTTTCTTCCATGTCCCCATAAAAATATGTTTGGACTGGCAATTGGGTGATAACTATGACCTGGATGACTGAGAACCTCCTATATCATGACATAGCTGAGTTACCATATTATTATTTCTGTGTGAGATTATACTAAACATTGGGTTATTCAGTCAGGATGGCCGTGGTCAAGCGCTGTGTTCAGGTCAGTCTCCACTGGAGGCGTGGGTTCGAATCCCACTTCTGACATGAAGTGTTTCCCTGAAGTTAATGGACTGAGACCTGATTTTTGGAAAAAGAACCACAAATACAGCCGCACCTTTTGTGACCATCTGCATTAGTAGTAATATGTTGATACCCTTTTAATAATTTAATATATATGAAAAATAATACTGTAATATCATAAATCATAATTATATAATAATTTAATATGATATGCATAATAATGCTATAATAACATAAATAATAATCAAATAATAATATGATATGATATAAATTAAACTATAATAATATAATATAAATAATAATGTGATATAAATAATAATACTGATACTGAGTGTTCAGTTTATGGTCCAAATGTCTTTATAGCGTATTTATTTGTGTTGAAGTGTGTATATGTGTTGTAGTGTGTATACGTGTTGTAGTGTGTATTTGTGTTGCAGGGTATGTATTTGTGTTGTAGAGTGTGTGTATTTGTTTGTAGTGTGTGTGTATTTGTGTGTATTTGTGTGTGTAGTGTTTATTTGTGTTGTAGGGTATGTGTTGTGTGTGTATTTGTAAGTTTGTGTTGTAGTGTTGTATTTGTGTTTGCAGGGTATGTATTTGTGTTGTAGAGTGTGTGTATTTGTGTTGTAGTGTATTTGTGTATTAGAGTGTGTATTTGCGTTGTAGTGTTTATTGTGTTGCAGGGTGTGTATTTTTTGTTGTAGAGTATGTGTATTTGTGTTGTAGTGTGTAGTTGTAAGTTGTATCTTGGAGCCTAAGGCGTGTGTTGGGGGTGCGTGCATTGATGGCCAATGAATAGCAGCTAAAATCGTGATGAGCATTAATGTGTTGCGCTGGGGTGTGGTTTTTAGACTTTAAGTACCACTGGGGACAAGTCCCGACTAGTCACCTTTTTTTTTCCTTCGTTGCAGTTATTCTGATAGCTAGGTTGCATACGGTATGTTACTACGCAGTTGAAGAGCTTTTCTTTTGACCATTTCTTTTCTCTAGTGCAAAAAAAAAAAAAACTTGCGTTTTTCTGTAGAGTTCTAACCATTTGGCCATTGATCTTAAAAGGCCCCTCTGGTTTTCTTCATTGTAAGTTAAGCCTTTTATTTATTTTTCTTCTTCATTAATTCATTTAGATAATTATTTAATCTATGAAGTAATTTAGTTTACATGTGATTGTGATTAGCTTTTAACAATCTCTTAATAGCAACACATCTGGTCTTGTACTTAAAGAACCCCCCCATGTTTTTGTTTAAATCCCTCAGTGAGGTTAGAAAAGATTTCAGATATAAGGGCTTTAATACTATTATTAAAACTTTCATCTCTTAATAAGGTGTTATTCATCTTCAAATAACTGCTTACTGACGTAGTAGCCTGCTGGTCGCCCAATTCCATTGTTAACATCTTATAATCAGAGAAAGGGCTTTAATCTATTCTTAACAAACTGAATAGCAGATTGAAATATCAAAAAAAAAAAAAAAGGTCAATTCTAGATTTAAGTGATAGGGTTTTTGCTGTACACTGTAAAAAAAAAACGAGAATGGTGTTAATTAATATTTAGTAATCAAACATTAGTAACAGATACATAATAAAAAAAAATGTTTTTAATACATTTAACTCATTGGGAGGTCTTTGGATTTAATCACCTCACCCTTCAGCTCCAACTATTTTCAGCCACAGGGACATAGTCATCAAACTTTACAGATACTGCCATTTTGTCAAAGGTAAGACTTGTTTAATTATTGTATTTTACAACGAATTTGCTGTAACAGTCCAGTTGAACATTGTTTTGCTTTGCTGCAAGTTACCCAACAGTCCAACTTTACTGGCTGAAAGTCAAAATAAAAGATATGTTAGCCTAACTTAACGTTACACTGATTCTGACTAATGTTTAGACTAAACGCGTGGCAATGAATGACTGAAAAAATACTGCTTAAATATCACATTTCAGTGACTTTTCCAAGCAACTCTCTCCTCCTTCTCCTTCTCTCCATCTTTATGCAACCTCATCCCATTAATGCATGTTACTACCTCTAAAAGAGTTCCCCTTTCCTGGAGTCTTGTGCTCTCTTGCCCTCTCCATTGGCTCTCCTCCTATCGCTTCCTGCAGGTGTTTCTTACTCTGGAGCTGTGGGTTTGGATCTGTGTTGGAGTCACCTGCTGCCTCCATGTTCCTGCTTGACACCCTCTGCTGCAATTATCCATGTCTCTCTCTCTTCTCTGTCTGTCTGTCTTTTCTCTCAGCCCCCAACCAGTCGAGGCAGATGACCGTCCACCCTGAACCATGGTTCTGCTCGAGGTTTCTGCCTCTTAAAGGAAGATTTTTTCCTCCTTGGCCTACTGCTTTCTCTTTGTGGGAATTGTTGGGCTTCCTTAAATAACATCACAGAGTATGGTGTAGACCAGTTCTTTTTTATGAAAAGCGCAGTGAGATAACTGTTGTTGTGGTTTGATATAAATAAAATTGAAGGATCAACCTTCTCCTCAATTGTTTGTTTTCTGGAAACTTTACATTCCTGTGGTCTTCCTCCTGGATCCTGGGTATCATCCACTGAAAACATATCTTTGATAGCAGGATCATTCTCAATAAAACCTTTGTCTTTCTTGGAGTTTATCCAAATACTTTCTTTTATAGGTTTTGCTATGGTTAGTCCTCATATCCAAACTACTCTGGCAGATGTAGTAGTGTCGATGTAGCCTTGGTAAATAATTAGCAGTTGGTAGATAAATCTCCCCATCGGCAAACCCCGTCATCCGTGTGACAGGCAAGGGTCCTTTTCAAAATATGCCTTTGAGATACAAGAACTTCTTCACTTTTACAGCAACTGACTCCCAACCTAATGGGAGCAATCCTGCGCTTTCAGACTTGGAGGGCTGACTTTCATCCCGACTGCTTGGCACTGGATAATCTGCCCCAGTGGGGGTGCTACTAGTGATGGGAACGAAGTATAAATACTTTTTACTTACTGTACTCAAGTAGATTTTTCAGATATTTTTACTTTACTTCACTATTTATTTTTTTTGGCGACTTTTACTTTTACTCATACTTTTAACATGAATATCGAATATTTTACTTTGACATTTTACAAAATTGGCTCATTACTTTAGTTTTGTACTAAAAGGTCGCTATCAGGTGTGATTGTGAGTGCATGTCAGAGAATAGCATGGACACGCGCCTCACACCTGGTCTGAGCAGGGCCCACGCCACACAGAGACAAAAGTGAGAGAAAAGAAAAAGAGACTAGCTGTCTGGAGGATAATCAGTTGAGATCGTGTGTCTTTGAGAACTGTAAGTCATATAACTGATGTTGTCAGTTCATTTAAGCCTGTTGTTGTATTGGTCTGTAGTTCTGGCAAATTTAAAAGTTAACTTGTTTTGTGTTCTTTTACCTGTTACCTAGGTTACACCTGTTACCTAGGTTACACCTGGCTGTTGATCCGATATAATGGCGATTGTTGAACGTCCTTGCTCATTAAGATAATGTAATTAATAGTGGGTTTATTGTTATTATTTACTAGCATATAAAGATCATATGCATTGTGTATAGGAATCACATATGCATTGTGTATGGTAGCCTTTACAATGTTTTTTATTTCTTTTATTTTCACACACAGCCATAGCAGAGCTTCCCCCCTCCCCCCATGTTCATACTGATGCTTGATTGTAATAAAGCATCATCAGAAAGAAGTTGTCTCCATCTGTGTTTTAACAGACACACCTGGGACCAGGTTGGAAACCAGAATCAGCTTTAAATCCAGTCCTAATCTAGTCCTCACTAAGTTTAAAATAATTTCACTGGTTAGTTATTATTTTTGCAATCAATACCAAATTAAATCTAATTGGATGGAAATATTCACGGAATTCTCACAAAATCACAACTGAATTCATTTCTTGCTACTTAGAATCTTATTAACCTGGAGTCCCAGTCTCTGTCACAATAAATAAGCTATATGTTTTATATATGTTTTATATGTGTTTTAGGCCTATTGGCAGACAGCCATTTAACATGTAGTAATGACATATAAAGAGTCTTTTCTCCATGTCCACTGTAGTTTCTCAGCGTGTACTAAGTAACATCTGTCTGGTCCAGGTAGCTTTTTCATTCATAAGGCTACTTTTACTTTTATACTTTTAGTAAATGGCTAAGCCTGTGCTTTGTTACTTTTATTGAGTAAAGAAGTTAAATCAGTATTTACTTTTACCAGAGTATTTTTTAACATAATTAACTCTACTTCTACTTGAGTACGGGCAGTGAGTACTTTGGCATCTCTGGATGTTAACACGTAACTTCATCCATCTTTGCTGTTGCATTGCGATAACAATTATAGCTTCATCTGTGTAAAGTAATCGACAGGCTTTATGCCCGTGTTGAGTTTAGGGAGGACTGTAATGCATACCCCTACGTTTTTATCAGTCTTCTAATATTTATCATGAAACGAGGAAGCGATATAGAGCCCTAGTAAACAAAAAAGTGATGAAAAACAGCAGTGAGAGAAACAAATCAAGGGACTGAAGAGCAGGAAATAGGGAAAGCCAGAAGAGTTTTGGGAGTTTGGAGAGAGGGCATGTGATGAAAGTGAGCGCACACGATTTGCACTTTTGCCCGTGTCTGGTAACTACTACTAACCAATTGAAAAGTTTATGAACATTTGTCCAAACAGGTATGGCATGGTTCTCAGGTTGTCGTGGCCGAGTGGTTAAGGCGATGGACTAGAAATCCATTGGGGTCTCCCCAACAGGTTCAAATCCTGCCGACAAAATGAAAGGCATTCTTTAAGAGTGGTAGCAAACCAATGACACATCACAGGATACTGGAAGCACCAATTAGCACATATTTTCAATCTGTGTTACAAGATTTGCAGTGAACGTTGTGTTGTCCAGCAGAAAGGCAACAGGTTTGTTATTTTTGACTATGATTTATATCATAGCAAATCATTTTTTTGATTTCCAGCCACCGCAGTTGCATTTACAGGTTTTGAAGCCATACACAACATTAACATTACATGTTTTTCAGTGATATTTCAATATTTTGTGGGAGTCATCCCAAAAGATTAATAAAGATAAGTCTAAGTCAATCTCAGAAAAAGTTTAAATTGAAAATCTTCAGGGGATGTAGCTCAGTGGTAAATGTAAATGAGCTGTATTTACATAGCACTTTTCTAGTCTTAACATCTACTCAAAGTGCTTTTTACATGGTACTCAAACCATTCACAACTCACAAATTTATACACTGTGGCCGAGGCTGCTTACAAAGAACCTGCTCATCAGACACACACTCACACACATTCACACTCCAATGGCGCAGCAACCAAGCAACTCAGTGTTCAGTGTCTTGCCCAAGGGATTGGGCCACCAACCTTCCATTGGCAGGCAACCGCCTACCACTGAGCCACAGCACATGCTTTACATGTATGAGGACCTGGCATTCCAGCAGGTATTATGGTAAGTCATGTAAAAAGAGCTGCAAAAGATAGCACCTCCTGTGGTAATCTGACTGGTTGGGTTATAGAACGTTGGTAGACTAAGACCTCATCACACAAACTTAACAGTATGCTCTCTCTTTTATACCTCAAACAGCACAACAAGCACTTAATAGTTTGTATTGTACTGTCTTTTTGTTTCATACTATAGTATGTGATAGTGTACATTCTCCAGTTTTTATGGGTGGTACAAACTCTTTAATTTCTGATGTTTTTACTACTACTATTGGTCATAGCAATTAGCAGAGGATGGTTTCGATCCATCGACCTCTGGTTATGGGCAACCGGCATAGTTTTGTTGACACTGCTCTGCTTTATGATACTGGGGGCTGGAAAATCTGTGACTCACATTTTGAGGGAAGGACCAAGGTTCCAACAGCTTACGGGTTGTAAAGTTAAACATTTGGTAGACCTTGCAACTATCTTTTATGTGAGCTTCCTGATTACTCACACATTGCTTATTCACATGTAACACCTGTGATTGGCTGGTGTTTTAAATAAAGTCATTGTGAGTGCAGATATAAACATCAGTAAGGAGTCTACCAAGTTGCCTCTTATCATTTTAGTTTGGAAACCAGGCACACAAGTCAGTTTCAATCAAAAAGAACCTGATGGTTTGGACTGGGTCGACTAGGGATTGCTTGCTCTTTGTTGACGGCTGTACTCTGGTTTCTCTTCATAATGCACAAAGTCTTTTGCCTTTTACTAAAGACTTCCTTGAAGGGGAACGTCAATGAGTTGAAACTAGAGATGAGCGAGTACAGCATTATCTGTATCTGTATCTGTATCTGTTTACCACATGAATTGTCTGTATCTGTATCCGTACTCGGGCTGGGCGGGGCCTAACCCGGAAGTTGTCACAATTAACCCGGAAGTGGGTCTGGTTGTCTTGAATTGGGCGGGGTTTTAACTGGTATGTTATTTTAAGCATGCAATTGATATGGGTTGATCAGAAATTGTTATATTTATTGCTGATTAGAAAAATATTTGCATGACAGTATCGAGCTTCAGATCAATGGTGTTGTCATGGTAACAAACAAACTATAAACAGAACAAGTTTTGCAACAATGAATACAACGGTTGCAATTATGAAGTAAAATGTAATGAACAAGAGTTTTCATACTCAATATAACTTTCTTTTTTTGATTTTAATTTTTTTTTTATGATTAGTGTTATTTTTGTTTTTGGTTCTTTTTTTATTTGTGTGTGTGTGTGTGTGTGTGTGTGTGTGTGTGTGTGTGTGTGAGTATCAGAGAGACAAAGAGAGAGAGAGAAAGATTAGGAGGGGGCGGGGGCAGATGCAACAGTTGACAGTTAAAAATAAAAATATCTCCGACGGCAGAGACGCAAAGGGAGTCACATTTAAACCAAGCAGCATGTCTGAATCCCCACGTTCACCAGAAATCAATCTACTGGTTACTACTATCACTACAAACCAAAGTTAAAAACAAACCTAAAGCTGAAGAAACCCTAAACATTTTAGACCAGAAGAGAGAGAGAGAGAGAGAGAGAGAGAGAGAGAGAGAGAGAGAGAGAGAGAGGGAGAGAGGGAGGGAGAGGGAGCGTAGTTCAACGTGTTCTGTGTGTGTGTAGGCGGGGAGGGGGGCGCTGTGACTGTCACAGAACACAGCGCGGTCAGGTGAAGAGTTTTATTCAATCCGAGTACAGATATTGACTCGTATTACTCGTATAATACCTCCGTGCATGATACTGTTTCATACCCGAGTACTGATCCCTAGGTGAAACTATTTTTGGTGGGCTTTGCTGTTTGGCCGAGCCTTTTGTACTTGTGAAACACATACAAGTGAAACTCAAAAAATTAGCATATTGTGCAAAAGTTCATTAATTTCAGAAATTCAACTTAAAAGGTGAAACTAATATATTATATAGACTCATTACATGCAAAGTAAGATATTTCAAGCCTTTATTTGATATAATTTTGATGATTATGGCGTAAATCTTATGATAACCCCAAATTCAAAATCTCAGAAAATTAGCATATTATATGAAATCAATAAAAAAAGGATTTTAAATACAGAAATGTCAGCCCTCTGAAAAGTGTAATCATGCACATTTACTCAGTACTTTGTTTGGGCCCCTTTTACATGAATTACTGCCTCAATGCGGGGTGGCATGGATGCTATCAGCCTGTGGCCCTGCTGAGGTGTTATGGAAGACCAGGATGCTATCAGCCTGTGGCCCTGCTGAGGTCTTATGGAAGACCAGGATGCTACAATAGCGGCCTTCAGCTCTTCTGCATTGTTCGGTTCATGTCTTTCATTGCACTTTGGCAATGCCCCATAGATTCTCTATGGGGTTCAGTCAGTTCAAGCACAGTAATCCCATGGTCATTGAACCAGGTTTTTCCATACTTTTGGCCGTGTGGGCAGGTGCCAAGTCCTGCTGAAAATGAAGTCAGCATCTCCATAAAGCTCGCTGCTGAAGGAAGCATAAAATTACTCTAAAAATGTCCTGGTAGACGGCTGTGCTGACTCTGGACTTAATAAAGCACAGTGGACCAACACCAGCAGATGACCAGCAGATGACCTGGTTCAATGACCATGGGATTACTGTGCTTGATTACGTTTAGGAACCCATGCTGAAGTTAACTAAAAAAGACAAATTAAAAAAAAATCATCTTTTGGAAATTGATCTTAATGCCTTAATTTAATATAAAGGAAAAATCCAACTTTTAAGGACACCAACTGTGTTGTCCAGCGATGGTGGCATAGTGGTGAGCAATGTATGCATGTATACCTGCATGCATTATCAACATGTAGGCCAAGTATGTACTTAAAAATAAGAAACAGAGCTTTACTTTACTAAAAGAAATGTATCAAACTTTGTCATTTTTCTCAGGCATTGTTGATTTTAGAATATTGTAACCAGCATTAAGTGAGTGAATTTGTGAACATCATCTTTTGCATATTCACTGTAAAGAGACATTACCCCTCCAACTGTCAACTATTGTTCCAGGTAACAATAGAACATACAGTTTTAGATTGCAAGGTAACTGTCCAAGACCAAAGACTTTACTGAAATACCTCAAGAGATCAAAACAGTTTGTCAAAATGGGAAAACTCCCGTTATAAATTAATTTATTTAATAGTACACTTTTAGAAGAGAGAGATCTGATGTTTAAGAGTCCACATTTATTTCTCCTATTCTTTTACACTATTACACTTGTTGTTAAAACATACACTTCTTCTTGCTCAATGTAAAAACGTTTTAGAAAGATCTGGATAAAAGCATAGGTTGGTGGCAGGATAAAACCGTCAGGTACTTTAAGATCCAGAACCGTGCCATAGCTGCAGTCTTAGGATTTCTGGATGGGGCCGTGGCTGCAGTTATGTGTATAGCTGTAAATCTGCTCCCTAAAAACAATAACAGGTCCGGCACTCCTTTCCCTCCTTTCTCCTTTGGCTTCTTCATCACTCTTCTTTGCACTTGTTCCCACTTGGACCTCCACAGGAAATAAAAGATCTCAAATCACTTTTCTGGGTGGGAGAAAAACAGAGCTGATGAGTAAAATCACTGCCGTGATGATTAAAGCCTTTCCTTCTAGTGTCTAAGTCTCCAGTACCCTAATCTCATCCTAACTTTCCTTAACGTGTCTGGGCAATTTGTTTTCCCACACCCCTCCTGATCAAATTTACCCCAATTATTTTTTGGTCGGTCCGAGTCACAGTCAGGGGGAGTCCTGTCATCTCAGTTGATGTCCCAGGCCATGAAATTGGGCAAGGGTCTTGCTTCTACTATTTAGCTGCTGTTAAGAATCTGACTCTAGTTAAGGATAGCATATTTGTTTTTCACAAGTACAAAAGGCTCGGCCTAACAGCAAAGCCCACCAAGAATAGTTCCAACTCATCAGTGTTCCTCTCCAAGGAAGTCTTTAGTAAAAGGCGAAAGACTTGTGTGTTATGAAGAGAAACCAGAGTGAGTCACCTTCTGCTCAAGAGCAGCAGAAAACCCTAGTCGACGCAGTCCAAACCATCGCGGTGAAACTGACTTGGTGTGCCGCTTTCCAAACTAAAATGATAAGAGGAAACTTAGTAGACTCCTTACTGATGTTTATATCTGTACTCACAATGCCTTTTTTTTTAAACACCAGCCAATCACAAGTGTTAAATGTGAATAATCAATGTGTGAGAACTCAGGAAGCTCACATAAAAGATAGTTGCAAGGTCTACCAAATGTTTAACTTTACAACCCGTAAGCTGTTGGAACCTTGGTTGCTACAGATTCCCAAACCTTCCCTCAAAATATGAATCACAGATTTTCCAGCCCCTGAGTGTTTAAAGCAGAGCAGAGTGGCACAGCGGAAGCGTGCTGGGCCCATAACCCAGAGGTCGATGGATCGAAACCCTCCTCTGATAGTTACTATGGTTTGAATCAGCATTACTCCAGTGTATTAATGGTTAACAAATCATCTGTTGCTGCAAGTGTCTGAAGTAAAATGTCTCCACCTGTTGAAGAGTAAACTTAATGACATGTGAAGTTTATTTCATCTTTGAAAATGCAAACTACAGTGCTCATACCTACCCATAAAAACTGGAGCGTAATACAGTAAATATATTACATTTAAAGTGCTTCTTGTGTTGTCTGATAGTCCGCTTAGTTTGTGTCACATGCGCTCTACCACTGAACAACATCCCCTGAAGATTTTCAGATTTTTTTTACTTTATTCTGAGATAGACTTAGACTTATCTTTATTAATCCTTTCGGGATGACTCCCACAAGGATATGGAAATATCACTGAATAAAGGAAGAAACCTGGGTAAAACATGTAATGTTAACGTTGTATATGGCTTCAAAACCTGTAAATGCAACTGTGGTGGCTGGAAATCAAACCTGGGCAAACAAAGACACAAACATGGACGTTGTGATAAGATGGTGACTATCTATCGTCTATCGTTGTTTCTGAGATCAACATTAACTTCCGAAGTTGAATAGCTATTGTGTATCCGGTAATATTAGAGAAGAGCTCTCGTTGACACTGTAGGCGGACAATTTAGAAAATGTAGATACTTTACACCTTCAACTCTCAAATCTCCTCTGAATCAACATGTGCACATTTTCAAGCCTCGTTGGCATGCCGACCACCATCTACAATAGGTAATTCACTGGCTACCTATGGATTTCTTTCTAGGAGCGGTTCAAAATGACATTGCACTATTTTATATAACCATAAGTAAATCACTGGCTAGCTATGCATGAGTACCTCATACCTTTTACCAGGTTCAGGTGGTTAATAGGTATGGTCAAATGAAGCTTCATTAAGCTTTCTGAACAATGTTCTCCATTTTTTGAACGCATTCACTCAGTAGTGTTTTATTGTTGGCTGTGCATCTGTGATTGCCCTAGAGGTGCTCTCAGTCCAGCACCTCTCCCTCTCATCTTTGTTAGTTTTACACTGTTCAGCATAAATCACTGACACCATACCTCACACTCATCCATGCATACACATTCACCACTGAGTAAACTGACTACCACCATCATTGAATTATCATTTATTTTGTTGTAGTCATATTCTTGCGTTTCCTTCAACCTTTGCACACTGTCTTTTGCCCTGGCCTTTTCATGGGGTCATGACAAAGCATCTAGGGTCGATCTTGGCCTTTGTGTGAGTAAATAGGTTTCCAGAAACAGTGTTTTTATTAAAGATTGTTGACCTAATTGTTAGTTTTTCTGAAATTCTCCTAACCATAGCAGCAGGATTCATTGCCTCGTTGGCGCAGTAGGCAGCGCGTCAGCCTCATAATCTGAAGGTCGTGAGTTCAACCCTCACACGGGGCAGGTGTTTTAAAATTAAAAAAAAAAAAACTGATGCTGAAAATACAGTGAATTTCAGGTGGTTGTCAGATGTACCTTCATCAACAGTACTGTGTTATCTCATAGGAGATAACTGGAAGAAGGAGGAGACTGGAAGCCACCAATGTATTTCTAAGCATTTATTTTCAGTCTGTGTTACAAGATTTGCTGTGAACGTTGTGTTGTCCAGTAGAAAGGCAACAGGTGTGTTACTTTTTGACTATGATTTATACCGTAGCACTGCAATCATTTTGCCCAGGTTTGATTTTCAGCCACTGCAGTTGCATTTGGTTTTGAAGCCATATACAACATTAACATTACATGTTTTACCCAGATTTCTTCTTTTATTCAGTGATATTTCTATTTCCTTGCGGGAGTCATCCCAAAAGGATTAATAAAGATAAGTCTAAGTCTATCTCAGAAAAAAGTTTTAAAAAATCAGAAAATCTTCAGGGGATGTAGCTCAGTGGTAGAGCGCATGCTTTACATGTATGAGGCATCTCCAGCAGGTATTATGGTAGAGTCTTTGAAAGAGGTGCTAAGATATTACCTCCTGTGGTAATCTGACTGGTAGGGTTATAGAACGTAGTGGTAGACTAAAACTTCCTGGGACACAAACTAAGCGGTATGCTCTCTCTTTTATACCTCAGACTATCAGACAGCACAACAAGCACTTTAAATATACATGTTTTACAGTCTCTATTTTACTGTATTTATGTACTTGTACTGTGGTATATTTATTGTAATACGCTCCAGTTTTAATGTTGGTTACAATATTCTAAAATAAACAATGTCAGAGTAAAATTGCAAAGAATGATGGGTGTTGATAAAAAACTTTAACAAGGTATTGGCTCATTATTGCTTCAGTAGACTCCTTCAAGATTCTTTGAGGTAATCAGGAAGCTCACATAAAAGATAGTTGCAAGCAGGGTTCTAAATTAACACCCGCCAACCCGCCAAATGCGGGTTGAAATTAATTTAGGCGGGTGTTTCTAAAGACTTACTAGCCAGTTTGGCCGGTGATGCAAGAGCATTACATGCATGATACACAAGGCTCTGTTCACGGCTTGGCTATCCCCTGACAGTACTTCCTACATTTCCCAAGAAAACTGTGCTGTGATGTTGCGTGATGACATTTCATACGCCCATTGGCTGTGCGCAGTTTGCAGTGAAACCAGCGCAAGAAACCATGGAAACGAACGAAGCCAGAGCAGGGAGCATAGACTGAAAGAGGAGGGATTTTGCTAGCTAAAAGATTAGCTAAACTAAATGTGGTGGTTGGGACAGACTTCTGGCCGCGAGAAGAGGAACAAGGCAAGTGATGACGATATTGACAGAGAAACAAAGAAAAGAAAATGTAATGGCAAATGTGTTTGATCACAAAAATGATTGACGCATGTACGCAAAAGAAAAAAAATCAAAACCATTCTCTGCTAATTGCTGTGATCTGTATCAGCATTAAGACTATGTCTAGACTGTTGATGTATATCAAAGCATCTGCTGCTGCAAATGTCTGAAGTGAAATGTCTACTTGTGCTAAATGATAAACTTAATAGTATGTCATGAGGTAATATCTTTTGCAGCTTTTTTAAAGACTCTACCATAATACCTGCTGGAGATGCCAGGTCCTCATACATGTAAAGCATGCACTCTACCACTGAGCCACATCCCCTGAAGATTTTCAGATTTTTTGACTGTTTTCTGAGATAGACTTAGACTTATCTTTATTAATCCTTTTGGGATGACTTCCACAAGGATATTGAAATATCACTGAATAAAAGAAGAAACCTGGGTAAAACATGTAATGTTAATGTTGTATATGGCTTCAAAACCTGTAAATGCAACTGCGATGGCTGGAAATCAAACCTGGGCAAAATGATTGCACTGCTATGGTATAAATCATAGACAAAAACACCTGTTGCCTTTCTGCTGGACAACACAACGTTCACTGCAAATCTTGTAACACAGACTGAAAATAAATGCTAAGAAACACCTTGGTGGAGACTGGTGGCTTCCAGAACCTACAAGATAACACAATGTTATTCAAGAATTCACAGTTTGGTATCCTGTGAAGGGTCATTGGTTTGCTACCACTCTCAAAGAATGCCTCTCATTGTCGGCAGGATTTGAACCTGCGCGGGGAGACCCCAATGGATTTCTAGTCCATCGCCTTAACCACTCGGCCACAACAACTTGCAATTTAGTGCTAAACCTATTTGAACAAATGTTCATAAACTTTTCAATTGGTTAGAAGTAGTTACCAGACACGGGCAAAGTTCAAATCATAGTGCACTGCCTGTGTCTGTGGATCCTCGTGGAGGCAGCTTGATTGATTGATATGTTCCCTTTTTATCAAATTGGGTTAGGCAAGTAACCTTTCTCGTTACTTCTTGACAAATAAAGCAAGTATCATCACTCAAAGAAAGCTACGGCGATGGCTGGGAATCGTACCAAGGTCTTATGCTTGGAAGGCAGCTATTCTCACCACTATACCACCATCACTAGACAATATACCGTTCACTGCAAATATTGTAACACATCTGGGCATTGAGACTGAAAATGTGCTCTATCATTGATCTACAGCCCCTGACGATTTTCAGATTTTTGGGACTTTTTTTGAGATCACTGAATAAGAGAAGAAACCTGGCTGAAATATGTAATATGTTTTATATGGCTTCAAAACCTGGCGGTGGCTGGAAATCAAACCTGAGCAAAATGCTTGCACTGCTATGATATAAAACATAGTGGAAAGGTAACACATCTGTTGCCTTTCTGCTGGACAATACAGCGTTTACTGCAAATCGTGTAACACATTAACTACTTATATTACAGTTTTCTTAGTATGTGTAACATTACAATTTCTTAAAACCTTTGCATTCAATTATAGACATTTTACTGTTCTCTTAACGTCATACACTTGTTAATGAGACACATAAACATTGGTCAATGTAATGTCTTGTTTATTAAATACAACTATTACAGTTTTAACACACCAAGTCCAATAATGCAAGGTCACACATAAATAAAACCAAATAATATGTAAAATAAATATGAAATGGGCAAAATATACAGTATATACACACTTAACACCCTCCCTCGTTGTCCATCATTTTCCCTTTTCGACCTCCCACCTCCGTCTTTCTGACTCATAAAAAGCAGACTCCTGGAATTCTTTCCAGGACATATTGTTGCTGTTGCTGTTTGTCCATTATGTTTCTAACTATTTTATCAAGAGTCTTTAGTTAGAGGCGTGGCCTGGGTCTGCACAGGTGGTGGTGGTGGATTAAGAACTGCAGAAGACATGGTAACAACTGGCACACTGGTTGTCTTACTCCCCTTTGTCAGAGAGTGCCAGAGTTCCTGTCGATGTGTGCTGTAAATCCACTGTCCACACGAGCACTGAGAGGGGCCGGAAGCTTGACTCGCTAAACTGCTCCAGGGCAAAAACGCCTCCAGTGCGCACACTAGTGGTCAAGGATATATTACATCCGTAGTGGTTTAGCAATACCATAGGAAATGAATGGGAATCAGTTTAGGGCGTTTTACCTAAAGAATTCCTGATTGCCGCGCTGGAAGACCGGGGTTCGATTCCCCAATGGGGAGATTTTTCTACCAGCTTAGGCCTTGAGGAAGTCCCGGCAAATGCGTTGGACTACTCATGAGGGCAAAGTGGTCATTGGCTGTCTTCAGCATTGGGGGAGAACTCCTGACCCTAAATGGGAATATTGTCAAGCGATGGAAAGAGCACAACTCCTGGACATGAACAAGGTGCATCAGGAGGTGGGAGAGTGTCAAGTCTGGGCACCTTAGAATTCCTTTAATGCTATTTGCAGATGATGTGGTTCTGTTGGCTTCATCAGGCAGTAATCTATAGCGCCCACTGGGGCAGATTAAAGTCCATTTTCAAGCTGTCGGGATGAAAGTCAGCCCTTCCTAGTCTGAGCAGGATTGCGCAGGATTGCTCCCATCGGGTTGGGAGTCAGTGGCTGTCCCAAATGAAGAAGTATGAAGAAGTCAAATATGTCAAAGCAAAAAACACTATACTACTGAAACTTTGGATGACTGCCTCCGCCTGGCACACGGAAGACTGGGGTTTAATCCCCGATGGGGAGATTTATCTACCAGCTGCTAATTATTTACCAAGGCTACATTGCCACTACTACATCTGCCGGAGTAGTTTGGATACAAGGACTAACCATAGCAAAAGATCTGCGTTTTTAAGAAAGCATTAGACTGGATATACTCCAAGGAAGACAAAGGTTTTACAACACGATTGAGAATGATCCTGCTATCAAAGATATGTTTTCAGTGACAATATGATCACCTACCTCAGGATCCAGGAACGTAGGAAGACAGCAGGAATGTAAGACGAATCCAGGAGCGTAAAACAACAACTATGAGGCTAAGAAGTTGAGGTTCAGGTTATTCAATTCAATTCAATTTTATTTAGATAGCGCCAAACCACAACAACAGTAATCTCACTGCGCTTTTCATGAAAGAGCTGGTCTAGACCATACTCTGTGATGTTATTTACAGAAGCCCAACAATTCCCACAAAGAGCAAGCAGTAGGCGACAAAGGCCAGAACCATGGCTCAGGGTGGACGGTCATCTGCCTCGACTGGTTGGGGCTGAGAGAAAGAGACAGACAGAGAAAGAGAGAGACATGGATAATTGCAGCAGAGGGTGTCGAGTAGGAACATAGAGGCAGCAGGTGTCTCCAACCACAGATCCAGACTCCACAGCTCAGAGTAAGAAACACCTGCAGGAAGCGATACGAGGAGAGAGGAGAGGCTTGAGAGAGCACAAGACTCCAGGAAAGGGAAGAAGTAGAGCTAGTAACATGTATTAATGGGATGAGGTTGCATAAAGATGGAGAGAAGGAGAAGGAGGAGGAGAGAGGTGCTTAGTGCATCATGGGAAGTCCCCCGGTAATCTAGGCCTATAGCAGCAACACTAAGGGATGGTTCAGGGCATATCCGAGCCAGCCCTAACTATAAGCTTCATCAAAGAGTAAAGTCTTAAGCCTACTCTTACATGTGGAGATGGTGTCTGCCTCCTGAACCCAAACTTGAACCTGGTTCCACAGGAGAGGAGCTTTATAGCTAAACGCTCTGGCTCCCATTCTACTTTTGGAGACTCTAGGAACCACAAGTAACCCTGCATTCTGGGAGTGCAGTGCTCTGGTGGGATAATAAGGTACTATGAGCTCTTTAAGATAAGATGGTGCCTGAACATGAAGCGCTTTGTAGGTGAGAAGAAGGATTTTAAATTATATTCTGGATTTTACTGGAAGCCAATGCAGAGAAGGTAAAACAGGAGAGATGTGACCTCTTTTCCTGGTTCCTGTCAGAACACGTGCTGCAGCATTCTGGATCAGCTGAAGAGTCTTCATTGTTTTTTTCGAACTTCCTGATAATAAAGAATTGCAGTTATCCACCTTACAAGTAGCAAATGCATGGACAAATTTTCTGCGACAATTTTAGAAAGGATATTCCTGAATTTGATGACTACTACACTATGGAAACTACGGTAGGCCTGGACACAACTTCACGACAGGGAGATCTTTTCGTGAAAGGTATTGAGAGTTGTACTCAGCAGAGTTTGATTGTGTGAAGTCAACACAAAGAAAGAAGTGCGTTTCCGCCCTGTTTTGAACAGGAGACCTTTCGCGTGTTAGGCGAACGTGATAACCACTACACTACGGAATCGGATGAAAAAGGCATTTTGCATGTTTGTGGGGAAATGTTTAAAATGTTGTTAGACATGTTAAGTTTTGACACATAGAGATTTTGAACTAGATTCTGTCACATATGCTTTGTCATGGATTTGAGTGACAGCAAATATGTAGTAAACCTAAATATATCTACATGTATTTACAGTGGCATAAATGCTGGAATAGCACCACCTATCGATTGATGTAACACCCATAAAAACTGGAGCGTAACACAATAAATATACTACATTTAAAGTGCTAGTTGTGCTGTCTGATAGTCTGAGGCAGAAAAGAGACAGCATACTGCTTAGTTTGTGTCACATGCGCTCTACCACTGAACAACATCCCCTGAAGATTTTCAGATTTTTAAAACCTTTTTCTAATTAATCCTTTTGGGATGACTCACCGTAAAGAAATTGAAATATTATGGACAAAAAGAAGAAAACTGGGTAAAACATGTAATGTTAATGTTGTATATGGCTTCAAAACCTTTAAATGCAACTGCAGGTGGCTGGAAATCAAACCTGGGCAAAATGATTGCACTGCTATGATATAAATCATAGTCGAAAAGTAACACACCTGTTGCCTTTCTGCTGCTTTCTGCTCTGTTGATAACCTTTTCAATTGGTTACTAGTAGTTACCAGATTTTAATATTTTTCTCTTTCAGAAAAAGAGATTTTGCAGCTCTTTTACAGACTGGACAGACTGAACCCAGGGCCTCATACATGCAAAGCATGCACTCTACCACTGAGCTACATCCCCTAAATGTTTTCAGATTTTTTTTTTAACTTTTTCTGAGATCATTGAATAAGAGAAGAAACCTGGGTGAAATATGTAATATTTATGTTTTATATGGTTTCAAAACATGGCGGTGGCTGGAAAATGAACCTTGGCAAAATGCTTGCACTGTCATGGTACAAATCTAGTCAAAAAGTAACACATCTGTTGCCTTTCTGCTGGACAATACAACACTCACTGCAAATCTTGCCCTACCCGGGAAGAATGTTGAAGTAAACTATTGGCCACTTGTCTAGCCTTCATGTTTCTGGGGAAAGCCTCTGGGTGACGTGTTGTTTAATCACAAATCACTAAGATGTAGCGGTGACCTGCCCTACTCCTCTCTCCTACAGAGTTTCCCTTCGGCAAAGCAAGAATAAGGCAACTCGTCAACTCTTTCAACAAGACGTTAGAAGTACACCTGCTGCTTTATCGTGCTGGTCTTCATATGTTAAAGAGATTTGTTGGGAAAAGGTTTGGCTACTACCGCACAAGTTTTTCTTAACCAACAAAGTTAAGGAGATATCTTTCAAAATGCTCCACAGATTCTACCCAACTAACCATTATCTGCAGAAAATGAAAAAAAGACATTAATATCAGCTGTACTTTTTGTGAAGAACTAAATGAAACACTGGTACATTTATTTTGGTCTTGCGAATATACCAAGAAACTATGGAGCAGATTATCACATTTTATTGCTCTTCATATTTACCCTCAATTTACATTACATTGGGAAATTGTATTGTTTGGATTCACTCAACATGATAGAGAGCTTTATTCAGAGTATTACACCACGATAAATCTAATTATTATTTTAACCAAATTTTATTTACATAAATCAAAGTTTTTGAAAAAGAAGCCAAGCTTTTTTGAGCTGGCTGCCAATATTAAACAATACATTCTTTCCATTTACAAACATAAAAGCTGGGTGACTGAGAACCTACTATATCATGACATAGATGAGTTACCATATTATTATTTCTGTGTGAGATTATAATAAACATTGGGTCTATCAGTCAGGGTGGCCGAGCGGTCCAAGGCGCTGCGTTCAGGTCGCTCCACTGGTTTTCAAATCCCACTTCTGACATGTAGTCAGAAGTGGTAAAAATAAAAAAAGTTGGTAAAAAGAACTTAGTAATTCTTTACATTTTAGTGGACATGAATTTGGGCAAGATACTGAATTGCAAGTACAGCCGCACCTTTTGTGACCATCTGCATTATCAACCCACGTAACCTTTCCATGTGTACACAGTAGACCTATCTACTGCTGTATTCATTGTTTGTGGCAAGTCCTTTAAAACCTTTTCTTGACTTGCCTTTTTCCACATCCTGTGTCAACGCTTAGTTTACTAAATGACTTAAGTGAGCCAGTAAATGCTGCATTTTTATCAAATCTTCTTTCTGATTGTTGTGTGAATAAGTGTTGATATTATGAAAGAAGGTACCTTGCAAACCCATGTTGTCTTTTCGAACAGTGGTTCCATGGTGTAATGGTTAGCACTCTGGACTTTGAATCCAGTTATCCGAGTTCAAGTCTCAGTGGAACCTGGTTTTAAGCCAGAGAACTGTTAAAATGAAAACATCCACCTCTACACTGTCCACATGTAGTTTAAAGTAGGCTAACAAAATATTCTTGGGCGTTGGACTGAAAACAGTATGTTGGTGGGGGCATGTTGAGCAGTCAGCTGTACATTCATGTTAACTTAAAGGAGCTCCAGATTTGGACTCAGTTGAACATATTGAAGATATTTCCACAATGTTGACCCAAATCTCAGTCTATTTCACATCTGGTAGGGACATTTCTGGACACAGGTGGACATCTTGGACAGAAACCTTGGTGGGTCTTGATTCCCACCACATATTGTATTTAGCCTGCATTGCACATTGGGTCACAGAGTCGGTAAGATGCCTTCACATCCCGCGCAATGTATTGCCATTGTCAAGCACATTGCCACACTGGTGACTTTCTTCCATGTCCCCATAAACACCCATATATTTGGACTGGAAATTGGGAAACCTTCCTTTGATAACTATGACCTGGATGACTGAGAACCTACTATATCATGACATAGTTGAGTTACCATATTATTATTTCTGTGAGATTCATACTAAACATTGGGTTATTCAGTCAGGATGGCCGAGCGGTCCAAGGCGCTGCGTTCAGGTCGCAGTCTCCACTAGAGGCGTGGGTTCGAATTCCACTTCTGACATCAAGTGTTTCCCTCTGAAGCTAATGACTGAAATGTAATATTTGGAAAAAGAACTTAGGTCACCTAAGGTGTTGCAGGGTATGTATTTGTGTTGTAGAGTGTGTGTATTTGTGTTGTAGTGTGTGTTACACCCATATATTTGCAGTCTCCACTGGAGGCGTGGGTTCGAATCCCACTTCTGACATGGAGTGTTTCGCTCTGAAGCTAATGACTAAGACGTGATATTTGAAGATACTGAATTGCAAGTACAGCCTCACCTTTTGTGACCATCTGCATTAGTAGTAATATGTTGATACCTTTAATAATTTTATATGATATGGAAAATAATACTGTCATATCATAAATCATAATTATAAAATAATTTAATATGATATGAATAATAATGCTATAATAACATAAATAATAATCAAATAATAATATGATATGATATAAATTAAACTATAATAATATAATAAAAATAATAATGTGGTATAAATAATAATACTGATTGTTCAGTTTATGGGCCAAATGTCTTTATAGCGTACACACAAACACTCTATTTGTGTTGTAGAGTGTGTGTATTTGTGTTGTAGAGTGTGTGTGTATTTGTGTTGTAGAGTGTGTGTATTTGTGTTGTAGTGTGTATTTGTGTTGCAGGGTATGTATTTGTGTTGTAGAGTGTGTGTATTTGTGTTGTAGTGTTTATTTGTGTTGCAGGGTAGGTATTTGTGTTGTAGAGTGTGTGTATTTGTGTTGTAGTGTGTGTGTATTTGTGTTGTAGAGTGTGTGTGTATATGTGTTGTAGTGTTTATTTGTGTTGCAGGGTATGTATTTGTGTTGTAGAGTGTGTGTATTTGTGTTGTAGAGTGTGTGTGTATTAGAGTGCGGATCGGGCCGGATTTTTCTGTCCGAGCCCGGCCCGCGTCCGACAGAGCAGTAACCGAACCCGACCCGAGCCCGACAGGCATTAAGATATTTATGTCCGAGCCCGACCCGAGCCCGACAGTTAAAATCGCATTTGATTCTCATACTAATGACACATGTACGTTTGTTTGTGTGGAAAGCCCACTTTTATTAAGCAATTGTAGGAAGGCATTAGGAAATGTCAACAGATGAGCGCATCAATGCACAGCTGACTTTCCTTCGTTTTCAATAGTTTTAAAATCTCCTGCGGCCAACTTCTTTTTAACATCTTCCATCGTTGCGCTGCCACATGGAGCTTAATACGCACGTCTTTCGTTGTCACAGCACACAGGAAGACGGATGTTAGGGTAATATTTGACATTTATTTTAAGCTGTTTTAAATTCAAAATGTTCAATGCCTTATCGCGCTGATGTGACCGAGCCCGACCCGAACCCGAGCATCCTTTCTAAAAATCTGTCCGAACCCGGCCCGACCCGTCGGGTACCGTCGGGTCCCGTCGGGCTCGGGTCGGGTATCCATCCTCTAGTGTGTATATGTGTTGTAGTGTTTATTTGTGTTGCAGGGTATGTATTTGTGTTGTAGAGTGTGTGTATTTGTGTTGTATAGTGTGTGTATTTGTGTTGCAGGGTACGTATTTGTGTTGTAGAGTGTGTGTATTTGTGTTGTAGTGTGTGTATATGTGTTGTAGTGTTTATTTGTGTTGCAGGGTATGTATTTGTGTTGTAGAGTGTGTGTATTTCTGTTGTAGAGTGTGTGTATTTGTGTTGCAGGGTATGTATTTGTGTTGTAGAGTGTGTGTATTTGTGTTGTAGTGTTTATTTGTGTTGCAGGGTATGTATTTGTGTTGTAGAGTGTGTGTATTTGTGTTGTAGTGTTTATTTGTGTTGCAGGGTATGTATTTGTGTTGTAGAGTGTGTGTATTTGTGTTGTAGTGTGTGCTAGTTGTATCAGTCATTTGCCTGGAGCCTAAGGCGTGGTGACGTTGGGTGGTGTGCGTGTATTGATGGCCAATGAATAGAAAAATCGTGATGAGCATTAATGTGTTGCGCTGGGTTGTGGTTTTCAGACTTTAAGTACCGCTGGGGACAAGTCCCAACTAGTCACCTTTTTGTTTCCTTCTTGTTGCAGTTATTCTGATAGCTAGGTTGCATACGGTATGTTACTACGCAGAGAAGTTAAAGCTTTTCTTTGACCATTTCTTTTCTCTAGTGCAAAAAAAGAAAAACTTGCGTTCTTCTCGCTCTCTTCTAACCATTTGGCCATTAATCTTATAAAGGCCCCACTGGTTAAATCCAAACAGAGCTCTTCAAGTTGTAAATTAAGCTTTTTAATTTCTATTTTTCTTCTTCATTAATAGTATATTTAGATAATTAATTTAATCTATGAAGTAATTTAGTTTACATGTGATTGTGATTAGCTTTTAACAATCTCTTAATAGCAACACATCTGGTCTTGTACTTAAAGAACCCCCCCATGTTTTTGTTTAAATCCCTCAGTGTGGTTAGAAAAGATTTCAGATTTCTGCCTTATATGGTCTCCTCATGAATATTTAAATGAGCTGCGTCCTGATTGGACATGACCAACAGCACGCACTAAAACATAGCGATAGATATGGATACTTTAGGTGTTGAACCGTATCTGTTTGAGCCTTAATCAGAAGAAGGATCTGTTAAAGAGGAGCAACCTGCCAGTAGATTGGAAATAACCCTTTCAGACTGTTAAGTTTTGTCATTTAGCATTTACTAGCATTTTCAACACATAGCTCAACATTAGCCATCCGTTGTTATACTATTGTAATACTCACACTTTAGTTTTGTAGCCTAAGCATAATTTTGTATTAGTTTTTTTTTTACCATTGTAAGCAACATAAGTTATTAATTTGCACACGGACAAATATTTTACAACTTGTACCCTCGCAATTTCAGTCAAGATGTCCAGTTGGCTGAAAAGTTAGTGGCCAGTTCATAGAGCTGCTCACAATGGAAGTCTCTTAATCACTTTTGTAATATTGTTACCGTATACTTACAGTTAGGAAAATGAAACGTTAGCCCCTTTGCCAACACTCATTCTACCTATGTTAGCTACAGGATATGTTAGCATTGCTAATGTTACCGTTAGCGACAAAATCATACTTACAGCTTGTGGATGGGATGACCATACAGTCGGAACAGACCCTTTTTCAGCAACAGCAGCTTAGCAAATCCTGCTTTAAATTGTCCAAAGTTTTGAAAACTGTCTTTGGTGAAATGGTTCGAACAAATTAATAATTGAGTGTCAAACTTCACATGGAAACTCCTTATAGAAAAACATCAGCCATGCCCGTCAAATGGTTACTTCCTTGGGAAGACTATGAGAAGTGTCTCCATTCCCTGTACAGCCTGGAACACTGCATTTACAACCCTGGCTCATTGTCAATATCCTGGAAAATATTCCAAAACTTACTTCTTTGTAAATCCCGTCAAAGTACACGAGCAGCGTAATCAGTTGAACATCCACTAGACCTAGCTACATTAGGAACTGTTCTCAGGTCAGTGTATGTAAATCTCGGGGCATGACCGTTCTCCTAATACATCCATGGGCGGGACTAAGCTACAGATCCTGAGATGTTGACGTCATCTTTTAGCTTTTTATGGGATTCGCCCGTTTTCAACGGCTGTTTCAAAATGTGAGATTTGCAGAGGAAAGGCATGTCATTGGGATTTTGAGCTTCTATGTATATCCTATATGTCACAAAGTGCATAGATAGCCATAGCTCCCTTCGATAGCTCAGTTGGTAGAGCGGAGGACTGTAGAGGGATAAAGCTGAAATCCTTAGGTCGCTGTTCCGAATCCGGCTCGAAGGAGCATTGTTTTCCAGAGTTTTCCTTCAGGGATCAATAAAATAGTTATGATTCTCAAGTACAAAGATTTCAGAGTTAAGCCCTGATATATAGATACATATGTCATATATATGTGACCTGAAGAATAAAAAACTAGAACTATAAACTATATATATATATATATATATATATATATATATATAATCAGAAAGCTCAATCTGGCAGTGGAGTCATAAAAACACTACATGCCCAACAAACTACTTAACAATTGCCTTTCGAGTCACTGACTGATCACATTTACTTGATGCAAAATTGCTAGTATGATGTTTTTATGTGGCTCGTTGGTCGATTGGTATGATTCTCGCTTCGGGTGTGAGAGGTCCTGGGTTCAACTCCTGGATGAGCCCTTAGGTCAGGAGCTGCACAACCCTCATCTGTAGTTTCAAATCCAGTTTATTGTTAAATTAACCCAGATTAGGAGCAAGCAAAATTGTATTAGAGCATTTTGGCAATTTTTCATATCCTGCTTCAACTGCACGCAACAGAAGAAACTGGGAAAAATATGAGGAACAAACAAGCAGGACATGATTTTTTTTTGGAGAATCATGAACCTAGACCCATGTTTCTTTACAGACTTTGGTCTGGGTTCATGATTCTCGCTTAGGGTGCGATAGGTCCTGGATGGAGGGGTATGATTCTCGCTAGAAAGCTTATCTGAGTTAATTACAGTTACAAAATGTGCAAGGTCATTACAATTCTGCTGTCATGTTTGATAGAAAAATTCAAGTTTGAATGTTTTTAAAATGTTTTGTGTCAAAAGTAGTCTGTTGTAAAAAATATAATCAGAAAGCTCAATCTTGCAGTGTTGCCATAAAAACACTACATGCCAAACAACCTACCTGACCATTGCCTTTCTATTCACTGACTGATTGCAGCTGCATTTCCTTGATGGAAAATTGCTAAAAACTCTGTGTTTTTATGGCTTGTTGGTCTATGGGTATGATTCTCGCGTTGGGTCCGATAGGTCCCGGATGAGACCACTTTGCATAGAAGTAAAAGCATGGATTAAATAATCTGGTTTAGTTATTGAGTGTGATGGAAAGGAGTGTCATCGACGTGGCAAATACATCACAATATTACTATCATTTTTTACTGACAAAATCAAGTCTGTGTTTTGGTAAAATTATTTTGTATCAAATGTTTCCTGTTGTCAAATGAGATCAGAAAGCTGAATTGGGCAGTGGAGCCATGAAAAGACCCCATGCCTATCTACTTGACCATAGCCTTTTAAGTCAGTGACAAATCTAAGCTGCATTTCCTTTTTACCAAAATTCAAGTTCCAATTTTGGTAAAATGTTTTGTTTTTAATCTGGCAGTGGAGCCAAACAAACTACTTGACCATTGCCCTTCTAGTTACTGACTGATCACATTTCCTTGATGCAAAATTGCTAAAATTTTTTGTTTGTTTTATTTGGATCCCCATTAGCTTTAGCAAAAACTAAAAGCTATTCTTCCTGGGGTCCTACAATCTTTTTTTGACAATCCTCTTTATGACATTTCATTACACACACACAGACATACATTAGAAAATACAAATCATAATTAAATCTTACAGTTAACGCAATTAATACAAGAAATAAAATAAAAGCCACTACTTTGAATAGATAAATCTATTTTAAGAAGTAAGATAAATAAGATTTGCCCTATAGCAAGCTAATTTTAAATTACATATTTAATTCCTTTGAAGTAAATATGACTTAAGTATTTCTTTAAAACCATACTGAGAGTTGTGTTTGATAGTCGTTGGGAGAGAGTTCCATTCACACATTGCTCTGTACCTGACTGAACGCTGAATTGGTTTAGTTTTCACTTTAGGCAAGGCAAGGCAGCTTTATTTGTATAGCACATTTCAGCAACAGGGCAATTCAAAGTGCTTTACATAAAATCAGTTAAACAGATAAAACACATGTACAAACAGTTAAAAATCATAAGCATTAAAAACCGATAAAACACATGAATAGATAGTTAAAACATTAGGACACATAAAACACAAGAATAAAAGTTACAGTGCAGCATAAGAAATTTAAAGAAATGAGCAGTCATTTAAGAAAGGCAGCATCAAAAAGAAAGATCTTCAGCCTTGATTTAAAAGAACTGAGAGTAGCAGCGGATCTGCAGGTTTCTGGGAGTTTATTCCAGATATGAGGAGCATAGAAACTGAAAGCTGCTTCACCCTGTTTAGTTCTGACTCTGGGGACAGAAAGTAGACCTGTCCCAGATGACCTGAGTGGTCTGGGTGGTTCATAGTGGAGTAGCAGATCAGAAATGTATTTTTGGACCTAAACCATTAAGTGATTTATAAACTAGCAAAAGTACTTTGAAATCAATTCTTTGAGACACAGGAAGCCAGTGTAAAGACTTCAGAACTGGAGTGATGTGATCCAGTCTCTTGGTCTTAGTGAGGACTCGGGCAGCAGCGTTCTGAATCAGCTGCAGCTGTCTGATTGATTTTTTTAGTGAGACCTGTAAAGACACCATTACAGTAGTCAAGTCTACTGAAGATGAAGGCATGGACCAGTTTTTCCAAGTCCTGTTGGCACATAAGTCCTTTAACCCTTGATATATTCTTAAGGTGATAGTAGGCTGACTTTGTAATTGTCTTAATGTGGCTGTTAAAATTCAGGTCTGAGTCCATGACTACACAAAGATTTCTGGCTTTGTCTGTTGTTTTTAATATTGTTGTTTGAAGCTGAGCGCAGACTTTCAATCGTTCCTCTTTTGCTCCAAAAACAACCACCTCAGTTTTTCCTTCATTTAATTTCAGAAAGTTCTGGCACATCCAGCCGTTAATTTGTTCGATGCAATTAGTCAGTTTTTGTAATGGACTATAGTCCCTTGGTGATAAGGTTATGTAAATTTGTGTGTCGTCCGCATAACTATGGTAACTTATTTTGTTGTTCTCTATATCCTGGGCCAGTGGGAGCATGTAGATGTTAAACAGAAGAGGCCCCAGAATAGACCCTTGGGGAACTCCGCATCGTCATATTTGTATGCTCAGATGTATAATTACCTATTGACCCAAAGTAATCCCTATTCTGTAGGTAGGATTCAAACCAGTTTAGTACTGAGCCAGAAAGTCCTACCCAGTTTTCCAGTTGGTCTAGTAATATGTCATGGTCGACCGTGTCTTTAGGTAAAATAAAACTCCTTCCTACTGCATGCCTCGTTGGATAATGATGTGTAGCAGTACTAAAGAAGAACTTTGTTACCTATCTGTGGTGTGAAGACGTTTGCACACCTTTTAATAACTAACAAGGTGTTGCCCATTTTAGTTACCAGCTTCTGAACATGGTTGTCCCAGCACAATCTGTTGTCAATCATCACACCCAAAAGTTTAGCCTCTTCTCTTTGCTCTACGGAAGTTGGCTCTGTACTAAGTTCATTCAGTTTATGGGCCCAGCACGCTTCCCCACTCTGCTTCGCTGTTAATGCTCTGGGGCTGGAAAATTTGTAATTCACATTTTGAGGGAAGGTTTGGGAAGGACCAAGGTTCCAACAGCTTACGGGTTGCAAAGTTAAACATTTGGTAGACCTTGCAACTATCTTTTATCTGAGCTTCCTGATATCTCACACATTGATTATTCACATGTAACACTTGTGATTGGCTGGTGTTTTAAAAAAGGGCATTGTGAGTACAGATATAAACATCAGCAAGGAGTCTACCAAGTTGCCTCTTATCAATTTAATTTGGAAACCGGCACACCAACTGAGGCTTACCGCGAGCAGAAAGCGGTACTCACTCTGGTTTCTCTTCATAACACAAGTCTGTCGCTTTTTTTTCTGTCGATTCTTAACAGCAGCTAGACCCTTGTCCATTTTCATTGGCCGTGGACAGCGACTGAGGCAACAGCAGAGATGGGAAGTAACAAAGTACAAATACTTCATTTCTGTACTCAAGTAGATTTTTCCGATGTTTTTACTTTACTTTTTACTTTTTATTTTTTGGGCGACTTTTTACTTTTACTCCTTACATTTTAAAGGCGAATATCGGTACTTTCTACTCCTTACATTTTACAAAATTGTCTCGTTACTTTAGTTTTGTACTAAAGGTCTATCAGATGTGATTGTGAGTCCATGTCAGAGAATAGCATGGACACACGCCTCACACCGCGAGCAGGCGCGCACGCCACACAGAGACAAAAGTGAGAGAAAAGAAAAAGAGGCTAGCTGTCCGGAGGATAATCAGTTGAGATTGTGTGCTTCTTTGAGAACTGTGAGTCATATAACTGATATTGTCAGTTAATTTAAGCCTGTTGTTGTATTGGTCTGTAGTTCTGGCAAATTTAAAAGTTAGCTTGTCTGTGTTCTTCACCAGTTACTTAGGTTACACCTGTTACCTAGGTTACATCTGGCTGTTGATTCGATATAATGGCGATTGTTGAACGTCCTTGCTCATTAAGATAACGTAATTAATAGTGGGTTTATTGTTATTATTTACTAGCATATATGATTCCTATGCATTGTGTATAGAAGCCTTTACAATGTTATTTATTTCTTTTATTACCACACACACAGCCATAGCAGAGCTAACCCCCCCTCCCCCCATGTTCATACTGATGCTTGATTGTAATAAAGCATCATCAGAAAGAAGTTGTGTCCGTCTGTATTTTAACAGACACACCTGGGACCAGGTTGGAAACCAGAATCAGCTTTAAATCCAGTCCTAATATAGTCCTCACAAGTTTAAAATGATATCACTGGAGTTAGTTATTATTTTTGCATCATCAATACCAAATTAAATCTAATTGGATGGGAATATTCACGGAATTCTCACAAAATCACAACTGAATTCGTTTCTTGCTACTTGCGTCATAATCTTATTAACCTGGAGTCCCAGTCTCTGTAACAATAAATAGGCTATATGTTTTATATATGTTTTATATATGTTTTAGGCCTATTGGCAGACAGCCATTTAACATGTAAGTAATGACATATAAAGAGCCTTTTCTCCATGTCCACTGTAGTTTCTCAGCGTGTTCTCTAGTAACATCTGTCTGGTCCAGGTAGCTTTGTCATTCATAAGGCTACTTTTACTTTTATACTTTTAGTAAATGGCTAAGCCTGTGCTTTGTTACTTTTACTTGAGTAAAGAAGTTAAATCAGTACTTCTACTTTTACCAGAGTATTTTTTAACATAATTAATTGTACTTCTACTTGAGTACGGGCAGTGAGTACTTTTGGCATCTCTGGATGTTAACACGTAACTTAAACAACCACTTGAAAATACATGCTTTTCTCGCCTAAATTTTTACACCAAAAAAAGTGATGCAGTTTCCACATCCTTTGGCCCTCTGGGATGACCCTGAGGTCATTGGGAAGTTAACACACTCAACTTTTTGTTTCTAGTGTCAGTGTGACTCTAGGCCTTACTGACATAGATATAAAGAGGTTAGAATAGAGAATTTCTATTTCCGTCCAAGTAAATCAACTGTAAAAGGATTAAAAAACACTACTGTAAGCATATTACATGGGCTACATACAAAAATAGAACCCTAGCCACATGTCTCAACTTAAAACAGAAAAAATCCAGAAAAAAATGACTTATAAAATGGATTTTATATGAATTTATTTCTACAGATATGTCTGTGCGTTTTTCTTATTTCCTTTCAGAAAAAAAGCCCAAAAAGTTCTAAATACAAAACTTCTCAAATTAAAAAACACATCTACATCACTCTCACATATACCTGAAATAACTACATGCATAAATTTATAGAAATAAGTTACTATAATTTGATGAAATGGTGAAATGCCATGAGAAGGCCATATTTTTGCTTTGACACAGCTGGAGCCATCACAGGGTTAACATTTTCTGGTCATGTTAGGTATCAATCAACTCGTCTTCTTATTGGCTACACAGCGAGGCTGGTTTCATAACATTACTTCTAACTGGTAGGCAATACTGTCCGTTTTTCCCAAGTCCCTCCCTCTGTAAATCGTGCAAGTTCATTTGCTCCATTTTGTGATAACTCAAATTACCGTCGACGGATTGGCTGAAAAAAACTGTCACTCAATTCCTTAGTGTTCAGGCTATACGGCTAAATATAGAAATACAAAGTGGCAGCTTGAGGGGAGACGCCAGCAGCGATCAAATCCAAAAGTGATGGACTGTTCAGCTTTGTTTCTGAGGAAACTCGGCCAGAATCTACAAGATTGTGAGGGGACCAGCTGGTTTTGGATTAAAAGGATTGGATGCACTTATTCTTTGAACTGTTGGCGAAGTAGGAAAAAAAAGTTTATGACGATCTTTCACCGCTGTGAAGAAAGACACGAGGAAATAAGGTAGGGACGCAGCGCGACTTTAGACAGAAACGGCGCAGGATCTTTCTGTGTTCCTTTACTTCATACAATGATTATAACCGCTGTAAGTCACCTTATGCTTTGTGTGTGGGCTTGATGGAATCGTGAGACTTTAAGCTTTCTAATGATGTGCTGCATGTGCGTGTTTATGAAGATTTAATGCTTGCAATTTATCACTGAAGAAACGTTTTCTCCTAAAAAATGGAGAAAACGGCTTGGCAGCGGTACTGTGTTGCACCATAAGACATTAAAAACAACATTGACCCAGATGATAATTTCTAAATTGGTACTCACTGCCAGTGTGAATATCACACAGTTGAGCAGTTCAAAAAATACATAAAAATGGACAACACAATATCAGTTTTGCATTTTAACAGCAGGAGCCTTATCACAAACCTTTCAAAAATCAAACAGTGCCTAAAACAAAAGGAAAGTTCACAGCAATTGCAATAACAGAGACTATGGCCAGGTAGATTTACATGGGGTCTTTTCATGGCTCCACTGCCCGATTCAGCTTTCCGATCTCATTTGACAACAGGAAACATTTGATACAAAATATTTTTACCAAAACACAGACTTGATTTTGTCAGTAAGAAGTGATAGTAAAATCGTGACGAATTTAGGCCGATTACACTCTTTTCAATCATACTTAATAAATAAACCAGATTATTCAATCCATGCTTCCACTTCTATGCAAAGTGGTTTCATCCGGGACCTATCGGACCCAACATGAGAATCATACCCATAGACCAATGAGCCATGAAACACAGAGTTCTAGAAATTTTCCATCAAGGAAATCAGAGTTGCCAACTTTTCCAAAATCCTTGGAGTGAGATTTGGTGGGGCCGACCCATATTTTGCCGCTGCATACAAAGCAATTTCTTTGGCTCTTTCAGCATCATTATCCTTCAGGGTTTAAATTGGGATTTGTTAAATGTGGGGGGGATGGGGGGCTCTCCCTAGGGGTTCTGGGGGTATGCCCCCCCAGGAAGAAATTTTGAAAAATAAACCATTAAATGGCACTTTCTGGAGAGTTTTGTGCAAAAAAATGGAGAAATCAAATCTTACATGATATGTGCAAAACTGTAGGGTTAAGAGCCTTTGTATTGTCGTATTAGGTTATTGTCGTATTAGGGCATTCAGAATTTACATTATTTACTTTATTACCTTCTTATGATATAAGAACTGACCCAGACAATGTGCCAAACATAATGAGCCACATGAAGAGACAGTAGCATATGTCAGCAACAGCTGAGAAGATTTGGGTCTGTGGTGAACAGGTCCAGGGGTCCCTGGTGTAGGGACCAGGGACCCAAAGTTAAATTAATGTTGAGGGATCAGCTAAGACCACTGAAATTCTAAAGAATGAGAACCACTGATTTGCAGAAATTCTAATCCTTTAACCTTTGTGCCAAGGCTCAGTAATGTTTGGCCCTCATCCTCTGTGCCCCACTTACTGTATTTACTTTTTTGTAAAATAAAGACAATTTGTTCATTTTATAAAACATTGAATGAATTATTTACAGTTACATTTAGAGATGCACCAAGGTTAGAGAAGCACAATAGTGGCCCAACGTTGCAGTATCGTATAGTATAGCTCAGATGTGTTTCATCAGATTTCTGCTCATGTTTACAACTTTGTGCACATTCTAAATATAACTCCTCCCATCTCTGTTGTCCGAGATTTGGAGAGTTGTAATATAGGCTGCTGTGGATGTTAATGCGCCGTTGATATGGTGGATCTCACTCAGACCGTCTGACAGACCAGAGGCCCATTTTTAGTCTCTGGTCTCTGACAGAGTTTAGAGATGGCTGTAGCCTACGCTGCTCTTCATCGGAGGTAGAGCACGGATGCAACGCGTCACTGCCCACAGCAGAGCGAGTCCATTAAAATGAACTAAAGTTGCAACGCTACCAGCCGTGCTGCTCACCTCTATTGTTACAGAGAGTGGACACGAAGCGACGGACGGGTCTGTAATACTCAGAGCTCAGACCTGAAGCCGGGTAAATGCACCTGGGATGGCTCGTGAAAATAATGTTCTCAGTTTGCGACAATTCGAAACTTCCACATACAGGGAGCGCTCTTGAACCCCCTCACAGTCTCTGAAAGCACAACAAGTCGATCATAAGTGGCTCAACAGCTAGATCTATAGATAAACTCATCTTTCAGAAATTTGACCGACCGGGTTGACACTTCAGCGTGAGAAATCGGAGGTGTGGCGTGTGAGCGTGTGCAACCAGTCAAATGCGTGTGTCTCACGGCTAATGCGTGAGAGTTGGCAGCCCTGAGGAAATGCGGCTGCGATCTGTCAGTGAATAGAAAGTCAATGGTCAAGTAGTTTGTTTGGCATGTAGTGTTTTTATGGCAACACTGCAAGATTGAGCTTTCTGATTATATTTTACAACAGACTACTTTTTACACCAAATATTTTACAAACATTTGAACTTGAATTTTTCTATCAAACATGACAGCAGAATTGTTATGACCTTGCACATTTTGTAACTATAATCAACTCAGATAAGCGTTCTAGCGAGAATCATACCCCTACACCAACGTGCCAGATTCAGCTTTCCGATATCATTTGACAACAGGAAACATTTGACACAAAATATTTTAACAGACAGATTTTGCCACTAAGAAGTGATAGTAGTATTGTGATGAATTTGCCTCGTGGATGACACTCTCTTTTCCATTACATTCAATAAATAAACCAGGTTATTCAATCCATGCCTCCACTTCTATGCAAAGTGGTCTCATCCGGGACCTATCGCACCCTAAGCGAGAATCATAAACCTAGACAAACGAACAAGGTGAGTCATGTCCTGCTCGTTTGTTCCTCATATTTTTTCACAGTTTTTTCTGTTGCGTGCAGTTGAAGCAGGATATGAAAAATTGCCAAGATGCTCTACTACAATTGTGTTGGCTCCTAATCTGGTTTAATTTGATGATAAACTGAATTTTAAAGTACAGATTTGGGTTGGAACAGTTCCTACCTTCAGGGCTCGTCTGGGAGTTGAACCCAGGACCTCTCGCACCCGAAGCGAGAATCATACCACTAGACCAACGAGCCACGCAAAGTTATTATCTTAGCAATTTTCTATCAAGTAAATGTGACCAGTCAGTGACTAGAAAGGCAATGGTCAAGTAGTTTGTTTGGCATGTGGTGTTTTTATGGCAACACTGCCAGATTGAGCTGTCAGACTAATTAGCTTTAGCTACAGTCACTGTAGGACAGGCTTGAGCTATTGGTAGGCCACAGTTACGCAGAAAAATGTTAAAATATGTCAATAGCCTATTATGTCTACAAAAAATGTATAGTCCAGTGATTTGCAAATGTTACTTAGTAGAACGGCAACAGGTGTGTTACTTTTCGACTATGATTTATACCATAGCAGTGCAAGCATTTTACCCAGGTTTGATTTCTGTAATGGTTCAAATACGGCCGGTCCAAATCCTACCGACAACAAAAGGCATCCCATAATGGATGATCATTCTTATATCCAGCAATGGTGGTATAATGGTGAGAATAGCTGACTTCCAAGCAGTTGACCTGGGTTCGATTCCAGCTTTTGCAGTAGTTTTCTTTAAGTAATGTTACTTGCTTTATTTGTCAAGCAGTCAGCAGAAAGGTTACTTGCCCAAGCCGGTTTGATAAAATATTATTAGACTAACATATTCTCCATCACCCAGCCAGGTTTCACTTAGACAAAATAAATCAATATTATAATCTGATTTTAATTAATTTACTAGTACACCTTTAGAAGAGAGAGATCACATTTAATTCTCCTATTCTTTTGCACTATTGCACTTGTGGTTTTAATTGTTATGAGGTTTTTATGCATAGTTCCTCTTCTGTTTACCAGAATCTATATTGCAATCTCGTAGCCCTACATATAGGTGTACCCATATTTAAATAAACACCCATTAGCAAAGTTTATGCAGTGTTTTTTAAGTTTACTTGAGTCAGAGCCAGGCAACAGCTGGGAGAGAGAGCCCGTGTATTCTCCGCCCCCGTTAAAGCTTGATGGCCACAGGCAGGAATGACTTCCTGTGGTGCATTTTGGGAGAATGAGTCAGTCACTGAGAGTGTTCCTGTGAATGAGCAGCAAGGACTTGGACTTGTCCAAGATGGCATGCAGTTCAGACAGCATCCTCTTCTCTGACACCACCCACAGAGTTCCACAGGAAATTTGACACCTGTATCTGTCAAGTCCTGACCATTCCCTGACCGGGAATTGAACCCGGGTCGCGGCAGTGAGAGCGCCAAATCCTAGCCACTAGACCATCAGGGAGTCACAGCTATCAAAGTTATCTTTGTAGATGTGAGTCAATCTGTTATGCACCTTTGCATTGCACCAAAATGTCAAAATTTTGACCTGAATCCAACAATAACATTACTTGACACTCACATACATTGGATGTCAGGTAAAAAATGTTGGTCAGGGGTTTAGTTACTGTTTGAAAAAAGGAAATTAATTGTTATTGAGATAGAGGCAGATGAAGTGCTTATGACCCATCAATGATGACAAAAGGATACATCCGCTGTCGGGGGTCTGATTTAAAGGAAACGGTACTCTTTAAAAGTGTTGGGGTTCTAGCGTTAAACTGATGACGAAGAATTTAACAAATCTAAATCAACCAAAAACAAGCCCAGAAACTAACTCTTTCAAATGTTACTGAATCTGTCAAGTCCTGACCATTCCCTGACTGGGAATTGAACCCAGGCCACAGTAGTAAAGGCAAGGAAAGGCAGATTTATTTGTATAGCACATTTCAGCAACAAGGCAATTCAAATTGCTTTACACAAAAATAAGTTAAAAAACAGTTAAAAAAAATAAAAACCAATAAAACTGATCAATAAAAAGTTAAATATAAAAACTTTAAGACACATAAAACACAAGAATAAAAGTTACAGTACAGTATAAGAAAATTAACATTAAAAAAATGAACAGTCATTTAAAGAAAGGCAACATCAAAAAGAAAGGTCTTCAGCGGTGTCAGCTCTGTCCAGAGAGAAAGGACCACAAATCACACACCGTGCGCGGTGGCTGCAAGAGATACATCTGTGTGCGCTGCATGCGAGCCTACTACTGCACCGACTGTGTTTGCCCGTAGCCTCTTGGCCCCGTGGACCAGCCCCGAACGAACCTTGAATCTGTTTTGAATAAACACACACACACACACACACACACACACACACACACACACACACACACACACACACACACCTAAGTCCCAGGGACCCAAATGGTGAAGCTGCGGCCTCAAGTCTAACAGTGTGTTTGTACACAGTAGACATATCTACTGCTGTATTCACTGACTGTGGCAAGTCCTTTAAAACCTGTTCTTGACTTGCTTTTTCCCACATCCTCTGAACGCTTAGATAACTAAATGACTTAAGTTGGCCAATAATTTTAGCTTCATTGTGATTGTTGTGTGCCTTCAATATCAAACATGTGGATATTATGAAAGAAACTGCCTAGCAAACCCCTGCAGCACTTTTAAAGGTTCCACGGTGTAATGGTTAGCACTCTGGACTCTGAATCCAGCAATCTGAGTTCAAATCTCGGTGGAACCTGTTTTAAAGTTGTATGTATGCATTAGCTTAAGTTAAGTGTAATGTCTTGTTTGTGTTGTAGTATCTATAGAGATTTGTGGTGTAGTATGGAACCATTGTCCTGTCTTTTATGTATTATAAAACTTATTGCTGCCTGTCTTGGCAGGACTCCCTGGAAGAAGAGTTACTGTAGCTCAATGGGATTGTTCCTGGTTAAATAAAGGTCAAATAAAAATAAAATGAATCTGTAATATGTCCAAACATTCCTCTCTTCATTAATTTGACATATTGGAAGTTGGCCATGTTTAATTGGATGCTCTCCAGTTATTGTTGTTTGGTAGATTAACATTATATTTTCCTACTTTGGGGACCTTTCATTTCATATTCTTTGTCTGATATTTTCTATTCCCTGTTTGTATTTTCTGTGACTGCATGTGGTTTTAAATCTGTTGGAGTTTCTTCAGACTAAAGCAAAGACACTGATGATGTCATCCAAAAGAAACATAAAGGACAGCAACATGTTTCCAGAGGACACTAAAGAATGATGGAGCAGCAGGAAACAGAGCAGCTCAAATAGCAAACAGCTGATTTATTCATCTGACTCGTAGAATAACGCCAATGATTGACTTGTTTTAAATGTCTGGGAATGTGGAACAGCTCCATGCTAACTACCTGAAATAAAACAAGGCCACATGCTGATTATTGGGGACTTGATTTGATGGATTTATTCTTCCTGTTGTGTCTCTGTTTAAACTCCTAATTTAAAGGTAAAGTCAGCGTCCACTAAAGGTTGTGTTGTTGCTGCTGACAGACTCAGATTATTATTCTAAGTGTGTGACAACATTATGGGATGGATCCCTACAGAGATAGACCTTTTAGTTAAAGAGGAACATCCTTTTAGTTTAGATCCTTTAGTTTCCAACCAGACCAGAGTGGTGATTGTAGGAACAGTGGAAAGATGAAACAAGACGGCTTTTCTTATATATATTTTCTTTTTCTATTGACTATAGTTGTGTTTGTTATTAACAGAAATCAACCTGTCAACATTTCTATTCATAATAAAGTTCCAACATTAAGTTTTTTACTGCTAGTTCAAAATGGAGCTGAACACGGAGGAGGATTCCTCCCTAACGGCCGCTCTGCTCTGCTCCGTGCCCCCGCTGTCTGGTAATAGTTAAAGCAGATAAAAACCTAAAGAACACTCAAAAGCTTCAAGATAAAACTTACTTAAGAAGCGTATATGAATTGATTCATGAAATCCCTGTTGTTAATAAATAGTCAGTCCCATATGGTCTAGCGGTTAGGATTCCTGGTTTTCTCCCAGGTGGCCCGTGTTCAACTCCCAGTATGGGAATCTATTTAGCTGGTGTACGATCTCCGACATTAGTCCTTTATTAAATCAGAGCTGTAGTTACATATGTACAGGCAAAAAAGTGGAAGATTAACTCAAGAAGTGTCTGATAAGAATGAGCGAGTACAGCATTATCTGTATCTGTTAACCATATGAATTATCTGTATCTGTACTCGGACTGGGCGGGGCCAAACCCGGAAGTGGACAGGATTTAACCCGGAAGTGGGTTGGGTTGTCTTGAAATGGGCGGGGCTTTAACCAGTATGTTATTGTAAGCATGCAATTGCTATGGGTTGATCAGAAATTGTTATATTTATTGCTGATTAGAAAACTATTGCTTGAGGTTTCTGCCTCTTAAAAGGAAGTTTTTCCTTGCCTCTGTCACCTAGTGCTTGCTCTTGGAGGGAATTGTCCAGGAGTTGTGCTCTTTCCATCGCTTGACAATATTCCCATGTAGGATCAAGAGGTCTTCTCCCATGCTGAACACAGCCTGAGCCAAGGGCCACTTTCCCCTCATGAGTAGTCCAACGCGTTTTCCAGGACTTCCTCAAGGCCTTGTAGCATTGGTTAGCAGCTGGTAGAAATCCCCGAAATCCCCCGATTTTCCACGTGACAGGCGGAGATACTGTCCATTATACTAACGAGGAATGCCCACCAGTTGCTGCCGTCTTGGCTCTTTAAGTATCTGGTGATCCCCAGCTACAGCCAATCATGGGTTGGGCATATCTGCTTCCACCAGTTATCTCCCCACTATCGCACAGCTCATTATGCATGTTAAAACAATATGAACACAGGACTCATGCACACACACAGCAAATCACAGAAACAAATATGACAGCAGTCGTAACACACAGAGAGGTACAGTGCCTTGCGAAAGTATTCGGCCCCCTTGAAGTTTTCAACCTTTTGACACATTTCAGGCTTCAAACATAAAGATATAAAAAAAACATTTTTGTGAAGAAAACACCAACAAGTGGGACACAATTGTGAAGTGGAACGAAATCTATTGGATATTTTAAACTTTTTTAGCAAATAAAAAACTGAAAAGTGGTGAGTGCAAAATTATTGGGCCCCCTTGCGTTAATACTTTGTAGAGCCACCTTTTGCTGCGATTACAGCTGCAAGTCGCTTGGGGTATGTCTCTATCAGTTTTGCACATCAAGAGACTGACATTCTTGCCCATTCTTCCTTGCAAAACAGCTCGAGCTCAGTGAGGTTGGATGGAGAGCGTTTGTGAACAGCAGTTTTCAGCTCTTTCCACAGATTCTCGATTGGATTCAGGTCTGGACTTTGACTTGGCCATTCTAACACCTGGATACGTTTATTTGTGAACCATTCCTTTGTAGATTTTGCTGTATGTTTGGGATCATTGTCTTGTTGGAAGATAAATCTCCGTCCCAGTTTCAGGTCTTTTGCAGACTCCAACAGGTTTTCATCCAGAATGGTCCTGTATTTGGCTGCATCCATCTTCCCCCTCAATTTTAACCATCTTCCCTGTCCCTGCTGAAGAAAAGCAGGCCCAAACCATGATGCTGCCACCACCATGTTTGACAGTGGGGATGGTGTGTTGAGGGTGATGAGCTGTGTTGCTTTTACGCCAAACATATCGTTTTGCATTGTGGCCAAAAAGTTCCATTTTTGTTTCATCTGACCAGAGCACCTTCTTCCACATGTTTGGTTGTCTCTGGTGGTAAAAGTTTATTTGTGTTTCATCTGACCAGAGCACCTTCTTCCACATGTTTGGTTGTCCTATGTGTCTCCCAGGTAGTTCTCTGCAGTTCATCCAGAGTGATGGCTTGTGGCATCTCTGAACTTTTGTCTGAGCTAGACAAGACTTTTACATAACTTTGTGTGTGGTCTGATAATTTTGTATCTTTATGTTTGAAGCCTAAAATGTTCCGTGGACCTACCAGGAAGGTTGCTCCTTGTAAATTCAATTTTGGAGGGTGAGATTTTAAGAATGGATGAAAACACGGCTTTCTAAAACATGAAGAAGAGAGTGAGGAGCTCTGAAGAAAATATTATGGGACTGTTGATCGGCTCCGTTTGGTCAGTTGTCCTGTTTTTCTTTCTTTCATTCATCCAGTATCGGGTCTGTGCCATTGAGGTCTGACCAAATTGGGACTTTCCCTGATTTTGCAAACATGGCGACGGAGGGAGACAGAGGGAAGCCAGCAGGCTCCCAATGGTCCCAACCTGCCACATGGTGTCTTTTTGTTTGTGTATAGTTCAGTTTCTAATTGTATGGCTGGACCTTTAAATAAAGTTTTCTCCTGTTTTACCAGTTAATTTTGTTATTCTTTTGGCCTTTATGGTTTGTTAGGTTACCTTTTTACTTTCAAGACAGGGTTGTTTTTTTGTTGTTTGGATAGTAGGCCACCCTATAGTTTAGTTACGTTTATATCTTTGTTTATATAACATTTATGTGAAATATATATAATTGTGTCCAATAAATATATTGGGACCAACACTTATGTTTTGTGGCTGCTTGGGGGACGGGGAAGATGGGGCAAGTTATTCGATTTGTGTTAAGGCCCTAGGCACCCCTAGACTGGGGCGTAACAGGGACAGAGAGAGGAACAGCCAGAGGGACAGCAAGTGGATCCATGTGGATCAAGTACTGCACCATCAGGTTTGTGATGAAGAAGGTTCTTACTATTTTCAGCAGTGCAATTACAATTACATTGTAGGTCTAGTGTGTGTCCTTAAAATTGTGCTTTCTGCTGTAAAATTCTTTTTTTTGTGTCAATACGGCTCTGTGACTTTTTTTTAAGTACATACTTTTTGAAATGCATGCAGGTATACATCCATACAGTGGTATGCATGCGTTTAGGAACTCATGCTGAAATTCACTAAAAAGAGGAATTAAAAAAATCATCTTTAGGAAGTTTATCTTAATGCCTTAATTTAATAAAAAAGGAAAAATCCAACCTTTAAGGACACCAAATGTATTGTCTAGCAAAGGTGGTATAGGGGTGAGCATAGCTGCCACGGACTAAAATAATGAAAGAAACTTATTTCCGTTTTCCGGTCCTTGTGTGTTGGTAGCGTGTTGATAGCGTGTTGCTGCTCAAAATACCAGTTCTGACTCAAACTGTCCGATACTTATTCTTTTAGTAGTTCTGCCTAAGTCACAGATTCCAGCGCTTTCGCCAGGTTTTCAGACTTGTGTAGTGTTTTGGTTTAGACCTGTCCCCCCTCTCCTATTTCTCTTGCTGGATGTTTAGTTAGACAAAATCACCCCGGTTATTTACATGATCTCGGTGGCTGACATGCCTCTATACATGCTAAAAGTAGTGAAAACTCTGACATGGAGTCTGGTCAAAGACCACGATATGCTGTTCTAGACACGCTAAAAGTAGTGATTTTGAGAAACGTTTACATGGAGTCTGGTGGAGATAAACTTGAGTCTATACACGCTAAAAGTAGTGATTTTTACATGGAGTCTGGTGGAGATATGCTGCTCTATACATGCTAAAAATGTAGTGATTATTTACATGGAGTCTGGTGGAGATATGGTGCTCTATACACGCTAAAAGTAGTGATTATTTACATGGAGTCTGGTGGAGATATGCTGCTCTATACACTCTAAAAGTAGTGATTATTTACATGGAGTCTGGTGGAGATATGATGCTCTATACACACTAAAAGTAGTGATTATTTACATGGAGTCTGGTGGGTTTAGCAAACGCAATTGCGGACTTTTATGTTTTAAAAAGGATCTTAATCTTTAACAGAAAGGTCGACCTCCTTAGAAATCCTTTCCATAATGTTATCAGACACTTAGAATATTAATCTGAGTCTGTCAGCAGCAAAACGAGCACTTTATGAACGTAAATACAAGCTGGACAATTATCCCATTAACTTCCATTGGAGTTGTTTCTCTGCTGCCGACTGCAGCGATCTCGTTTCATACTGCATCAATGTCAAAGGAAAATCTTCCCTCAATAGTTTATATTGTATCCCCGGTAAGCTCTGGGTCTAGTGTCCCTGTTTAAAGTTTTACAAAAATTAAAAACAGGCAGGTTTTGGAGGTATTTACACTTCTGAGCTGAAAATGTCCCCGGATTTAGTCTGAGACATCTGGTCACCTTAGCTTAGAATAAATGTAAAAATACTAGACCAGGAGGCAGAGTCGCAGTCTTCTCTGCTCCTCCATTCCAGGAGTTACCTAGTAAAATCCCCATGGTGACGGGCTTTAGGTGTCTGCCCTCCGACCATTGAAATTATTTAAATCAAAGGTAAACAGAAGAGGAGCTGTGCATGAAAACCTCATAACAATTAAAACCACAAGTGCAATAGTGCAAAAGAATAGGAGAATTAAATGTGGACTCTTAAACATCAGATCTCTCTCTTCGAAAGGTGTATTAGTAAATGAATTAATATCAGATTCTAATATTGATTTATTTTGTCTTACTGAAACCTGGCTGGGTGATGGAGAATATGTTAGTCTAAATGAATCCACCCCCCCCAGTCATATTAATACTCACATTCCTCGAGGCACAGGCCGAGGAGGGGGAGTTGCAGCCATCTTCGATTCTAGTCTACTAATCAGCTCTAAACCTAAACTAAATTATAACTCATTTGAAAGTCTTGTTCTTAGTCTTTCACACCCAAGTTGGAAATCACTGCAGCCAGTTCTATTTGTTATAGTGTACCGAGCACCTGGTCCATACTCTGAATTCTTATCTGAATTTGCAGAGCTTTTGTCAAATTTAGTCCTCGGACAAAGTTATTATGAATTTTAATATTCAGTGACGATGAGAATGATAGCCTTACTGTCAAATTCTATTGGCTTCTCTCAAAGTGTTCATAAACTGTTTAACCACACCCTGATCTTGTTCTGGTATATGGTGTTGAAATTGAACATTTAATAGTGAAGAAGAATCCCTTTCTATCTGACCACTGTTTGATAACTTTTGAGTTCATACTGCTGAACCACACGCCATTAGGTAAAACTTTCTATACAAGATCTCTATCTGTGCTGTAGTTAAATTTAAGGATGTGATTCCATCAGCATTTAATTCATTACCAAGTCACAAAGTAACGGAGGACTCCTATGCTAATTTCAGTCCCTCCCAAATCGATCATTTTGTTGATAGTGCAGCAGGCTCGCTGCAATCGACACTCGACTCTGTTGCCCCTCTAAAAAAGAAGATAATAAAACCAAGACGGTTAGCTCCATGGTATAACACTGAAACTCGCAAATTAAAGCAAATATCGTGGAGACTTGAGAAGATTTGGTGATGTCCCTGATGAGAATCACTTTTGCTGCCTCAGGCGTCGACCCATGAAGTTTGATGTTTTACAATTTCTTGCCCATGTTGCCTGGATCTTGTTTTGTTTTCAAAGTATTCGTGCTTTCTTGGCGATATCAGCATTTTTCTTGGTGAGGTTGTTTGTTGATGTAAACTTGGGTGCCTGCTGGTAGCTGGCTGCTCCTGGGCAGTAAATAGTAGGGGTGAGGCCTCAAAACCGAGAATATATTGGAGCGTGATATTTTAATTACGATCATTTCCAGCTGCTGCATTTATCAATGTACGACCATTCTTACGCTCTGATTGGTGTGATACGAACGTTTCATGAATCTCACGTGAAGCTTGTCGTAAGAGGATTTCTGCGCTCATATCTGGGCTGGCTTCTATGTTAGGTTGATAAATGAGGGCCATTCGCTCTGAGCCGGCATACGCCCTCAACCGCCATCCACTCTCCTTCCCCCATGGACTTCTGGCTTTTAGGCTCATTGCTCATCTAAAGGCAACATGAATATGGACAACAATATACAATGAGCATCCTTTGGACAATACACTGTGACACTACAGCACAAACGCACACCTACAGCTGCATTATCAAATCAATCAAGTTAGTTTTAAATGGGTAGCAATCTACCTAGATGATTATCAAAGAGTAAGCTATGTCATAGCAAGTTAGTTACATATTGTTTCTCTATTCATAGTAATATTAAGAATATTATATGTAGATCGTAACGTTAGTTTGTTTACATGACCCAAACAAGCCATAATACAGTAGTTAACCTACAGCTTGCAATTTACCCAGGAGCAGGTAGTTACCTAAGAATAGTAATACCATAGCTACATGGCTTTTTCTATTTATATTAATATTTGATACGTTACATTTATCAATTGTAACGTTCACGTCAGTTTCTTTGCATCTTACATGAAACGAACGATCATATTAGCTATCCTACCGCTACAGTTAGCATTGGCGATTGTTAGCTATGATGCCATATAACATAATGTAACACGTAGCAAAATTATCAGAAAACACATCTTAATGGTTACTTGCCATTGAATTTAATGATATATTTAATGACGTTGTCAGCTTAAGTGCGATGACAGCAAACCGTTACTAGGCACGCTGGGTACGTTAGCGTCATGTACGTGGTGCGTCATCCAATCTTTCCAATTAATCAGAGTTATGATTGGCTAGGTCCATTGTCATCCCGCTACGTGATTGGACGGGGGTGAATCTCACTTTGGACATGAACAAACATGATTAGATGTTATGATTAGATTAGATAGAGACTGCGCCTGTCTGATGTTTTATAAGCGGGAGCTCGATCATTAAGCCACAAACATTTGCTTTATGGCTTTTTGAGGTTGAGCTGAACATGTATGCTTATCAGGCTATTTTCCTGTTACTCTGTTCTTACACGTCAATTGGGAAGCTGACTCATGCGGAAATGTAGAAGCTGGACGTGCATTGTATTGTTCTTACATGTCAATTGGATTCTGACTTTGAATTCAAATATTTGGCATCCAAGAAAATTTCGGAACTGATGATGTATCAATCATTTTGCTGGTGATTTCTTGGTCACAGTAACAAGCTTGATCATTGACATACTGTTGCACGCCATGTATCCAAAAACTGTTGGGTGGGGCCTTATGTATTTGCTTGTATTACATCAAGTGATCTGCATACCAATGAAAGTAAAGATTAATATGTACATGGTTTGCAGAACTGTACCTTCTAATAGAGGTAAGGCCACTTGGGTTATCTTTGCACTGCTCTATGGTCTTCTGCAGAAGGATAAATCCAAGAGTTAGCTCACTCCAGGTAATTTAAGCAACTAACATCCCTGGGTGGACTTGAACCACCATCCTTTCGGTTAACAGCCAACTGCGCTGACCGATTGCGCCACAGAGACTGCAATAACTGAAGTTTTGTGAGCGGGAGCTCAATCTTTAAGCCACAAGCTTTTGCTTTATGGCTTTTTGAGGTTGAGCTGCACATGTATGCTTATCAGGGTATTTTCCTGTTACTTAGAAATTCGGGAAGCTGCCTCATGCGGAAATGCAGAAGCTGGACGTGCATTGTATTGTTCTTACATGTCAATTCACAGAAAGGTTACTTACCCAACCCGGTTTGATAAAACATTAGATCTCTATTATTGTTCAAATAAGTGAGAATATCAATCAAGCAAGCGGCCTCCAGGATCCACAGACAGAGGCAGTGCACTGCGGTTTGCACTTTGTCCATGTCTGACATTACTAATCCAAATGAATAGATTATTACATTCGTGCAAACAGGTATAGCACCACTTTTTGGGTTGTCTTGAACGTGTTGCCAGTAAGTTACTGTAAGGGTATTATATTGTAAAAAACATGTACAGTTATGATACTGTGTAGTTACCACAAATATACAATAAAAAGTCTAACAGTGTGTCTTTCTTTCTCTCTGTCTCTCTTTCTCTGTCACTCTCTTTCTCTGTCTCTCTTTCTCTCACCCCCAACAGGTCGGGGAAGATGACCGCCCACCCTGAGCCATGGTTCTGCTCGAGGTTTCTGCCTCTTAAAAGGAAGTTTTTCCTTGCCTCTGTCACCTAGTGCTTGCTCTTGGTGGGAATTGTCCAGGAGTTGTGCTCTTTCCATCGCTGGACAGTATTCCCATTTAGGATCAGGAGTCTCCTCCCATGCTGAACACAGCCTGAGCCAAGGCCCGCTTTCCCCTCATGAGTAGTCCAACGCGTTCGCCCGGGACTTCCTTGAGGCCTAAGCTGGTAGAAAAATCTCCCCGAGGAATGCCCAAGCTCTATTTTTGGAAAATCAATCGATAGGTGGTACTATTTCAGCATTTAGGCCACAGTAAATATATGTAGATATGTTTAGGTTTACTACATATTCGCTGTAACTCAATCCATGACAAAGCATCTCTCTGTTTAAAAATCTCTGTGTCAAAAATGAACATGTCTAACAGCATTTTAAACATCTGCAGTAAAATATGAATGGTGCATTTCCCCACGAACATGCAGATAAAATCTTTTCATCAGTTTCCATAGTGTAGTGGTTATCATGTTCGCCTAACACGCGAAAGGTCCTCTGTTCGAAACAGGGTGGAAACACATTTCTTTGTTTGTGTTGATTTTGCACAATCAAACTCTGCTGAGTTAAACTCTCAATAACCTCAACGGAATAATCTCCCTGTCGTGAAATCGTGGCCAGGCCTACCATAGTTTCCTAAAAAGTTTCATCACATTCAGGAATTCAGGAATGTCCTGTCTAAAATCTATGCAGAAAAACTAGTCCATGCATTTGTTACTTTAAGCTGGATTATTGCAATTCTTTTATCAGGCTGCTCGAAAAAGTCCATAAAGACTCTTCAGCTGATCCAGAATGCTGCAGCATGTGTTTTGACAGGAACCAGGAAAAGAGATCACATCTCTCCTGTAAAATCCAGAATAAAATTATAAATCCTTCTTCTCATACAAAAAATGTTAATGCATGTTACTAACTCGTTTTCCCTTTCATAAGCTTGGATTGCATTGGCTTCCTGTAAAGGTGTTTCTGTATCCAGAATCAAAATCCATAAAACACCCTCTGCTGCAATTCTTGTCTCACTCTAAACATGTATCGCCCCAAAAAATTTCACATCTTCATGAGTTCTTTGTAAAAAAATCAAATCAGCATTTTTTCTACGTTACTGAACGTATACCCCCTTACATTAAAAAGATATTAGTTTTAAACTATCAGAGGTTAGCCATGGAAAGCTCTCATGAGTACAAAAACTACTAAAATGTTTTTAGGTTTAACTATTGGAGTGAACATATTGCCCTTTTAATTATGTATAAGAAGAACAAAATAGCCCATAAAATGGGTGATGAATTAAACTTTGAGTATTTTGCCTCATATTAAGAGAAGTTTAAAAGTCAAGAATGTCAACATTGTACCTCACATTAAAAAGCATAACCTTCAGTGTGTCTCACCTATGACAAAGGACCCTGCCATTTAGTTTTCTTTCCGTCTTGGCGCACTTTCTTCACAAGGGGCCACATTTTTTTCTGCAAAGTTAAATCCTCAGTTATCCGGAGGTTCTTTCTCTTCATGACATCAGCGTTGAGGGAGGCTCTCCATACTTTAAATCTGAAAGTGCGCATACTGAACTGAATGATGATGGGTTGAGTGCTTTTATCCTCTCTCGGACGTCCGACCCTGTACACGATGTCCACCATGAATCCAAGCTTGCTCTTTTCTTCTGGGAGGATTCCAGCGATAATCTCCAGCACCTCCTTCCCCACATCCTCGTTGCTGCTTTCTGGAAGATTCAGAAGACGAAGATTCCCTCTCCTACTGTACCGCTCTGATTCTTATAGTTTCTCTCTCAGGATTGTCATCTCGCCATTCATCTTCTTCACTGTGTCCTCCGCCTTTCCATTGGTTTTCCAGCCCTTTCACATTTTCCTGCACTCTAATAATCTCGGCTGTATTTTTCATTACCATTTCTTCAATCTTCAATAAACGGTCATTTAAGCCATTAATGGCTTTTAGGATGTCAGCATTTGATACCGTTTCCACTTCTTTGGTGCAGACCTTCTTAGGAATTGGGCTTCTCGTGGGAGTATCAGGAAGAGGTGTACATAAACCGGAGAACGTCTTCGACATTCACATCCATTATCAGGCCTCCCTTTTTCATATCCTTGGCGTCTTTGACATCTCAGCATAGGTGTCCTGGTTGTTAGCAAGACTTTAGCTCACAGTGCACTGCACACGTGTCCTGATTTAGCTAGCAAAACTTTGGCTAACACCTAACAGTTTGTATGCTAGTTGGTATTTCACTAAAATTAACCAGCAAAAGTTTGTTTGGGCATTTGAATTTACAGGAAGCAAGGGCCACTCCAGATGACATAGTCTCAAAAAGTTTTAAATCATTGGTACTGCGGTCAGAGCCTCGGAGCTTAGAATACGACGTCTGCACAGGTCGCCATCTTGAACCAACCCACTGATTCTCTTCATCATCACGGATAACAGTCGTTCTCCTCATCACCGTCGAAGGCCCGCCCCTCTGCCCTCACATCAACAGCTGATTGGACGGGAAGTTAACAGCAACCAATAGAATTAAAGTAAGTCACCAGATTTAAAAAAACTGTATTTTTTCTGTAACACTGAACACATTAAAAATAAATGATTTAACGGTTACAAAAAACAACAACGGAAAAACTACAACATAATATGTAATATAGAGTATACATAAATAAATCAACCTGACATGTGTGTAGTAATAACAATAACCGAACTTTTCTTTCTTAAATATTATTTAAATATTTAAAATCCTGAAAATGTAGAAAGTAAGTGTGTGTGTGTATATGTGTTCATATCGTGAGAACATTTCTTGAGTTATGATTGTATGAAATTATCATTTAAGTTATAATAAATTTATATATTAACTCAATGTTCACATCACTCCAGTTCGGAGGTCTTTACACTGTTTTCCCTGCCCCTCAAAGAATGTATTTCAAAATGCTACTGCATACACAGAACCACGGGGGGGGATAGAGTCCAGGTTGAAATATACACAAGTTATTCTTTAAATATCAACATAGTATTAAAATTAAAAATGGGCATGTACAAGGAGGGATAAGAGGCTGATTCACATATGCACACTTGTAGGTAATATGTGATTTATAAACAGAATATTACATACAGATGTGCATGCGCACGGTTTTATAAATCAGATTTATTTTTGGCTTTTTGTGTCGTACACTTTCAGCAAGGATCCTACGAGACAGTTTATAAATGAGACCCCAGATATGCTGCTCTATACACTAAAAGTAGTGATTATTTACATGGAGTCTGGTGGAGATATGCTGCTCTATACACGCTAAAAGTAGTGATTATTTACATGGAGTCTGGTGGAGATATGCTGCTCTATACGCTAAAAGTAGTGATTATTTACATGGAGTCTGGTGGAGATATGCTGCTCTATACACTAAAAGTAGTGATTATTTACATGGAGTCTGGTGGAGATATGCTGCTCTATACAGGCTAAAAGTAGTGATTATTTACATGGAGTCTGGTGGAGATATGCTGCTCTATACACGCTAAAAGTAGTGATTATTTACATGGAGTCTGGTGGAGATATGCTGCTCTATACACGCTAAAAGTAGTGATTATTTACATGACCTGCAGGCGGCGGCCTTCTGTCTTTTAGACTTTTAATCTGAAAAGCCCCGATTTAAAGGAAACCGGAAGTGTAGGCTGGCGGTGGGATAGCTGTGTGTTTTGTTTGCTGCAGAGCGTCTAGGTGAGTTTTTTCGGAGTCAGAGCTCCAGGTGAACCCGCACGCGTTCAGGTAAATATCTTAATAACTGCTCTTTTACACGGCAGCCAGCGTGTGTGCGAACAATAAGCGACTAGAAGCCCGAGCGGCGCATGCGTCAACACGCCGGGCAAGCTCCGTTGTTAGCTCCGCAATTAGCATCGTGGCTACCTGCTAGCTCCGCTGTTAGCCAGAAAACTAACGTCTAGCTCCGCTGTTAGTTTCGTGGCTAACTACTAGCTCCGCTCTTAGCTTCGTGGCTAACTGCTAGCGTTAAAGTCTCAGCTCTCTTCTAATGTGTGCTGTGTTGTCTGATTTAACGTAATTTGTCCGTGTTATTAGTCAGTTTGAGAGGAGTTTTATATGCTAGCAGCCTCGGGCAGAAGCTAACAGGCTAGTTAGCAGTCCATGGTGTTTCTTTAAGCATTCATTTACTGCAAAATTAACTTCACAGTACTAAAGAAAATCCTGGAATAGTCCAAATTTTAAAAGAAACTGGAAAAATGTATCTATCTATCTATCTCTATCTATCTATCTCTATAGTATCTATTTATAGTATCTATCTATTTATAATATCTATCTATATCTAAAGTATCTAGCTATCTATAGTATCTATCTATCTACAAGTACATTCAGCCAATACTATGTTTCCTCCAGTCCGTTATGAATGCAGAACTCTGAGTTAGGGCTGCACCATTATGGCCAAAATGATAATCACGATTAATTTGATCAATATTGTGATCACGATTATTTGTTGTTAACCAAACAACTTTTATTGTCACATAGGCTATTTATAACTGCTTTCACATCCATAATGTGCTACATTCCTCTTATGTTGAAGTTGTATGTTGTATAGACATACAGCTGCAACACATGGAAATGAAAATTATCTGAAATAAATAGCCTAGGATATATAAAAAAATGTATCTCTGTGAAAACTCCTTTACTTGTTTTCATCAATAACTGATTAAAAGAGCTAGGGAGGAGGGGGGGAGGGGAGTACTCACAGAGACGGCTGACTCATTATGAATGGGGGGGGGGTGAGCGTACTTATGAATGGGTCCAGCAGCTCCATCTCACACGTTGTTACTCTACCAACTGAAGTTAGCTGCATTCAATAACTTGTTCTGTGTTTGTTGTCGTGGCGACCGCGATAGCAGAGTTACCAGCGGAAACACTGGTACAGATACAGGTTTGCCTCTCATGCGGGGCTGCGCGGAGAGTAAGACGAGAGATCCAACACAGGCACGGCTTTACAGAAGAAATGGGTCATGTAACGTGAAATTAAACCATGTCGATATAAACAACATTGCTTCGTTTGTGGAGAGGCAGCGGATGCGACCTAGAGGAAAAATAGAGCCCTAGAGATCTGTGAGCTAACAGACAATAACTAGCACCGACTAGCACTGGTCACTGCTGTTCTCTGAATACACAGACGGACAAAATGTTGCGTTTACTGGTAAACCTGTAAACCGCCGTATAACCCACTGTTATCTGTGGAGTTTTCCTCCCGTTACTCTGTCCTCTGGGACTGTCTCCATCTAGAAACCAAGCTGCACGGTGCAGGAACAACTCTGACTGGCTCATGATCAGACAGTGGTTAACGGAGCGGTAGATGGGCTTTTGCAAAAAAAAAAAAAGGAGCGTTCTATGAAATTAAAAAAAAATTGCTTGATTATTCAAATTTGATTGTGGGAAGCCAAAATCGTGTTTAAAATTTGATTAATTGTGCAGCCTAATTATACGCTTCACCTCCTCGTTACTTTCCATTAGAAGCTGCTGCTCATTGGGTGAAACATATGGCGCATGCGTCTTCTCCATCTCTGCATCAGTAAATCTGTGAAGTATACCGTGGTCTATTTGAGAAAGCCTTGAACGTGCACTTATCCCGGTTATCTACACCTGGCTGGACATTCTACTTCCGTGCAACAGGCCCCTGGTCTCCGAGCCTGTTCAGATGCCGTGTAAACCTATCAACGGCTACCCACGTCGACAGATTCGCTACATATTCATAAACATTTTACTGGCCTTTGCATGTTGCACCTCCAACTTGCCCAAAACCTTCGAACCCCACTGTATTCCCTTAAAGAAGCGACCAGGCCTCCCTTGTTGCACCATCAAAACGACTTTCTGAACTTTCCATTTTCACACAGGAACATCTGGAGATGTTCTGCTAAATGAAGTGTGGTTGGTCCAGGCTACTGTGCATGTAGCTTGTAGCTCCAGTTAATGACTTTTGGGCCTTACATTTTAGTAGTTCTTTCAGTTTGAATGCAGGAGATACTTGACACTCTGGAGTCTTATGGATTGGTCCCCTCATCAGCCCTCGCATTTTCTCCATTCACACAGAAGATTTTAATCTAGTAAAACACGGTCAACTAGGATTCACTCACATCTCCCTTTAGTTCTTCTAACCCTTGTATCATTTTCTCTGCATGCCCCCCCCACACCTTCAGCAGACGGCAAACTGGCGACCAGAGCAGGAAAGAAGAGCAAGGAGGAGGTGGAAGAGGAAGAAGAAGAGTATGTGGTGGAGAAGGTTTTGGACCGCAGAGTGGTGAAGGGAAGAGTAGAGTTTCTGCTGAAATGGAAGGGGTTCTCAGAGTAAGTATGAGTCTATAATATTAATGCTTGGTGTTCTTGGTCCTGAGATATATAATATATTTACATATTGCAAATAAGTGTCGGCATGGTATCATGCCCTCAAAGGGGAAGTTTTGGTATTTTGACACTACGTTGCAGACCCACTAATAACCTTACAAGATAGTAATAGAAAAAAGGAATAATATAAATGATAATTAGAGTGAGAATAGATTGCCTAAAAACAAAGTGTGAGGAGATGTTCTTCTGTCTGCACTCACCTTTCCAGTGAGGATAACACATGGGAGCCGCAAGACAACCTGGACCTGGACCTTATCACCGAGTACATGCAGAAACACAAGGAGACGGAGGAGAAGAAGAAGAAGGAGGGCAAGAGGAAAGGTGTCAGGGAGGAGGAGGTGAGTGAAGGAAAGAGGGTAATCAGACTGAAGAGTCCCAGAAATCTAATCTCAATACTAATGAATGCACTCAGATGGCTTTACAAATGTCTTTTAGGATTTATATATTATACCGTAATTCCTCAAAGAAAAACTGGTAGTCAATTAAACTGCAGCCCTCTGATAGTGGTCGGGGGGGGGCAACATGGATAAATAAAGGCCGGGAAAAATCAGTGTGGATAATCTCCTTTCATATAATGTTCAGTCACGTTTATCGTAATGTACATTTCTACCAGTTCAACTAGACAGATTCAACAATATATTCACACTTTGTTTTTCTGGATTATGGTTCTCATGTAAAGTATTATTTTTAATCTAATCTAATTAAGAAACAAAAGAGTGCCAACCAATCCCTGAGTCGGAGAGGCTGATAACCCTACAGATACTAGATCAAGTTCAACTGGGAGTCCAACACTTTCCAGCACTACCAATCCTAGACCATCCCCCGGTTGTTACCGCCTGGCTCAAGGCCGCCAACAAAAAGGCCATGCAGATATATCAATCCAAACTTTATTAACACACACACAGAGCATAACCATGGTAATGCAGCAGTGGAACTTAGACACAGACATGCTGTGAACAATGGTTCTGGTTTGTCTTAGCTTCACAGTGGACTGGGGCTTGATTTCAGTGCAGGGGGGTCGGAGGACAAACTGTCTGCGGCTCCTAGACCCAAAAAGAACAGTTTCCCTCTCATCAGTCCCCAGAATGTTGCTCCATTTCTCCGTTGGCCAGTCAATGTGTCCTTTGGTTGTTTCCCACGCCGGTCAGGCTTTGGATGCCATTTCAAGGCATTTAAAATTATTTTGGCAGAACAGCTTATAATCTTCTGCACTTCTTTATGTTTCCCCTCTCATATCAACTTTTTAATCAAAGTCCTCTGTTCCTCAGAGCAATGTCTGGACGAGCCATTTTGCTGAGTATTTCAGTGTGAAATGCACTATAACCAGCATGCACAACATGTTCTTCCTTCCTTCCTTAAATATGTATATATAGTATATAGATTAAATATGGGCAATCAGCTCACTAATTGAACACAACACTGCTATTATTTTGAACATACTCCTTTCAATTACAGATTCAATTCCACAGAACGAGCAGCATGCATGTCATGACGGTTAGTTTTCTAGGACTCTACAACACTTACTAGTAAATTATTTGCTATGTAGAAATATCACTTTTACCAAAAATATGATTCATGAGTTTAGTGATGCTATTATTTTGAACACAACTGTACATCAAAGCTATTTTTTAAACATCCATGACCATGACATATGCGCCTGTGTTTGTCAGAGGATCAGTGATGCTCAGCAGTTTTATTCAGAGCACAGCAGAAGGCTCTGAGCTTCAGAAATGCTTGAGGAAATGGAGCTTGTGTGGACAATACCACATTATACTACCATATTACTTACTTACACAATACTGCTGGCTATACAAGTTTGATTTAGCAAAAACAACAACCTAAAACAAAATGTCAACTGGTGCCCCTCATTGTTAATGCCTATCAGGGACAATGGTTCCAATTTACTTTACTGGAGTAGGGCTGTTCCAGCAACATGAAGACAACACGGTAACCCTTACAGATACCAGTGAAAGCTAAACATCATTTACAATTTTCCTGGCACTAAAATCCCAGATAATCCCCCATTTGTTACCGGCTGGCTAAAGGCTGGCAACAAAATGGAGGCCACACAAATTGATCAAAAGTAGTTTATATTATTCCCCATATATTTCCCATAATGCAACTCCATAATAGTGATGTTGGCAGATAATTAAGAAAGGTAATGCGTCAGTCAAACAATGTTCCATAGACATGCTCTAAGTGTTGTTTCTAGTTTAAGATAGAGTTCTACAGCATGGCACCTCACTAACTCACTCTCTTGGTTTTTCTGTCTGTTGATAGAAACGGAGAGGAAGAGGAGTCAAATGTCACCGCTGTCAGCAGTGTGACAAATCCTTCACAACATCAGGATATTTAAAGAGTCATCAGAGAGTTCACACTGGAGAGAAACCTCAGCTGTGATCAATGTGGGGCAGATTTTACACTACAGAGTACCCTGAAAAGACACAATGCATTCACACTGGAGAGAAACCATACAGCTGTGATCAATGTGGGGCAGCTTTTCTCTACAAACTAAAAGACAGAGTGCCCTGAAAAAGACATCAATGCATTCACACTGGAGAGAAACAGCTGTGAACAATGTGGGGCAGCTTTTCTCATAGTAGTACCTTAAAACACACCAGCGCATTCACACTGGAGAGAAGCCGTACAGCTGTGAACAATGTGGGGAAACCTTTTCTCATAGTGGCAACCTTAAAACTCACCAGCGCATTCACACTGGAGAGAAGCCGTACTGGTGTGAACAATGTGGGGAAACCTTTTCTCATAGTAGTAGCCTTAAAACTCACCAGCGCATTCACACTGGAGAGAAGCCGTACTGGTGTGAACAATGTGGGGAAACCTTTTCTCATAGTGGTAGCCTTAAAACACACCAGCGCATTCACACTGGAGAGAAGCCGTACTGGTGTGAACAATGGGAAACCTTTTCTCATAGTGGTAACCTTAAAACTCACCAGCGCATTCACACTGGAGAGAAGCCGTACAAGCTGTGAACAATGTGGGGAAACCTTTTCTCAGAGTGGTAGCCTTAAAACTCACCAGCGCATTCACACTGGAGAGAAGCCGTGACAGCTGTGAACAATGTGGGGAATGTATTTTCTCATAGTGGTACCCTTAAAACTCACCAGCGCATTCACACTGGAGATTTAAGCCGTACAGCTGTGAACAATGTGGGAAACCTTTTTCGTAGTGGTAACCTATAAAAAAACACCAAATTCACACTGGAGAGAAGCAACAATGTGGGGAAACCTTTTCTCATAGTAGTAGCCTTAAAGACACCAGCACATTCACACTGCCTCGTTGTGAACATGTTTCAGAGCCAAGCTGTTTCCTCCTCATCCTTATGCCCTGATAGCTGTGTTGTTATATTCTGATCTTCTCTCCCACATTGAAGGCTGACCAGCAGTAACTTTATCTTCTGATCAACATGTATGTTATTGTGGATCAGCTGGACTGTTTTCTGCCTTTCCTCAGAACCCTTTACCATTTAGGCACCAGAATGGTGCCTGAACCCATCCTTTTAAAATACATTTTTAAATGTATATATTAAAAAAAAAAAAAAAAAAAGGAGCACAAAAAGACATTCAGTCAGCAACATTTAAGAACGGCTTGTTTATTGCTATATAGTCCAAATTAAATGAAAAAAAAATGTAATAACAATAATGTATTTCTCCAGTAAATTGCTGCTAAATAACAAAAACAACCTCTAGGTTTCGGTTTCAACCCTAACCACAGTGTACCCACCGTGGGAAGGAGAAGGCCCAAAGGAGAAACATTAAGGCGTTTAAAGATGTTTTGGTTGGAAAACGTAGACATGTTTGAAACATTTTTATTTTGTTATTTTGTAAAAACTTTCTTCTCCTCTCTAGAAACTGTTGGGATTTAAAATTTTATATGTGCTTAAACATTGTGTGTGATTTGCTTTATACATTCAAGCTAAACGGTAAAAGCATTATTTCAACATAAATGAAGACATGTGGGTCATGCAATAAGTTTGTTGTTATAAGTATATAGTTTGTTGTTTGTTACATTAAGTTGTTTTGCAATACTTTTGTTTTATAATATAAGATGTTCTGGTACATTTTGTTATAACCCAGCTCTACAAATGTGTTAGAAGTTGAATTGATGATGTTAGAGACATCCTGTCTCTGGTTTCAGTCCCCCTTTATGGCCCTACTGCTCTGTTGCTTTCCAAGTCTCTGAGGGTCATAAACCCTCAGTCACATCCCAACTAAAAGATAAGGAATAAGCACAAGACCCCACCCTTTGTGAGATAATACTGGGGGTCTGAGGGCAAAAAGAGGCAGACAAAGGAAGGGGGAGAGCTGCGACAGCTTGATCCAGGTAACTTTGTCTCTAGGATATCCTATGTAATAAAATGGATTCACATTTCAACATCTGAGATTTTGACTGCTAATTGAATGAACCCTGAGAATGGAGCAAGATTTAACTCAACAATTTGGCGCCCGAACGTGGGGCTCGGAAGGCACGGACCCATCCTTGAGTAAGTGAACAACTAGGGCGAGATGCGTCTCCACATTCAGCCCGGCACTAAGGAAAGGTAAAGCAGAACCTGTTAATATCAAATCTGCAGCATTGGACATGTACAAAATCTGAATGTGGAACGTGCCTGTATCCTAGTTGCTAAAATGGACAAATTTGATAAGATGCTGAAGTGTGAAAAAGTTTTAAATTTTAATGTGTAACATATATTTTAAGTTTTAAAAAACTTAGTACTTGCAAAAAAATAGGTACGAAGATGTAGTGCTTACAGGAGGATATCCTTTGCGGATATTTTTCTACAAAGTAAGCATGAAGGGCACCGCTGAATTGGAAAATTAGCAGTGGGAAGATAAACCAGACGAAAGGTAATGTATTTCAAAGAGGGAATACATGAAGGTGTAGTCTCAAAAAGGGACGTGAAGAGTAGTTTCTAAATTGGGCCATAGAAATGAAGGTAGTCTGTGTATATAGATCAGATGAAAGGTAGTGTATTTCAAACAGGGGATACATGAAGGTGTAACGTCTGGAGGATGAAGAGTAATTTCTAAATTGGGCCATAGAAATGAAGGTAGTCTGGTGAATCAGATGAAAGGTAGTGTATTTCAAACAGGGGATACATGAAGGTGTAGTGTCGGGTGCACGAAGAGTAGTTTCTAAATTGGATAAATAGAAACGAAGGTAGTCTGAAAAATGAATAAAAATTATAAAAAAAGGGAATAGTATGGCGGAGGCTAAGACGCAGGAGGAAGGTCTGTTGGAATCAGGACCGTAACCATGGTAACGTTGAAACACGTGGCCGTGAGCACTCCAAAAGACCAGGATGTGCGCATAAAACCAGCACAGGACAATTTAGATCCTGTAGTACAAAAAAAGACCCAACAAATACTGAGAAGCCGTGGTTCTGTCCACTGTGGGACGGAATGCATAAATTACAGGATGATATAACAAAATTAGAGGACGACGCAAAACCGCGGGTCTCATATTAAGTGCCAAATTGAGAAATAAAATAATGAAGGCAGAAGGTAAACATGCTGTTCTCCACTGTCTTTTACTGCTCATGCAGGGAGCAGCACACCCCATCAGGGACACTCGGACACAAGATAAGGAAGACAAGGTTGATAAAACACAGAGACAGAAAAATGTTCAGACATTTCCAGAACATCTAGACATAAGACCGCCACCATAGTCTCTGGTTGGCACACATTGAATTTAACCAGCAGTAAACATACATGAAGGGGCAGTGACTGTGCACAAAGATACCACCGTGTTAACAGATGTTTCAGAGGGAGACGAAAATGCGCGCCCCAGAGCCCCACTCCACTTCCGCGAAGCGAGAGCGAGCAACAACATTGGGTACAGTTGATATATGTTTCTATGTATGTCTGTATGTCTTGTCCTGCTTTAATTGTTGTATGTCTGCAATTAGAAGATGGATCAAAATTATAGTAATATGTCCTGTCAGACCCGAGAAGGAGGCTGAGAAAAGTCCAACTAGGGAATAGAGGGGAACTGTGTAGCGTTTTAGGAAAAAGGATTTAGATTTAATGAGGGAAAATTTGGTTTAAAGGGAAAATTTGGTTTAAAAACAAAAAAAGAGATAAAAAGTAGTCAATCCAATGTGAGATCCATCTTATACAACAGAAGTTTTAAGGTATGGGACTTAAGGGTTTTGCAGTGTCCAATTAATGTCAGTAGAGAAAATAATGGAGAAATGTTTATTTTAACATTCTGTGTTAACATGAGTTGAAGGGAAGGAAGGGGGACACAGGGTGCTGCACCAGCAGGCAGCCCCTTTGACCCCTTCCACAGAGGGAGTTGTAAAAAACACAGATATGGAGAAAGATTTGGTCTGGCAGTAACGAGTATTAACCAAAATGCCTCTGCAGGGCAAAAGGTAACACAAGGGTTAAATTAAATTGAAATAAAAAGAGATCTGATAAAACTAAGAATGATGATGTTGTTGTGAGGAAGATGTAGGTGAAGCAAAGAACCAAACTTAAGTTAATGCTGATCTAAAAAAAATTGCATGAAAGAGTTACTTGGTTAAATCACTTAGGTGAAAGAAAACGGCTTTGATCATTTCCAGTTTAAAGACAGAAAAATGTGAGGCTTCCTATATTGTTACATTTTCATACCTTAAGTACATGCAGTACTTTTGTGATACTTTTCTTATATGAGCAATATTTTAGGGGAATTTTGTTGGTAACAGAAATACAAAGATATTAGTTTGGAATTGGGATTTTAAACTTAGAACAGTGAAATGATGATATTTCTTTCTATTAATATGACTGACCCTACTGTAGAAACGTTTTGGAATTAATGTCATAGATTAAGAATTCTTTAAAGTAAAGTGAAACAAAAGAAGAGAGAAATCATTCTTTCTTTCCAGAGGTCTAGAGGACAGCTGAAGTGTGGGTTCTTTCAAGAAAACACACACACGTATAGAGAAGGATAAGATAAAAAAGAGTTATGCATAAAGTAAAGAGGAGTTGCAGTAGACCTGCAGCTCAGTGAAGATTTTGATCATAAATCACACAGTATAATGAGATATTGTTTCATATCAGGTAACAAACTGGATAGACTGAACCACTGGGTGCTCCAGTGAGTTCTACTGTTAATAGGACTACAGGTCATAAAGAACACATTAGACATTAATTAGTACACATTTTTGTTGCAACCTAAAAATAGAAAATTAAAGAAACATTCTTTTTGTTATAATTTTATAAGTTTATTGGTTAAGATAAGATTGAAACCTATCCAAGCTGATATGAGATTCCATTCTATGTACATTTGATGTGGTGCTCAAATGAGCTTTTAAGTGAAGCTTAATTGTGGATTTTGTTTGTATTTTGAGTTTTTATATGACAAACTGTTTAAACTATTAAGTAGATGTTGAAAACATTTTATTTGGGTGATTCTTTTCTTTTTCTGTTTTGACTTTTTGTTTTGTTGCTTTTAAGATCAAGATGAAGTTTGTAACGACAGTGTGTTAATGGCTAAAACTACTACATAATTATGAATAGGTATGCTGTAGGAGACATAACTCAAAAAGAGGGATACAGTAGCAATAATACAGTGTCCACAGCATCAAGGATATTAAACTACTCTACAATTTTGTTTTGATTTGTGCAGAAACATGACCCGTAATGTAAACTGAAGCTTAGAAGAGATAAGTTCCAAAACCAGTGTTTCTCTTTAGAATGTTTGTATGGATTTTATGGAGTTAAATCAGCATGAGGGACAGAAATGTTATTTTATTATGAGTGACATACACTAAATGAGTATTGATAAAAGAAAATATAATGCTTTTTGGAGTTCTGTTTTGTGCCACACAGTGCCTCGTTGTGTCAGAATCCGGTCCATCTCGCTCCTCCAGCTACAGGATCAGAGACAATCTGTACCAGAAGAATGACAACAACCATCACAGCACCTCAGACCACAGCACAGCTAGAGACCATAAAGGTTTGTGATCTGGCTGCGATTCTTGGCCCAAAGTGACATGAAAAGTGGACCAGGGCTAAATGTTTGATAGTGATCGCAACATCTGTAAGTGTGCTGTGCTGGACCGCAGAGCAAGCAGTGGGGCCTTGCTGACGCTGATGGTGAGAGGGCTCTGCAGGGGTCAACCATGTGACCCTGAGGCCTGCTACACCATAAACAGAGACACTGAGGTACAGACCGACGAACAGAAGATGGACTGATAAGGAGAAGGGGGGAGCGAGAGACCTCCTGGTTCTGGTACTTCAGACGCACACGTGGAGGGAGATTTGCCACTTACAGACTCAGATTCTGAAAACACACATACAATACTGGGAAAAACTAATATTTTAGAGTTACTTATTCTTACTCTACACATAAGGTAAAGTTCATGTAAACAAACATGTATAAAGGGTTAAGACATGCCTCAAAGATATAAGCAATTCGGTATGGAAAATTACATTTTTTGGGGTCTTATAAAATTTTGTAACATTTGCATTAAATTTCCTGTTATAGTTTCAAGCAAGATCAGTGGCAACTATGTTAATACAGATGGATTAAACATAGTCCTCACATTTCCAATAAAGTGTTAAAAGATGATTTGGTAGGGATAGATCAGGTATTGGAAAGTACTGTGATTTAATATGTTGATGACATTATGATCTGTTCACAGGATGAGTAAACATTTATGTGATCTCACGGACATGAGATCAAATGAGGGACTGTTGGGATTTAAAATTTTATATGTGCTTAAACATTGTGTGTGATTTGCTTTATACATTCAAGCTAAACGGTAAAAGCATTATTTCAACATAAATGAAGACATGTGGGTCATGCAATAAGTTTGTTGTTATAAGTATATAGTTTGTTGTTTGTTACATTAAGTTGTTTTGCAATACTTTTGTTTTATAATATAAGATGTTCTGGTACATTTTGTTATAACCCAGCTCTACAAATGTGTTAGAAGTTGAATTGATGATGTTAGAGACATCCTGTCTCTGGTTTCAGTCCCCCTTTATGGCCCTACTGCTCTGTTGCTTTCCAAGTCTCTGAGGGTCATAAACCCTCAGTCACATCCCAACTAAAAGAAAAGGAATAAGCACAAGACCCCACCCTTTGTGAGATAATACTGGGGGTCTGAGGGCAAAAGAGGCAGACAAAGGAAGGGGAGAGCTGCGACAGCTTGATCCAGGTAACTTTGTCTCTAGGATATCCTATGTAATAAAATGGATTCACATTTCAACATCTGAGATTTTGACTGCTAATTGAATGAACCCTGAGAATGGAGCAAGATTTAACTCCAACAAAACATACACATTGTGTTTTGGCTGACAGAAAGTCAGTGTAATTTTCATTTTGGGAATACATTTTTGTCACCCTTATATATTTCTAAACTCCCAAAAGTTGGCAAAAACTCTAACCTTTGAGCATTGTGAGTTTAATAAGCGCAAATTCAATATTTGTGTAAATTGGTCCTCTCATCATTACCAACATACTAGAAGTTTTAATTGTACGCTCTCTAGTTATTGTTGTTTTGTAGTTTAACATCATGTTTTCCTACTTTGTGGAATTTAATTTAATAATTTTGTCTGACATTTCATATTTTCTGTGACTAAATGTGGTTTTAAATCTGTTGAGGTCTGTTCAGACTGAAAGTAAAGACATTGATGATGTCATACAAAATCAGACAATAGAAAGCAAACAGCTGATTTATTCATCTGACTTGTAAAATAACATCAATGATTGAATTGTTTTAAATGTTTTGCAATGTGGAACAATTCAATACAAAATAAAAGAAATAAAACGAGGCCTCGTGCTGATTATTTGACTTGATTTGGTGGATTTATCCTTCCTGCCGTTTCTGTGATTGAACTCCTTGATAAGAGAACGTTTCATCCACTAAAAGTGCTGAAAGACTCAGATTATTATTCTAAGTATGTGACAACATTATGGGATGGATCCCTACAGAGAGAGAGCTTTTAGTTAGAGAGTAAGATCTTTTTAGTTTAACCAGACCATGTAAATAATCACTACTTTTAGCGTAAAGTGTACGTACACCCAAAAGCCAAAAATAAATCAGATTTATAAAAGCGTCTGCATGCACATCTGTATGTAATATTCCGTTTATAAATCACATATTACCTACAAGTGTACATATGTGAATAAGCCTCTTATTTTCTCCTCTACACGCATGTGTTGATATTTAAAGGATAACTTGTGTATATTTCAACCTGGACTCTATCCCGCCCATGGTTCTGTGAATGCAGTAGCATTTTGAAATACATTCTTTGAGGGGCAGGAAAACAAAAAATAAAGACTTCCGAACTGGAGTGATGTGAACATTGAGTTAATATATACATTTAGCATAACTTAAACCATAATTTCATACAATAATAACTCAAGAAATGTACTCACGATATGAACACATATACACACACACACTTACTTTCTACATTTTCAGGATTTTAAATCTTAAAATAATGTTTGAGAAAGAAAAGTTCAGTTATTGTTATTACTACACACGTCAGGTTGATTTAATTATGTATACTCTATATTATATATTTTGTAGTTTTTTGTAACAGTTAAATTATTTATTTTGAATGTGTTCAGTGTTACAGTAAAAATAAAGTTTTTAAAAATATCTTGACCTACTTTAATTCTATTGGTTGCTGTTAACTTCCCGTCCAATCAGCTGTTAAGTGAGGGCAAAGGGGCGGGACTCCGGCGGTGACGAGGAGAACGACCGTTATCCGTGATGTTTTGTGAAATCTTTATACAGGATCGGGGGGGTGGTCGGCTGCTAACAAATAAAACTCCTAAAATACTGTTCCTGCTAGAATAAACTGTCCTTTTTACTCCCCACAGGTCACAGCAATGCCACAGGCATGCAACAGACATGCAACAGGCATCAAGCGTGCAACAGGCACTCAAATACTGTTTCTGCTAAGTAAACTCTACTTTTAGAGCTCTTACCTTGACACCGGACTGGAGAGCCGACAGTCCGAGCAGAGCAGCATCAACGTGGCTGGGCATCCGTACGCGACCCGCAGCAGACTCTGCCAGACCGAGGGACTCCCCGTCTTTTTATTCTTTAGTAAACAAAGGATCGGGTGCGAGCAAGGACGGCCAATTCCTTACTCTCAGCCCATCCTCTGTGAGCAGGTGTCCTGCTCAAAGCATGTTTTCAAACAGGAGGGCCGCTCTCAAAACATAGAGCTCAACTCGAAACCGTTCCCAACACCCAAGCTCGGTGGCTCTCAAAACATGGAGTAAATGAAACACAAAACAATGAATACAGCAAAGCAGCAGTATGTCAACAAGTTATACAAGTGACCCACTTAGCTGTTGTCAAGGAGCATAATACAAAAATAAACTTTTTCCTCCACATTCCACCCTTTGATCCTTGACAACATTATCCCATTTAACTTTGGAAATACCTTCCCCAGGGTTCGTCTTCTTCATTTAGAAATGTAACCCGCCATTGTGAATTGTAGAGTGTCCACCACCAAATTTAGAAATTCAATTCTACTTCCCAGTACCACCAGAGTAGTAGTCGAACGATTATAACCAACCCAATATTCAACTTTTTAGAACATCAGCAACAATGGTAGAATCAACTGTCATAATCATTTTATCTACCCCAAACCACCCGTCTCCGATTTTAAAGGTGACCTTCATCTTAATGCAGTGTTATATATATCCTTAAACATAGCAAGATAATCATTAGCAAAAGCATGTGGGGTACTGCATATGTTCGAGCTGTAACAGACATACCATCAAATATGTCCCACCAATGATGTGCAGATGATTGCTCGATCAGCTTAGCCGCATGTAAAACCTTCCCTTGGGCAACGAATGTGGACACCTTGAGACTGGAAACGTTGGACCTGTGTGATTCAATTAGCTTTTGTAATTCCGTGGAACCGTTCAATGCGCATTTGAACCGATCCAGGGATACCCGTCAGGGTACCTGCAAAACCTGCCATTGTACCTCTGTTAGGCGAGTCGAAGTACTAAAATTAGTCAATTGATAGGTCACATTATTCCAGTACCATATGTACACATTGTTCAAACATCCAACGAAAGGCACCTGAGGTAATTGAGGATGACTCCTAATAGTAGCTACGCACAGAGTATGTGGGCCTATCTGCCATAGCATGTCTCTAGCTGGTTCATGAGTCCTATCACACAATACCCCGTCTCTGGTTAAACATGGGTTAAGATATCCTTGTTGTAGCGTACCTACCACCCCTTTGTCAGCAGTCTCGCATGGTTGCATGTCATAGGTGAGAGTTGTCTGTGGGCCAAACCAATCACCATCCATTTTCAAAAAACAATAACCTTGTACAGTTATTACAGGCAATACATGGTCATGACATACAGCAGTGCTATTTCTAACATCATACTGTGTCCAATGTCCTTCACACGTGGTTTTATTACACATGGTTTTATTTGGCTTTACGTACAACCACCGCAAATGACTGATGTTCCACAGCTGTCTCCATTCATGGAAGTTACCAGTGGTAACCACCCTTCCAAACTTCTCCTGTTGTATGTGAGCATATACCATTTGCAGATTACACGTAGTCCAGTTCAATGCAACAGAAACATTTGTTAACACTTCTGCCGTCGTATTCCACATCTGTAGTTGCCGTTTCAAACCTTTAAGGAGGATCTTTGCTGTTTCCTCCTGCGGAGTGACAACCGTTGGCATCCATCTTAACATTAAGCCTAGTTGATAAGGCTGGGTTATTGGCTGGAGGGCTTGTCTTGGCGTTTCCATGGCCCAGCAGAGATGTCCCAGCAGAACCATGGCACCGAGGACATGGAGGATGATGACCCCAAAGCCGGCACCACCCCTTCGGCGCTTCCCATGGTTGTGGACGTCTGTCATGGCGACGACCCTCGGATCTCCCAATCAGCCAATGCCACAGGAACATGGATCTGAAAAAGAATTAATTCCACTGTAACACAGAACAAAACATAATTAGTTCTCCCTCCAATAACATTTTGACACGGGTACATTTACCCACTTATCCCGTAAAATGAATCCCATTATCTGTTTGCATTAAAGTCATGTTTCTACACAAATCAAAACAAAATTGTAGAGTAGTTTTTAGCCATTAGCACACTGTCTTGTGTTACAAACTTCATCTTGATCTTAAAGGCAACAAAACAAAAAGTTCAAAAAGAACAAAATCACCCAAATAAGATGTTTCAACATCAACTTAATAGTTTAAACAATTTGTCATTCCTGCAAATACATCTATGCCTACAATCCATTCCCTAACTGGAGTCATCAACTCTTTAATGAGTAATTTTTCCTAAAATTACAGTTTTACAAATATGACGTTCTCTCCCAAGCCTGAGAGAGAAACCAAGGGCCCCTTTAAATTTGTTTGGATTTCCACAAACCAATGTGGCCTCTGCCCCAGTGTCAACTAGGGCCACCACTTCCTGTTCATTTGATTTTTTTTTTTTTTCAATAAATCTCTAATGCAACATGTTATGTCGTCAATTGACCAATTTACAATTCGGATTTGCGGGACCCGGCCTTTATCCTAGTCATCAAACTCCATCAAGTCTGGTAAATCAGGGTACAGAGTGGACTTTCGCTTGTCTTTATTCTTCCCCTTTGTCTTCCTCTTTTTCACTGTCCTGATTCTCACCACCTCCTCCTCTGAGGAGTCCTCAGACCCTGTCACATCTAAGCCAGAACGAGGCGGACCCTGTCCACTCCACGACCGACCCTTTCGGGGTCCGCGAGCCTGTGGTTGAAACTCATCTGACTGCTCTTCCTTCCTAGAAGAACCCCAGTTTTCTAACGCTCCTAACTTCTGTATTCTTCCTGTCACATCCGACATCGGTGCATCGGGAGCACCGAGCATAACAGTCAACATAGCAGAGCGGTAGTGAGGAGGGGCTGTTCTAATCAATGGGTCCCTCACTACCTTCGGAACAGCCGAAGTCTGATATTGCTCTGGCGCCCCAACAGTCAATGCGTCTCGCACACACAACTGTGTCAGTCGTTGTACACATTCTTTTAATGTCACCCACTGTCCAGTTATCTCGGGCCAATCAGTCCAAGTTGGATATGTCTCTCTGACAGCCTCCGCGTACAGTGTAAACAGTGTACCAGCGTAATCACCCCAGATATTACCATCCCAGCTAGCAGGATCCCAGATTCCTGAACCTAATCCTGCCACAAAAGCTCGCACTCTCTTAGGGGACGGGCGACGCTTCTTTTTCTTTTTCTTTTCTCTAGTCAAAACCGATATCTGTGCTACAGCACCCTCCGCTACTCTGGTCATAACATTGAGTGACTGTAAATGCTGTTTTTGTAACAATTTAGCAGCCGCTGCACCAGACAGCACCTGCTTGTCCTTCAGCTGTTGTGTTTTACACTGATTACAATCCTCATATTGCTTTTTCCATGCAGTGGCACATGCCCACATGCGCCTCAGCAACCCTGCAGTTGGAGACTTTCTCTGCACATCAATTTTCTTTAACATAGCCAGCAACTCATCAGGTCCCGCTGCCTGCAGCGGTCCTTCCCACGGCTCAGGCCGTCCTCCCCCATCGCGCAAACACTGCGCTATCTCCCTACAGTAGGCCTGCTCCCATCCCGGGACAGCCTCTGTCTCTTTTTCCTCTTTGTTCTTACTCTTCTCTGTTCTCCTAAACATATTTGTTTGCAGTAGCCTCCCCTCTGTATCCTGTTCGTGACGCCAAATGTTTTGTGAAATCTTTATACAGGATCGGGGGGTGGTCGGCTGCTAACAAATAAAACTCCTAAAATACTGTTCCTGCTAGAATAAACTGTCCTTTTTACTCCCCACAGGTCACAGCAATGCCACAGGCATGCAACAGACATGCAACAGGCATCAAGCGTGCAACAGGCACTCAAATACTGTTTCTGCTAAGTAAACTCTACTTTTAGAGCTCTTACCTTGACACCGGACTGGAGAGCCGACAGTCCGAGCAGAGCAGCATCAACGTGGCTGGGCATCCGTACGCGACCCGCAGCAGACTCTGCCAGACCGAGGGACTCCCCGTCTTTTTATTCTTTAGTAAACAAAGGATCGGGTGCGAGCAAGGACGGCCAATTCCTTACTCTCAGCCCATCCTCTGTGAGCAGGTGTCCTGCTCCGAAAGCATGTTTTCGAAACAGGAGGGCCGCTCTCAAAACATAGAGCTCAACTCGAAACCGTTCCCAACACCCAAGCTCGGTGGCTCTCAAAACATGGAGTAAATGAAACACAAAACAATGAATACAGCAAAGCAGCAGTATGTCAACAAGTTATACAAGTGACCCACTTAGCTGTTGTCAAGGAGCATAATACAAAAATAAACTTTTTCCTCCACACGTGATGATGAAGAGAATTAGTTATCTTTACCGGACGCTGATTAGCTTCATTCACTGAACCGGACAGAAGGTAAACATACATAAAAAACATATGTAAAACATAAGTACCTTGGGGTCTTGTTCGCGAGTGAGGGGACCATGGAGCGTGGGATTGGTCGGAGAATCGGAGCAGCTAGTGCGGTATTACATTCCGTGTATCGCACAGTTGTGACAAAAAGAGAGCTGAGCCAGAAGGCAAAGCTTTCGATCTACCGGGCAGTTTTTGTTCCTACCCTCACCTATGGTCATGAAGGCTGGGTCATGACCGAAAGAACGAGATCCAGGGTACAAGCGGCCGAAATGGGTTTCCTCAGGAGGGTGGCTGGCGCCTTAGAGATAGGGTGAGAAGCTCAGTCATCCGAGAGGAGCTCGGAGTAGAGCCGCTGCTCCTTCGGCGTCAAAGCAGCCAGTTGAGGTGGTTCGGGCATCTGGTAAGGATGCCTCCTGGGCGCCTCCCTAAGGAGGTGTTCCAGGCACGTCCAGCTGGGAGGAGGCCTCGGGAAGACCCAGGACTAGGTGGAGAGATTATATCTCCAACCTGGCCTGGGAACGCCTTTGGGATCCCCAGTCAGAGCTGGTTGATGTGGCTCCGAAAGGGAAGTTTGGGGTCCCTTACCGGAGCTGCTGCCCCGACCCGATACGGATAAGCGGATGAAGATGGATGGATGGATGGATGGATCCATACAGTTTGTAAAAGTTATAATACCAACGGCTGTTAGCATTGTTAGCAGTTAGTATAGCACAAGCTAAAGTCAGTGTGGAGGGTGACCAAATTTGTCAAATTCTTCCTCATTAGTTTAACACTAGAACCCCAACACTTTTAAAGAGTACCATTTCCTTTAAATCAGACCCCTGACAGTGAATGTATCCTTTTGTCATCATTGATGGGTCATAAACACTTCATCTGCCTCTATCTCAATAACAATTCTTTTCATTTTTTCAAACAGTAACTAAACCCCTAACCAACATTTTTTTACCTGAAAACCAATGTATGTGAGTGTCAAGTAATGTTATTGTTGGATATGGTCCAAATGTTGACATTTTGACATATTTTGACCAATGCAAAGGTGCATAATTATAATGCTTTCTACTTACCTGGGGCCTGTTGCACGAAACCAGGATAAGGGATTAAGCTGGGATATTCAAGTTATCCTGGATGAATTTAGCTTTGATTCGGTTGCACGAAACCAGATTGAATTAAACCCAGCCAAGTAACCATGGAGATTTATTCTTTGCGGCTACCGCATCGACCAGAGAGACACATAAATGTAAGTACTTTCGGCTTAAATAATTGATTTAAAAGTTACGACAGTCTTGTTTTGTGGTCTATACAGTCCTGTGCATATATACTTGCAACCATGTTCCTAACTGAAACTTTTTAAAAATCGCTAGCTTGCAATGCTAACACTAATCGCTAACGCTAACGTTGATTTGCACAACAGTCCCGCATTTCTCTGCCTTGAATGGACTGTATACATCGCATAGATTGCATATATATATTAATATTAACGGTCTATAATACATAGCTACGTGCTTTACATATACCGCTCTGTATCACACAGGAGGACACAGCAGCTGATCCACTTTCGGGCTGAAAACGAGCAGAAGTTTCCTAATTCATGTGTTCATGTTGAACCCATTCATTATTGCATTTGTACTGTATTATTGTAATCATTTGTAATTAATTCCTGTTCATGCACTTGTATATTGTTGTTGGTTTTGATATGGGACACTGATGAAATGGGAGGCCAACAGGCATCAGATTGGTCTGAAATATCAGAACAGCTGTAGTTAATTTGTTTGTTTGTGGTCTTGTGTGTTTTTTTTTTTTTAGTTTTACACATATGACTCGTCAACTCTTTCAACAAGACGTTAGAAGTACACCTGCTGCTTTATCGTGCTGGTCTTCATATGTTAAAGAGATGTGTTGGGAAAAGGTTTGGCTACTGCCGCAGAAGTTTTTCTTACCCAACAAAGTTAAGGAGATATCTTTCAAAATGCTCCACAGATTCTACCCAACTAACCATTATCTGCAGAAAATGAAAAAAAGACATTAATATCCTCTTTCTGCTTCTGGCGAGAGCAGTTGTGTTTTTCCTCCTCTCCCCTCTTATCTCAGGATGGCTCCTTCCCTGTCTGTCTAGCTTGTCTTGTGAAACTTTTCTCATTTTCTCTTTGTTCTCTGCCTGCTGTTTTCCTGAAATATTCAACATGGAATTGATCAACTGGTCGTTGAGTGTGTGTATTTTTTTAGTTTTATACATATGAAGCCTTTTTATGTGTGTGACATGTTAGTTATGGTTCTAATAGCTGATAATAGTTCTGTAACATCATTTTATGTAATATTGTTTTGCCTGTTATGTTTAATTTATCGGCAATAAAGACAGAGTTTTGTTAACAAAATGTTTTTCTGAAACATCAATGACATTCAAAACGGTGATAACTAAAACAGATATACAACACACCATGTATACAGGGTGTATATGTATGTATACATGATACATGTGTATGCACATGTATTGCATCTTGGAAGTTTGTGATCAATACTGTATGGTGATGTAACCAAGTTGTGTCCCATTTCATAGGGGTATGTTTTCACCCCTTCCCCTTACCCCTTGGTTTCAAGGGCCAAGGGGTAGGGGTAAGATGGAGAAATGGGATTCAGCTAAAGATTAATCCTGGAGTCTCATGTGTCAAATCAGTGGCCGTCTGATCCGAAAATAAACGTGTTTAACAGTTATTCAGCGCTATTGACAAGATTTTTTTTCACCTATACATGCTTCACGGGGAGCCATCATGTCCGAGCGGAACATTCCCTGCAGGCTACGCTCGCTATTCCTGGGAGAATTGGCAAGCGGTCTGTCTGGACGTTCTGACTGTGGAAGACGTTGAAGATATTTGGATAATTGGAATTCTGTTGGTGGGGCTCCTGATCATCGGAGTTGGGGTCTCACTGATCGGAAAATTGATAAGACAGCCGCCAGCAAATTTACCCACCAGCTGTCTGGGGAACTTAAAGAGTGCCTACATGGAGTGATTGAGAGGATGAAGGTTTTACATCTGAGGGCTGACCAGTCCAGTGAACTGTCTCGCAACATCTCAGACCAGACCTTGGAAGCCGAAGGGGATTGATTCCATCAGGGCCCAGTCGGTGGAATTGCTTCGTGTAACCACCGGACTGGCGGAGAAAGGTAGATGGACTGACAAAATCACTACATGAATTGGATGCTCGTATGACGCTGAGGTCGGTAACAATTGAGTGATGGACATTGATTCGACACATTTCCACCAGGTCAACCTAAATTGGAATGAAATTGTTTAAGCTGCCCCCCCCCCAAACCGCCCTTCGAAAAACAACTCCAGTTGGACATTCTATCTCATCCTTTGCACTGGCTTATCTCTTCAACACGCAGATGAACTGAACTTTTAACAACATAGACAGTTTGACGCGCATATTCACACACACAACTCCACACACTCACACAGCATACACTCCCTCCCCATCCTGCCCCGTATCCGTTCAAGGTTTCTCTCCCTCCCATGCCACCAAAAATTCCTTCATGTGTCCACATGAACTGTGTGTTGTCTTGTGTATCAAGTGTTATGTTGTGTACTGTATACCATATTGCTGTCTGCATAAATCCTTTCTTTTCAGAGAATGCGTGTGGCGGCGCTTTTAAATAGCAGCGGCTTGGAGGCATACTCTAACCGTATTTCAAGTTGCATTGTACCTGTACATGTATAATGACAATAAACTCCATCTATCTATCTATCCAATATCAGCTGTACTTTTGTGGAGAACTAAATGAAACACTGGTATATTTATTTTGGTCTTGCCAATATATCAAGAAACTTTGGAGTCCTTATCACATTTTATTGAACTCTCAATTTACATTACATTTGGAAATTGTATTGTTTGGATTCACTCAACATGATAGAGAGCTTTATTCAGAGTATTACACCATGATAAATCTAATTATTATTTTAACCAAATTTTTTTACAAAAAAAAGTTTTGAAAGCCAAGTTTTTGAGCTGGCTGCCAATATTAAACAATACATTCTTTCCATTTACAAACAAAAAAGCTGGGTGACTGAGAACCTACTATATCATGACATAGTTGAGTTACCATATTATTATTTCTGTGTGAGATTATACTAAGTATTGGGTTATTCAGTCAGGATGACCGAAGGTCTTTCAGGTCGCAGTCTCCACTGGAGGCGTGGGTTCGAGTCCCACTTCTGACATGAATTGTTTCCCTCTAAAGCTAATGACTGAAATGTGATATTTGGAAAAAAGAACTTAGTAGTTCTTTACATTTTAGTGGACATGAATTTGCGCAAGATACTGAATTACAAGTACAGCCGCACCTTTTGTGACCATCTGCATTATCAACCCACGTAACCTTTCCATGTGTACACAGTAGACCTATCTACTGCTGTATTCATTGTTTGTGGCAAGTCCTTTAAAACCTTTTCTTGACTTGCCTTTTTCCACATCCTGTGTCAACGCTTAGTTTACTAAATGACTTAAGTGAGCCAGTAAATGCTGCATTTTCATCAAATCTTCTTTCTGATTGTTGTGTGAATAAGTGTTGATATTATGAAAGAAGGTGCCTTGCAAACCCATGTTGTCTTTTAGAACAGTGGTTCCATGGTGTAATGGTTAGCACTCTGGACTTTGAATCCAGTCATCTGAGTTCAAATCTCAGTGGAACCTGGTTTTAAGCCAGAGAATGGTTGAAAATAAAAAATCAACCTTTACACTGTCCACATGTAGTTTAAAGTAGGCTAACGGGTGAAACATTCTTGGACGTTGGACTGAAAACAGTATGTTGGTGGGGGCATGTTGAGCAGTCACCTGTACTTTATGTTAACTTAAAGGAGTTCCAGATTTAGACTCAGTTGAACATATTGAAGATATTTCCACAATGTTGACCCAAATCTCAGTCTATTTCCCATCTGGTAGGGACATTTCTGGACACAGGTGGACATCTTGGACAGAATCCTTGGTGGATCTTGATTCCCACCACATATTGTATTTAGCCTGCATTGCACATTGGGTCACAGAGTTGGTAAGATGCCTTCAAATCCCGCGCAATGTATTGCCATTGTCAAGCACATTGCCACACTGGTGACTTTCTTCCATGTCCCCATAAACACCCATGTATTTGGGCTGGCAATTGGGAAACCTTCCTTTGATAACTATGACCTGGATGACTGAGAACCTACTATATCATGACATAGTTAAGTTACCATATTATTATTTCTGTGTGAGATTATACTAAATGTTTGATTATTCAGTCAGGATGGCCGAGCAGTCCGAGGCGCTGTGTTCAGGTCGCAGTCTCCACTGGAGACGTGGGTTCGAATTCCACTTCTGACATGGAGTGTTTCGCTCTGAAGCTAATGACTGAGACAATTATTCAGTCTGTGTTAAAAGATTTGCAGTGAACATTGTGTTGTGCAGCAGGTGTGTTACTTTTTGACTATGATTTATACCATGCAAGCATTTTGCCCAGGTTTGATTGCCAGCCACCGCAGTTGCATTTACAGGTTTTGAAGCCATGTACAACATTAACATTACATGTTTTACCCAGGTTTCTTCTTTTTATACAGTGATATTTCAATTTCCTTTGGGAGTCATCCCAAAAGGATTAACAAAGATAAGTCTAAGTCTATCTCAGAAAAAAGTTTAAAAAAATTGAAAATCTTCAGTGGATGTAGCTCAGTGATAGAGCTCATGCTTTACAAGTATGAGGACCTGGCATCTCCAGCAGCTATTATGGTAGAGTCAGTAAAAGAGCTGCTAAGATATTACCTCCTGTAGTAATCTGACTGGTAGGGTTATAGAACGTAGTGGTAGACTAAGACCTCCTGGGACACAAACTAAGCGGTATGCTCTCTCTTTTATAACTCAAACTATCAGACTGCACAACAAGCACTTTAAATGTACATGTTTTACAGTCTCTATTTTACTGTATTTATGTACTTGTACTGTAATATATTTATTGTATTACGCTCCAGTTTTATGGGTGTCATGGCGGTTATGAGCACTGTAGCTTCCATTTTTATGGATGAAACTTGACATGCCATTAAGTTTACTCTTCTGCAAGTGGAGACATTTCACATCAGACACTAGCAGCAACAGACACTTTGTTAACAGACTGGAAATAGACTTAGCTGCAGTAGGGAGTTTTGAGAAAACGTGGACTTAGCCTAAAAATTTGAACAAGCACACCTTACAGGCTCCTCCCCCTTGCTCTCCGCTGCGCTACAGCCCCCCCTCCACAGCTCCTCGAGCCTGCCGTGAACGCGCAGGCTAGTAAGCAGTGCTTACCAATGCTTTCCACACAATACAGGGGCTTTATTCTGAGGAGGGTTTAGCTGTGTTGTGCTGTGGTTTTAAAACTTTATGTAAAAAATTGCTTATTTAAAATATTTCTATTAAAAGTTTTGTAAATATTTTTCAATAAAAAGGGATTAAAAATGTTTATGTAATCGCTCATTTGTGAGAACAAAAGCAGCACTTTACACAGTACATTACTGAATTACCTTTTGGATCAATTTAAAACACTAAACTTTCAGTAGGAATGATGAATCACTGAGGAAGCTCACTAAGCCAAGGAATAACAACATCTTAGAAATATGTCTTAGGTTTTATTTTGCATATGGGTAAAATAAATCAGCTTTTTTTGCAAAGTACACACAAGGAAATACTGAACATCTTGATTTGGACTGAAAGACGATTCCTTCACGTGCCTCTGTGTCTGGGGCCATGTCTGACCTGTTGGAGGAGCATAAAGAATGTGTGTCAGACATTTGATTTACAAATTCCATTCTGAGGAGGAAGAAAACGTGTATGTTTAAAAATAATCAAACATAGAATTCTGCCTTGCCAAACGTTGACAGGGACAGCGCACAATTAAAGTATTTTCACCATAGCTGCATTTAATTGTGATCGACAAAAACACATTTAGGCTTCCTAAATGTAGGTATCGAAACAATATTGCTTATACTGAGGGTGAAGGAGTTAGCTACAACATTCCTGCCATGCTACAAGCTAACTTGTTTTGGTGAATGAGTAGGACTGTATATTTGCTGGTCTTTAGAAGGTGTGGCCACCAGGGGGCATCGATTAGAATGCAGACAAGATGTTCCTTTTAGGCGTTTTATTGTAATAAAGGATGGTTTGAATGTGTGTGGTTCTGAAACAGAAATACAAGCATACATCAGTAAATGTAGATTATATAAAGTTCAAATAATGAGTATATGCCTAGCAAGTATAATAAAAACAATCAAGATGTTAAATTATAATGTCACAATAAAGGCTTATTACTAAATGCAAAACTTAGAAATGCAATAGTACACTATATCCCTTAAAAGCTTAGTTTGCTACACATAACTGCAACCATACATAACGTGCTAAATTCAGCTCAACACGTAATTATGAGCTGCAGAATTCCTCCTTAACAAACGTTACACATTGAGTAAGAACATAAAGAGTTCAATAGAAAATGTAAGGCTTGCTAAGCAACACCTCCCTTAAAGCTTCAGTAGGTAACTTTTGTAAAAATGTATTTTTTACATATTTGTTAAAACTGTCACTATGTCCTGACAGTAGAATATGAGACAGATAATCTGAAAAAATCAAGCTCCTATGGCTCCTCCCTGTGCTCCTACTGCCACTGGCAGAAATACACCGCTCCCGATCAGAAACAGCCAATCAGAGCCAGGAGGACTGTCTTAGCAGTGTCAATCACTCTCGTGTACGCGCTGCTCATACCCCCTCCCCCCTCCCCCCTCCCCCCATACAGAGCGTACCGTGTTCAAGCTCAAGATTGCCCGTGTGCTGCAGCTGTGCTAATCGCGGAGAAACAACTTACCAAACAAAACAAAACTGCCAATTTCTCGAGTGACACCTGCTCAGAAAACAAAGACGGGCAAACAGAAGAAGACCGATGACGAAAAGCGAGCTAAAAAGAAAGAATTAAACCGAGGCCCCTTAAAACGAGGGTCAACATCGGAGCGGCTTTTCAGAGGTGGAGGGAGCTACGCCTCCTGAAAGGATTCAACACGGATTCAATCAGAGCTAGCCACATTTCTGCTTGACATGTAAGTATCCCTGCTGGATTTGTTTCATTTATTAATAACTAGCTACACAACTAAGCTAGCGATGGTTACAGTATCGCTGGTGATAGCGCAAATCTCATTTACTCTGTAGCTTGTTGCTAGCTAAGTCTAACAGTTAGCTTGTTAGCTTGTAGCACGGAAGGAATGTTGTAGCTAACTCCTTCACCCTCAGTATAAGCAATATTGTTTCGATCCCTACATTTAGTAAGCCTAAATGTTTTTGTCGATCACAATTAAATGCAGCTATGGTGAAACTACTTTAATTGTGCGCTGTCCCTGCCCCCGTTTCTTCCCCCTCAGGATTGTAAATCAAATGTCTGACACACATTCTTTATGCTCCTCCAACAGGTCAGACATGGCCCAGACACAGAGGCACGTGAAGGAATCGTCTTTCAGTCCAAATCAAGATGTTCAGTATTTCCTTGTGGGTACTTTGCAAAAAAATCTGATTTATTTTACCCATATGCAAAATAAAACCTAAGACATATTTCTAAGAGGTTGTTATTCCTTGGCTTAGTGAGCTTCCTCAGTGATTCATCATTCCTACTGAAAGTTTAGTGTTTTAAATAGATCCAAAAGGTAATTCAGTAATGTACTGTGTAAAGTGCTGCTTTTGTTCTCACAAATGAGCGATTACATAAACATTTTTAATCCCTTTTTTATTAAAAAATATTTCCAAAACTTTTAATAGAAATATTTTAAATAAGAAATGTTTTACATAAAGTTTTAAAAGCACAGCACACAACAGCTAAACCCTCCTCAGAATAAATCCCCTGTATTGTGTTGAAAGCATTGGTGGCCCTGCTTACTAGCCTGCGCGTTCACGGCAGGCTCGAGGAGCTGTGGAGGGGGGCTGCAGCGCAGCAGAGAGCAAGGGGAGGAGCCTGTAAGGTGTGCTTGTTCAAATTTTTAGGCTAAGTCCACGTTTCCTCAAAACTACCTACTGCAGCTTTAAATTGTACTTCATTGCAAATGCAAAATTCTGAGCAACTGTACCTGCTGAAGGTAACTCTGGATGCCCATTGGCTTTCAGTCCCACAAGAAGATCATCAAGAGCAGAGTGCTGAATCTGGTGTTCTAAGGCCCAGTGTTGTAAGACGTTTCTGAGTGAACTTTGTGGATTGCGTTCCTCGCTGCAGGAGTCACTGGTCTCATCCATAACTTTGTCCATGGGCGTCTCCCACATTTACAGACAAGTTGCCAAAGCAACGTTGCTGTTGTCCTCCTCAGACCTGCTGGCATAATTTACAGCGAGTTCTGGCTCCTCTTCACACTCCTCAGGCATTTGCTGCAGTGGGTGTTGATGAGGTGGTGGTGGTGGTTGTTGTTGTTGAAGAAGAGCCCGGTCCAGTAGCAGCATCTCTCGTTGTGCCCTCTTCCAGCGCTTTGTGTAATCCTGCCTATCTTTCCTTTTCATCGTGTACAGTTGTACTGCAACAAATGTGTTCCCGCTGAAATTTAAAAAGGGCAGTGTTAACAATGCATGTGACAGGATTTCTAATTGTAGTTTTTAAATGGGAGACAGCAAAATAAATTAAATTTAGTAACAGGTCTTATTTGTAAAAAAAGAAAAACCACAAGCACGTTAACATGACACAAAACACAGAATGCAAAGCACGTAACACTTTGGTGATTAGTTGGACGTAGGTTCCATCTGAACCATTGACCGTTTATTCTCTGTCAATATTTTTTGGCTGTAACGTTAACTAAAAAGCTACCGTAGCGTTACTATAATACTATAATTAGTTTGTTGATTCTCTTATTTTTCTACCTGGCGTAAAAACCTTTGTATAGTCAGTCATTTCTTGTGCTAAACAATATTATTCATTACCTAAATACATATTGTTTTGTTGAGATCAATAATGTAATAAAGTTGGCATGTTTATATTAATTGGCTTCATTTCAATATTATTCCAAATTCTAGTGTACACACTGCTGAGCATATGGCTTGCCTTTATACACCCTACTTCCCTGCAATGATTACTGTAAGACATACTTGCTTTTAGAAAAAGAGAACTAAAAATGCTTGGTTTTACCTGTCATACATTGTTTAAAGAAAAATAAAATGATTTATTAATATACAATACTTATTATAAAGACTAACTGTTAATATTGACCAAATGTATGCAATACTACAAACAGATGTTTTGTTCATTCTAAACGTTATGAATTATTTGTTTAAATTGTTTCACAAGCTTCCTAATATCTTATTCCTCCTAAACTTTGTTTAGTAGAACAATAAAGTTGTGGACAGTGTAATTGGGTCTCCCGGCACTAGGTGGGGGCTCGAACCTAAGATCTGGTGCTAGGTGGGGATCGAACCTAAGATCTGGCACTAGGTGGGGATCAAACCTAAGATCTGGTGCTAGGTGGGGACCGAACCTAAGATCTGGTTCTAGGAGGGGATCGGAACCTAAGATCTGGCACTAGGTGGGGATCGCTATCAAGATCTGGCACTAGGTGGGGATCGTACCTGTGACCTTCAGATCAATGTTAAGCTTCCCTTATTTCTCAGAAACGTTCCAATTTCAGCAATTAAATTAAAATCTGACTTAATAGAAACCATGCAACTCTTACACTTTGTGGGTAATTCAGCATCTTTCTCATCTTTTCTCTGATTTCATCTTTTTTCTCCTTTTTTCCTCTTCCCTCTCACGTCTGCTTTTTCCTCTTCCCCCCCCTTACAGACTATTGTTCCCCAACATTGTTTTTATTGAGATTGAAGACCAAATTGTTAGTTTTTCCGAAATTTTGAAATCAGTGGGGGGGAAAGGGGAAATTATACTCTCAATAAGTAGACTTCCAGAGATTTGCAAACAAACAAAAAACAACTGATGCTGAAAATACAGTGACTTGCAGGTGGTCAAACATTGCACAACATTTTGCACACGGTCTTTTGTCCTGTCCTTTTTAATGGGGTCAACGACAAAGCATCTAGGGTTTCCACATACATTTCATTAAGATTGACGACCAATTTTCCCAACCATTGGAGCACTTTTCATATCCTCGTTGGCGCAAAAAGGCAGGATAATCATAATAATAGTTTCATAATCTGGAGGTTGTGAGTTCAACCCTCACACGGGGCAGGTGTTTTAAAAACACACAACTGATGCTGAAAATACAGTGACAGGTGGTTGAACACTGGCACAAGCATGGAAGTTGCGTTTCTATGGTTATTTCTGAGATCAACAATCTCTGGCAGGTGTTCTATGATCAAGAGGGAAAAAGGGAACTCATACTCTTAATAAGTAGCCTTCCAGAGTATTTGCATAACAAAGACACAAACATGGACGTCTATCGTTGTTTCTGAGATCAACATTAACTTCCGGTTGAATAGCTATTGAGTATCCAGTAATATTAGAGAAGAGCTCTTTGACATTGTAGGCGGACAATTTAGAAAATGTAGATACTTTACACTTTCAACTCTCAAATCTCCTCTGAATCAACATGTGCACATTTTCAAGCCTCGCTGGCATGCCGACCACCATCTACAATAGGTAATTCACTGGCTACCCATGGATTTCTTTCTAGGAGCGGTTCAAAATTACATTGCACTATTTTATATAACCATAAGTAAATCACTGGCTAGCTATGCATGAGTACCTCATACCTTTTACCAGGTCCAGGTGGTTAATAGTTATGGTCAAATGAAGCTTCATTAACCCTTGTATTGTCCTTAGTGTCACAGGGACATGTAGCTTATGTGACCTTTTGTACTAGCCTGCCGTTCTGCTTTGGGGTGCCGAGACACCGCTTTCATTCCATGTCAATTGCCATCGTAGCCTCATCCTTTGGGTCTCAGAGACCCCCCCCGTTTTATTTTTCATGCCAATACACGTCAGGCCGGCCTCATCCTTTTGTGGTCCAGGGGACCCATCCTTGTTCAATGTCATCTTTCTACTACCCTTGACGCCTCAGCCTTGCCATTTGTGTCCCAGGGACCCGTGTGTGTGTGTGTGTGTGTGTGTGTGTGTGTGTGTGTCTATGTGTGTGGCTGTGTGTCTATGTGTGTGTGGCTGTGTGTGTGTCTGCTGGGTGTGTGGCTGTGTGTCTATGTGTGTGTGTCTGCTGTGTGTCTATGTGTGTGTGTCTGCTGTGTGTGTGTCTATGTGTTTGTGGCTGTGTGTGTGTGTGTGTCTATGTGTGTGTGTGTGTGTCTATGTGTGTGGCTGTGTGTCTATGTGTGTGTGGCTGTGTGTGTGTGTCTGCTGGGTGTGTGTGAGTGTCTATGTGTGTGTCTATGTGTGTGGCTGTGTGTCTATGTGTGTGTGGCTGTGTGTGTGTCTGCTGGGTGTGTGTGTGTGTCTATGTGTGTGTGTGTGTGTGTGTGTGTGTGTGTGTATGTGTGTGGCTGTGTGTCTATGTGTGTGTCTGCTGTGTGTGTGTCTGCTGTGTGTGTGTGTGTGTGTGTATGTGTGTGTGTGTGTGTGTGTGTGTGTGTGTATGTGTGTGTGGCTGTGTGTCTATGTGTGTGTGGCTGTGTGTCTATGTGTGTGTGTCTGCTGTGTGTGTGTGTGTGTGTGTGTGTGTGTGTGTGTGTGTGTTTATTCCAAACAGATTCAAGGTTTGTTGTGGGGCTACGGGCAAACACAGTCGGCACAGTAGTAGGACCGCGTGCAACTCCCGCAGATGTATCTCTTGCAGCCACCGCACACAATGTGTGATTTGCGGTCCTTTCTCTCTGGACAGAGCTGACACCGCTTCCTTTTGCTCTGCACCCTCGGTGTGTCCGGTTCAGAATCCCCGTCCTCCTCTAGGCCCCTTGTGACTGTGCCACCGCAGCCACCGCCGCCGCCACACCTCCTCGCCGTGACGACGGCTTTGACAAGCGCGGCGGACGCCTCCGTGCGAGGCAGACAGCGGCGTCTCTCGATGAGCAGATTCACAAGCGCCCTTCCCAACTGCTCAAGGAACACCCTCCTCTTGTTGAGCTTGCCGCGCATCCACTGGCCTGAGCTCTCGCCACAGCATAAAGGCGTTGTAGGCGGACACGTCGAGGATGTTGTGGAACAGGGCGGGGCCAGCGTGCCGTCTTCCTGCGGCAGCTGTACGTGCCCACAAGCTTGTCCAGGTTGTCCACGCCGCCCTTGGTGTGGTTGTAGTGGAGGATAATGTCGGGTTTGGCTTGCCTGCCGGCGCCGACGCATGCATCCCCGTGTGCAACGTGCTCAGCAGCACCACGCTTCCTGTGCCTCTTGGGCACGTAGGACACCAGAGTGGCGACGGGCGTGAAGGCAAACTTGGGGCGAGAAGACCGCATGGCCCTTTGTGGCGGGCCGGCGGCAGCTCGGGCTTGTTTTTGCGCATCGTGCCCACCACGGTGAGGCGCCGCCGACGAGCAGCCGTTGGGCCAACGCGTAGGAGGTGAAAAAAGTTGTCGCACGTCACGTTACGCGGGCCCCTCAGGCCCTCGGTCACGTCCAGCACCACGCTGGCGCCCAGATTCCCTCGGGCGTGCCGCTGACAGACTTGCCCGTGTTGAGTTGCATGTGCCACGCAGCGTAGCTGGAGCCGGCGTCGCCGGCCACCCACGACTTGAGTCCGTACCGGGCGGGCTTGCTGGGCATGTACTGGCGGAAGGCGCATCGACCTTGTGGAAGTGGCGTGTCCAAACAAGAAGATGGAACATGATGGAACGAGATGGAGGAGGAAAAAAAAAAAAGATATTAACACACACACACACAAAAGACAATTGTACGGCAATGGTACAAAAAAACAACAACAACAACAACAAACAAAGCAACAAATACAACACCTCGAAAGGGCACCAGCTGTTCGTCCACCGTCACGCCGGCGCCCGGGTTGTAGAGGCGAGGCAGCTGCCGCGGCCCACTGACCCACACCTCCCCGTCGGGTACCTTTGGCCTCAGGCTCGGGGCAGTCTGAGCCCAGGCTCTCGACGGCGGCGCACGATCGCCGATGCAGCTTCAACTCCAGAGTCAATGATGGGCCAACTGCTTGATTGGCATCCCCAGGCTGTGGCCCTTTGCCACCAAAAAGTGCCACAGGCTCTCGTGAACAAGATGACGGGAAGAAAAATGACAACAACAGCAGCCAAATGGTCTACAGGTCCTTTTCAGTGGCATGTGTGTATGGGATGTTTTCGTTTGTAATTCCACTTGACCAATATCAACCTTTGTTTTTTTTTTTTTGTTTTTTTCTAACCTCAAGGTTCCACTCGGCCTTTGCCATGTTCTCTGTTTTTTTGTTGTCGGACAACCAAGGCCACATGCTGTCGGGTCTCTGAGACCCGGGCAGAATGCTGTCGGGTCTCTGTAGTAGACCCGGGCATGCTGTCGGGTCTCTGTGACCCCCAGGCTGTGCCTCTTCTGGTCGGGTTTGGGACCTTTTACAGTGGCATGAATGCTGTGGGTCTCTGACCTGGGATGACATGCTGTCGGGTCTCTGAGACCCGGGGGGTTCGGTTCCTGGGACCCTGAAATGCTGTCGGGTCACTGAGACCCGGGCCTCGCTGTCGGGTCTCTGAGACCCCCGGGACCGGGTGCTGATCTCTCGGTCTTCTCGGCGAATCTGTCTCTGAGACCCGGGGCAGAATTCTTCGGGTCTCTGAGACCCGGGGCCAATGCTGTTCGGTCTCTGAGACCCGGGGCCTCTTCTTCGGGTTCTGGGACCCGGGGCCTTTGTCTGTCGGGTCTTGGTGACCCGGGTCATCGCAGCTGTCGGGTCTCTGTGACCCGGGCCTGCTGTCGGGTCTCTGGGACCCGGGGCAGAATGCTGTCGGGTCCCTGAGACCCGGGGCAGAATGTTGTCGGGTTCCTGAGACCCGGCCTCTCTGTCGGGTCTCTGGGACCCGGGGGCAGAATGCTGTTGGGTCTTTGAGACCCGGGGCAGAATGCTGTCGGGTCACTGAGACCCGGGGCCTTGGCTGTCGGAGTCTCTGGGACCCGGGGCAGAATGCTGTCGGGTCTTTGAGACCACGGCAGAAAAGTGTCGGGTCTCTGGGACCCGGGGCAGAATGAAAATGTCGGGTATCTGAGACCCGGGGCAGAATGCTCTCGGGTCTCTGGGACCGGGGCAGAATGCTGTCGGGGGTCTCTGAGACCCGGGCAGAATGTTTGTGTTTTGGTCTCTGGGACCCGGGGCCTCACTTTCGGGTCTCTGGGACCGGGGCAGAATGCTGTCGGGTCTCTGAGACCCGGGGCAGAATGCTGTCGGGTCTCTGAGACCCGGGGCCGAATGCAGTCGGGTCTCTGAGACCCGGGGCAGAATGCTGTCGGGTCTCTGAGACCCGGGGCAGAATGCTGTCGGGTCTCTGAGACCCGGGGCCTCGGCTGTCGGGTCTCTGGGACCCGGGGCAGAATGCTGTCGGGTCTCTGAGACCCGGGGCCTCGGGTGTCGGGTCTCTGGGACCCGGGGCAGAATGCTGTCGGGTCTCTGAGACCCGGGCAGAATGCTGTCGGGTCTCTGGGACCCGGGGCAGAATGGCCTCCGGGGTCAGTGAAGCCGGGCCGGCGAGGTTCCCAGGTGTTCGGGAAGGGGTTAAAGAAAGGGGGTTGTAGTAAGAAGTGACGAAGGGTGGAAGGAATGGGGGGCTAAAGTGGGAGCAGAGGGTGGTCCGGTGGGGGGGGGTTTTGACACCTACTGGGGGCTGGGCGGGGGGTGATGGGGCCCGGGTGGAGGGGAATGGGGACACCTGTGATGGGGAGGGTGGGGAGGTAGGGGACCGTTCAGGGGATGTACTTGCTGCTGTTTTGGGGTTAGAATACCTCCCCAGACATGTCGTTGCTGTCTTCACCGGAGGGAGTGGATGCCTACAGTGGAACTGAAAGACCTTCTAATGTACCGAATGAGGTGCCCTATTCCTGGGCGGACCAGATGGACGATGAGGATTGTTATTCATAGTGTGGAGAGACTGGGATATCTGTTTAGGTGGGGTGTGTTTATTTTGTTTGTTTTTTTCTTTATGTCATGGGTACGTTTAAGGTTCTTTCTTTAAATGCAAGGGGGATGAGGGATGCGGTGAAGAGACGGGTGGTTTTTGATTTTGTGGAATCTTTTCGGGTGGCTATTTGTTTTTTACAGGAGGTGCATTTACGGGATGGGGGTGATGTTGGGAATTTTTCGAGGGAGTGGACGAAGGGGGTTCGGTGTGGTGTGGGGGGGGTACATTCTACTGGGGTGGGGATTTTGTTTGGGGTTAAGGAGATAAGGGTGAGTCTTCCTTGTTATTGTACAGGGAGGATGTTGGGGGTGGACATCGCTTGGGGACTGCCAAGATGAGGGTGGTGGTGGTGTATGGTCCACAGTCTTCGGCTGAACGGCTGGATAGTTTCGCCTATTGGCGCCGCATCTGGTCACTAATAGGCAGGTGATTTTGGGTGGGGATTTTAATTTGGAGTTGGGAAGGGGGGGTGATCCCAGCGGTACTTTCCTTTCCAGTCTATTGGCTGCGCATGGGTTGGTTAATGGGGCAAGGGTGGTGAGTCCGCGACTGGAGGGGCCCACGTGGCGGAACTCCCAGGGTGTAGAGAAGGTTTTGGATTATGTGTTTTTTTCGGGGTCTTATGGGTTGGTGGCGGGTCGACAGCTCCCTGTGTTTTATTCGGATCATGTGGGGCTTTTGTTTGAGGTACGCTCGGTGTTGCCTGTTTTTGGCCCAGGGTACTGGCGGCTTAATATCTGTATTTTGGAGGAGGCGGTTTTCGAACGTTCTTTTAGGTGTTTTTTGGTGGTCTGCTAGGTCTCAGACCAATGTGCTCTGGGGTGATGGAGTGGTGGGAGGTAGTGAAGGAGCGCGTGAAGTCTTTTTGCATCCGGTATTGTAGACGGAAGGCGAGGGTGGCAAGGGGGGAGCTGCTTCGCCTGCAGAACCTCCTCGAGCTTGAGTATGCCAGGGGTAACTGTGGTGGCATTGTGAGGCAGGGGGTTTGTGGCCCCCTGAAGGAACAATTGAGGGTTGCTTATGAGGGTAGGGCACGTGCTTATTTGTTGCGTGCTCGTCATCTTACCTGGAGGGTGCTGAGACATGTTCTGCGGCTTTCTTCTCTCCTCTATACGGGCTGACAGGGCGAAGAAGGTGGTTCTTGGGGTGAGGGACGACCAGGGCAGGGTTGTGGACCGTGATGTTGAGATGGTGCAGTGGCCACCGACTATTTCCGCCAGCATTTTCGGGAGCAGGAGGTAGAGGTGGAAGGGGCGGGGTCTTTTTGGATGCACTGACTCGACGGGTTTATCCTGACATAGCGCAGGCTATGGGGGCCCCCATCACCCTGGTGGAGCTTGAAGGGGCTCTGCGGGGCATGAACAAGCGGAAGGTGCCGGGGATTGATGGACTTCCGGTGGAGTTTTACCATAAGTTTTGGGATATACTTGGTCCGTGGTTTTGGAGGTGTTGGCCGACATGTTCCGGACACAGGTGTGATGGGACGGTCGGTGTCCACAGGGGTGATTTCCCTTCTGTACAAGAAGGGGGATCACACGGATCTGGGGAATTGGAGACCGCTCACTATGTTGTGTGTAGACTACAAACTCCTGGCTAAGGTCATGGCAAATCGTCTGGGGTTGGCACTTCCTCATGTGGTCCATGTGGACCAGACATGTGGGGTTGCGGGGCTTTAACATTGAGGTGGAATCTCCAGCTCATTCGGGATGCTGTGGCCTGGGCTGAGGACAGGCAGGTGCCCCCCTTATGGTGGTCGCACTTGATCAGGTGCAGGCCTTTGACAGGGTGCAATGGGGTTTTATGTTCAGGGTGTTGGAGAGGTTGGGCTTTGGGCAGGGTTTCCTTAGGTGGCTGGGCATCATGTACGAAGGGGTGGGGGAGTACAGTTGCTGTTAATGGTCATCTGGGGAAGTGTTTAGGGTGTTTTCTGGGGTGAGGCAGGGTTGTCCTCTCTCGCCTCTGCTTTACATTCTATACATGGAGCCCCCTTCAGTCATTCGGGCTGATCCAGGGGTGAGAGGGTTTTTGGTACCGGGTAGCGGGGGTCTTCGGGTGAAACTGTCACAGTATGCGGACGATACTACCCTGCTGCTGGACAGTGTAGCTTGCCTGACTAGGTCCCTGGAGATTGTGCAGGGATATGATCGGGTGGCGGGACACAGCTGAACTGTACTAAGTCGGCTGTTAAGCTGTTTGGGCGTTGGGTGGGACAGGTGACAGTGCCTGGAGGGCTGGAGCTCTGCACGGGACCTCTGAAAGTACTTGGGGTTAGCTTCGATAGGGCTCTCAGTGCGACGGCCAATTGGTCTGGGCGATTGCTGGTTGTCCAGCGGAAACTGGCACTCTGGAAGGGACGGTGCCTGACCTTTGTGGGGAAGGTCTTGGTTTTGAAGGTGGATGTGTTTTCCCTTGTGTTTCTGGCGTACATCCCCCCTGCCAGTTAGTATGAGGAGACCGCTCATGCGGCTGGTTTTCCGGTTCCTTTGGGGGGAGTTATGAATATGTGGCGGGCGGTCGGATGATGGCCGGTGTCGATTTTGGGGGGGCGGGTGTGCCTCACCTCCCGCTGAAACCTTGATTGTATGTTTGTGTCGTTTTCTGACGCAGGAGTTGTCGGTTCCAGTGGTACACCCTGTCGGGCTACTTCCTGCGGCTCTATTTTGCTTACCAGACCAGAGGGCTGATGGTTTGAGTAATCTGGCGCCCGGTGGAGCAGTTGCCGTGGCACTATCTCCATGCGGCCAGGTGGAGCGGGCGCATCCGGAGGCTGCGGATGCAGCAAAATAAGGTTCTGGACCACAGGGTCCTCTACAGTGGGGTGTGCCAGCCCGCCACCTGTGGTTGGTACCCGGCGGTGGTTTGGAGGGGTATCCAGCCGAGGGGGCTAGATAATGGGCTGAAGGACCTTAATTGGTTGTGCCTGCACAGGTGCCTGCCGGTGGTGGCGTTATGTACCGGCATGGGTTGGCGCGGTCGCCTGTCTGTCCCAATAGGCAGGGGTGTATGGCAGAGGAGACAGTCTGCCATGTTAAGTGGGGATGTCCGTTTGCGTGTAAGGTTTGGGGCAGGAAAGGGGGAAAAAGGAACAAGTGGTTTCCGGTCTTCGGAACATGGGAAATGGTGGACCCCGGGGTGGGTCTGGGGCGTGCAAACTTCCTTCCTTGGTTGGTTGTTAGTGTTGTGAAGAGGTGCTTGTGGTGGGCTAGGCAGGACCTGGTTAAGAAGAACAGGGATGGTGGGGTGGTGGGGGTGATAAGGTGTGTGGAGTTCGACTTGAAGGGCGAATCAAGAGGGACATTGAAAGTGGGGAAACATGCGGCCCTGGAGAGGTGGAAAGGGGGGTTGGGTTGGGATTGGTGACATCGTGGGGTTGTTGTGGGTCTGGTTTGTGTTGTTTAGGGTTGGGTATGGTTTTGTGACTGGGGTTGGTGGTGGGTTGTGCATTGGATTATTGATTGTGTTGTATGTTTTGTTGTATCTTGTGTTGTGATTGTTAATTAACTTTAATAAAATAAAAAAAAAAAATCTGTTCTTATCAGTTTAATATCTGATATGTCCTCTATCAGGGGACAACATATTAAATGGATTTTTTAGCAACGGAGTTGAAAAAGGGGCTTGCTCCATTCACTCCATGCATCGACCCGGTATTGCAGCGCTTTCAACGGTGCACCCATCTTCTTTCTTGTGGAAAAACAAAAACAATGCACATGGAGCTACCCGTTGCTCAATATGTCAATGGACCTGAAAAAACATGCGTCGCAATGGCTGGCAGATTTGACGGCCAGAAGTTGTTGCAAAAACGGAATGATCTGTGAACCCTCGTTTTGTTCCTGGTATCAAAACGTTGTTATAATACGTGACAAGATAAAGCCATACAAAAAGTGCAGCGAGGTTTGCACTATTGATTGGCAGAAAATGATTGGCCCTGTGACAATGTGGGAATAGGTGAGGCCTTGGATTTGGAAAGCGGCGCACCAAGTGAGGCTTACCGCGAGGGTTGGGACTGGGACACTAGGCTTTGCGGCTGATCTCAGGAGCCCCCTGCCGTACATACTCTGGTTTCTCTTCATCACGCACAAGTCTTTTCGCCTTTTACTAAAGACTTCCGTGGAGAGGAACACCTATGAGTTGAAATTATTTTTGGTGGGCTTTGCTTTTGGCTGAGCCTTTTAAAGTGCTTGTGAAAACAAATGTGCTTCCTGAAGGAAACTCAGCTTCTTAAACGCAGCTACAATGTGACAGCATGGCAACATTGCAGGTTGGCAGAAGCGTGTCCAATTGGGAAAAACCAAAATTGCCGCCTTTAACTAAAACGTTTATGCTTCACCATGAAGCGCTTGGGCGGGGTGCTAAGTAGCAGCTGTTGTGTCCATTTAAAAGTACTGGACCGTGACAACTGAGAACCGTCCGGGAGGTGGCATCGGACAGCAAAGAGGTGGTGGTCATCGCTTCTCGGCCTTTTGGCTAAGATCAAGTGACTGAGGTTATCAGTTTAATATCTGTATGTCCTCTACAGGGACGGTTTAAATATTTTGGACATGGCGGTTGGGGGGCTTGCACCATTCAGCCATGATCCCGGTATTGGTCTTCCGAGGTACACGCTGGGTTCCAGTGGATTATGAAGATGCAGGGGCTTCCTCGAGTGTTCTTTTGTCAATGGGAGTCATCGTGGGACAGTTTTAAGCCTGAAGATTGAAGAGGAATGATCTGTGAACCCTGCATCCAGTGGAATGTTTTAAAGGAGAAAGCCTTTGATGTCACCTTCGGACTGAGGAAGTTTATGGACGTGTGGCGGAGAGCTGCAGAGAAGAAACTGGGGTGAGGCCTCTTGCTTGAGGATTACAAGGTTTTGAACCTGGACAGACCCAATTTTGGGATGGTTTCCATTCACATGTACAATCCTTTTGTGACTGACCTGGCTTTGGCTGCCTTTCTTGGGAGGTACAGCGAGGTTGTGTCGAGCGCTAGATATGTAAAGGATCCGATGGGGTTTTGGACTGGCCGGCGGCAGTTCCAGGTGTTGCTGAACCCGGATCCGGAGGGACATGGTGGCTGTACACATCCACCTGCACAGTTCAGTATTGGCGGGATCGGGGGATATCTGTTCTACTCGAGACAGCCGGCCTTTTGCAGGAGATGTAGGCAGTCTGGCCACGTGGAGGCGGGCTGTGCGGGAGCCGACCGCTTTCTGTTTTACAAACGGGCCATGAGGCTTTTGAGTGTCCTGCTCCAGGGCCTGCCATGGTTGCGGGGTTTGGACCATCTCTACCGGACCTGTCCTGGCCGTGGGAGGACTTTTGCTGAGACGGGGTTGCCGGGACGCCGGAAGGACCCAAGGCGTCGGGCCATGGTTTTGACTTTGCAAGTGGTGTTCCTGGGACGCGGGGGGCAGTGGAGTCCGTCTGGGGTAGTGGGCTATGTGGAGGGCGGGAGGCTGTCCAGGTGGAGGCGAGTTTGGAGGATGCGACCGGAGGAGGGGCGTTACTGCAACGGCAGGATGCGGTCATCTCGACGCCGGGAGACTCCGGGGTCCAGTAACTGAGGGGGGTTGTTTTTATGGATGCCGTCGTTGGCGTGGCCTCCTGGACAGTAAAGCAGGGGGCGCGGCGAGGTTCCCAGGTGTTCGGGGTAGGGGTTACTAAAGGGGGTTGTAGTAAGAAGTCGAAGGGTGGAAGGCGGAATGGGGGGCTAAAGTGGGAGCAGAGGGTGGTCCGGGTGGGGGCACCTACTGGGGGAGGAGGGCGGGATGGGGTGGAGGGTGGGGGCCCGGGTGGAGGGGAATGGGGACACCTGTGATGGGGAGGGTGGGGAGGTAGGGGGACCGTTCAGGGGATGTACTTGCTGCTGTTTTGGGGTGGTATGATACCTCCCCAGACATGTCGTTGCTGTCTTCACCGGAGGGAGTGGATGCCTACAGTGGAACTGAAAGACCTTCTAATGTACCGAATGAGGTGCCCTATTCCTGGGCGGACCAGATGGACGATGAGGATTGTTATTCATAGTGTGGAGAGACTGGGATATCTGTTTAGGTGGGGTGTGTTTATTTTGTTTGTTTTTTTTTTCTTTTATGTCATGGGTAAAGGTTCTTTCTTTAAATGCAAGGGGGATGAGGGATGCAGTGAAGAGACGGGTGGTTTTTGATTTTGTGGAATCTTTTCGGGTGGCTATTTGTTTTTACAGGAGGTGCATTTACGGGATGGGGGTGATGTTGGGAATTTTTCAGGGAGGTCTTGAAGGGGGTTTGGTGTGGAGTGTGGGGGGGGTACATTCTACTGGGGTGGGGATTTTGTTTGGGGTTAAGGAGATAAGGGTGGAGTCTTCCTTTGTTATTGTACAGGGGGGATGTTGGGGGTGGACATCGCTTGGGGGACTGCAAGATGAGGGTGGTGGTGGTGTATGGTCCACAGTCTTCGGCTGAACGGCTGGATAGTTTCGGTCTATTGGCGCCGCATCTGGTCACTAATAGGCAGGTGATTTTGGGTGGGGATTTTAATTTGGAGTTGGGGAAGGGGTGATCCCAGCGGTACCCCTTTCCAGTCTATTGGCTGCGCATGGGTTGGTTAATGGGGCAAGGGTGGTGAGTCCGCGACTGGAGGGGCCCACGGGCGGAACTCCCAGGGTGTAGAGAAGGTTTTTGGATTATGTGTTTTTTCGGGGTCTTATGGGTTGGTGGCGGGTCGACAGCTCCCTGTGTTTTATTCGGATCATGTGGGGCTTTTGTTTGAGGTACGCTCGGTGTTGCCTGTTTTTGGCCCAGGGTACTGGCGGCTTAATATCTGTATTTTGGAGGAGGCGGTTTTGAACGTTCTTTTTGGTGTTTTTTGGTGGTCTGCTAGGTCTCAGACCAATGTGCTCTGGGGTGATGGAGTGGTGGGAGGTAGTGAAGGAGCGCGTGAAGTCTTTTTGCATCCGGTATTGTAGACGGAAGGCGAGGGTGGCAAGGGGGGGAGCTGCTTCGCCTGCAGAACCTCCTCGAGCTTGAGTATGCCAGGGGTAACTGTGGTGGCATTGTGAGGCAGGGGGTTTGTGGCCCCCTGAAGGAACAATTGAGGGTTGCTTATGAGGGTAGGGCACGTGCTTATTTGTTGCGTGCTCGTCGTACCTTTACCTGGAGGGTGCTGAGACATGTTCTGCGGCTTTCTTCTCCTCTATACGGGCTGACAGGGCGAAGAAGGTGGTTCTTGGGGTGAGGGACGACCAGGGCAGGGTTGTGGACCGTGATGTTGAGATGGTGCAGTGGCCACCGACTATTTCCGCCGCATTTTTTCGGGAAGGAGGTAGAGGTGGAAGGGGGGCGGGGTCTTTTGGATGCACTGACTCGACGGGTTCCTCCTGACATAGCGCAGGCTATGGGGGCCCCATCACCCTGGTGGAGCTTGAAGAGGCTCTGCGGGGCATGAACAAGCGGAAGGTGCCGGGGATTGATGGACTTCGGTGGAGTTTTACCATAAGTTTTGGGATATACTTGGTCCGTGGTTTTGGAGGTGTTGGCCGACATGTTCCGCACAGGTGTGATGGGACGGTCGGTGTCCACAGGGGTGATTTCCCTTCTGTACAAGAAGGGGGATCACACGGATCTGGGGAATTGAGACCGCTCACTATGTTGTGTGTAGACTACAAACTCCTGGCTAAGGTCATGGCAAATCGTCTGGGGTTGGCGCTTCCTCATGTGGTCCATGTGGACCAGACATGTGGGGTTGCGGGGCGCACATTGAGGTGGAATCTCCAGCTCATTCGGGATGCTGTGGCCTGGGCTGAGGACAGGCAGGTGCCCCTTATGGTGGTCGCACTTGATCAGGTGCAGGCCTTTGACAGGGTGCAATGGGGTTTTATGTTCAGGGTGTTGGAGAGGTTGGGCTTTGGGCAGGGTTTCCTTAGGTGGCTGGGCATCATGTACAAAAACAGGGGTGGGGAGTACAGTTGCTGTTAATGGTCATCTGGGGGAAGTGTTTAGGGTGTTTTCTGGGGTGAGGCAGGGTTGTCCTCTCTCGCCTCTGCTTTTACATTCTATACATGGAGCCCCTTGCGGCAGTCATTCGGGCTGATCCAGGGGTGAGAGGGTTTTTGGTACCGGGTAGCGGGGGTCTTCGGGTGAAACTGTCACAGTATGGGACGATACTACCCTGCTGCTGGACAGTGTAGCTTGCCTGACTAGGTCCCTGGAGATTGTGCAGGGATATGATCGGGTGGCGGGGACACAGCTGAACTGTACTAAGTCGGCTGTTAAGCTGTTTGGGCGTTGGGTGGGACAGGTGACAGTGCCTGGAGGGCTGGAGCTCTGCATTTCTGAAAGTACTTGGGGTTAGCTTTATAGGGCTCTCAGTGCGACGGCCAATTGGTCTGGGCGATTGCTGGTTGTCCAGCGGAAACTGGCACTCTGGAAGGGACGGTGCCTGACCTTTGTGGGGAAGGTCTTGGTTTGAAGGTGGATGTTGCCTTCCCTTGTGTTTCTGGCGTACATCTACCCCCTGCCAGTTAGTATGAGGAGACCGCTCATGCGGCTGGTTTTCCGGTTCCTTTGGGGCGGGAGTTATGAAATGTGGCGAGGGCGAGGATGATGGCCGGTGTCGAAGCGGGGGGGGGGTGTGCCTCACCTCCCGCTGAAACTTGATTGTATGTTTGTGTCGTTTCTGACGCAGGGAGTTGTCGGTTCCAGTGGTACACCCGTCGGGCTACTTCCTGCGGCTCTATTTTTGCTTACCAGACCAGAGGGCTGATGGTTTGGAGTAATCTGGCGCCCCGGGTGGAGCAGTTGCCGTGGCACTATCTCCATGCGGCCAGGTGGTTGCGGGCGCATCCGGAGGCTGCGGATGCAGCAGTAAGGCTGGACCACAGGGTCCTCTACAGTGGGGTGTGCCAGAGGGTGGTTGCGCCACCTGTGGTTGGTACCCCGGCGGTGGTTTGGAGGGGTATCCAGCCGAGGGGGCTAGATAATGGGCTGAAGGACCTTAATTGGTTGTGCCTGCACAGGTGCCTGCCGGTGCGTGACGTTATGTACCGGCATGGGTTGGCGCGGTCGCCTGTCTGTCCTAGGCCGGGTGTATGGCAGAGGAGACAGTCTGCCATGTTATGTGGGGATGTCCGTTTGCGCACAAGTGTAAGGTTTGGGGCAGGACGGGGGTCATGTGGGAACAAGTGGTTTCCGGTCTTTTGGCTGACATGGGAAATGGTGGACCCTTTGGGTCTGGGGCGTGCAAACTTCCTTCCTTGGTTGGTTGTTAGTGTTGTGAAGAGGTGCTTGTGGTGGGCTAGGCAGGACCTGGTTAAGAAGAACAGGGATGGTGGGGTGGTGGGGGTGATAAGGTGTGTGGAGTTCGACTTTTTAAGGGCCGAATCAAGAGGGACATTGAGAAGTGGGGGAAACATGCGGCCCTGGAGAGGTGGAAAGGGGGGTGGGTTGGGATTGGTGACATCGTGGGGTTGTTGTGGGTCTGGTTTGTGTTGTTTAGGGTTGGGTATGGTTTTGTGTGGGGTTGGTGGTGGGTTGTGCATTGTATTATTGATTGTGTTGTATGTTTTGTTGTATCTTGTGTTGTGATTGTTAATTAACTTTAATAAAATAAAAAAAAAAAATCTGTTCTTATCAGTTTAATATCTGATATGTCCTCTATCAGGGGACAACATATTAAATGGATTTTTAGCAACGGGAGTTGAAAAAGGGGCTTGCTCCATTCACTCCATGCATCGACCCGGTATTGCAGCGCTTCCGGGAACGGTGCACCCATCTTCTTTCTTGTGGAAAAACAAATAACAATGCACGTGGAGCTACCCGTTGCTCAATATGTCAATGGACCTGAAGAAACATGCGTCGCAATGGCTGGCAGATTTTACGGCCAGAAGTTGTTGCAAAAACGGAATGATCTGTGAACCCTCGTTTTGTTCCTGGTATCAAAACGTTGTTATAATACGTGACAAGATAAAGCCATACAAAAGTGCAGCGAGGTTTGCACTATTGATTGGCAGAAAATGATTGGCCCTGTGACAATGTGGGAATAGGTGAGGCCTTGGATTTGGAAAGCGGCGCACCAAGTGAGGCTTACCGCGAGGGTTGGGACTGGGACGACTAGGCTTTGCGGCTGATCTCAGGAGCGTGCCGTACTTACTCTGGTTTCTCTTCATCACGCACAAGTCTTTCGCCTTTTACTAAAGACTTCCGTGGAGAGGAACACCTATGAGTTGAAATTATTTTTGGTGGGCTTTGCTTTTGGCTGAGCCTTTTGTGCTTGTGAAAAACAAATGTGCTCTCCTGAAGGAAACTCAGCTTCTTAAACGCAGCTACAATGTGACAGCATGGCAACATTGCAGGTTGGCAGAAGCGTGTCCAATTGGGAAAACCAAAATTGCCGTCTTTAACTAAAACGTTTATGCTTCACCATGAAGCGCTTGGGCGGGGGTGCTAAGTAGCAGCTGTTGTGTCCATTTAAAAGTACTGGACCCGGGAGGTGGCATCGACAACTGAGAACCGATCCGGGAGGTGGCATCGGACAGCAAGAGGTGGTGGTCATCGCTTCTCGGCCTTTTGGCTAAGACTGCGATCGCCTCCTACGCTTGGACAAAACTTGTACCTATTTGTGGCCTAGTTTTGTTACACCAGGTTTTTGGAGGATATTCAAACTATTCCTTGTGAACAAATTTCATCTTGTTTGTAGTTGAAATACTTTCACGCAGGAATTCATTGGTCCAGAGGACTGCTTACTTGTACTCTGCCGGATTACAACCTTGACCAGACCAAACAAGAAAGGTGCGTTTTAGTATTTATTGGGTAGCCTTTATATTGTTGTTTTAGATCAGTGTTTTACTTTATTTTTAGATCCCCTGTTGTTTTTTTAGACCTTTTTAGGCGTTTTTAGCTTCTTTTATTCCTTGTATAGTGTGGTGCCTCCACCATGTCGGCCAACCATGCCGGCATGCGGAGGCACCACAGTGTCCGATTTACATTTCACGGGAATGAACCCCTTTTGATATCAAGACTGGACTTCTCCAGGAGGCTTGTCCAGAAAATCTTGAAATTCACCCCAGAAGACATAAACTGTATCTTGACTTTACCTTTTAATAAAGGTTTTGATATAAGCTTTAGCTCCTCTGCCTTGTTGAGAGAATTTTGGATACGTTTTGAAAATGCAAAAGCCCAGTTTTCTGCATTTAATGTTGAGAAACTGACTGATAATGCAGCTAAAACTGTAATTGTCAGAATGTTCAATGAAACTGTGAATGCAGATGACATTTGTTCATGGCTGGGCAGATTTTGCACTGTGAAAGGCCAGGCTACCAAGGTGAGAGATGAGGATGGCATCTGGAATTGCGCTTGGAGGGTCCCCATTCAACAATGGCAGGACCCCCAAGGCTTCCAGGGCCTGAAACATTTGCCATCCATGATAGTTCTGGGAAACAACAGGGGCTACATCCACTACCAGGGCCAGCCCAAACTCTGCCGCAAGTGTGGTGAGAATGGGCACCTGGCAGAAGCGTGCCAGCAGATTATCTGTGGTAAATGTAGAGAAATTGGGCATACTTTCATGGAATGCACCAATGGCAGGAAGTGCAATCTTTGTGGAGAAACAAACCACCTCTTCAGAGATTGCCCAAAGTCGTTTGCCAACAAATTAAAGACAACTGCAAAAAGAACGGAAAAGGAACAAAATGGCGGAAAAGGCGAAGCAGTTAGAGAGCTAATTGAAGAGGCTGGGCTGGAGAATTCAAATCTCCCGCCAAACCCTGTGACTGGAGGAGAAGGATCAGGAGAGGCGGGAGAAGGGGAGGGGCCTGCAATTGCCCCACCAGTGGGGAACAGGGAGGAAGTGGTGGCAATGCAGGCAGAAGGCGGAGCTAGCCCAGTGGCTGGCTCAGAACAGGAAACTGACCAGTCACACGGTGATAGTGAGGATGCCCCCCTCCCCAATGCCCAGCCGGCCAAGAGACTAATTTCAGAATTGTCTTTTGAATCTCCTGGAGTCTTGGAAAAGAGGGGAAGAGCTGGGACCCGCTCAGACAGTTCATCTGTGGAGGAGCCCAGAGTCTTCCCCTCCGATTCACCAAATGAAGTCTCCTTCCTAACCATAGCTCTGCAATCAACCCCTAAGGACACTAAGCTCAACGCGACCCTGCGCCAAAGGCCAACTCCCAGAGTCCGAAAGGGAAATGGAGCTCAACCCCGGCCTCTCTCACCTGTGAGAGTGAAGGAAGAGCTCCATTCACAAGAAATCCACTAACTGTTGTTTTAAACACTTGAAGTCCCCCCCTTTTCTGGTTGTAAGATTTCATACCTGTCATTTTTAACCATACTCATGGCACTCACCTTCTCAACTATAAATGTGAGAAGCGTGAAGTCGAGAGTTAGAGCCCAGACTGTTTTATCCTTTCTTAACTCTTTTAAGTCGGATGTGTTTTTATTACAGGAATGTGGCCTTCCATTTTTAAAGCACTACAGAGAATGGGAGGGGTTATGGCCACAAATGTCACTATGGAGCGGTTCAAACGAAAACAAGAGTGATGGAGTGGCCATTTTAATAAAAAACCCTCTCGTCTTGGTAAAGGGCAGCACAGTGGTGAGAGATGGTCGGGCACTTTTAACACACCTGACTTTTATGGGGAGGGATTTTAAAGTCTTAAATATTTATGGTTTTAATGACAAGAATGACAGGTATGACCTTTTAGAAGACTTGCAGCCCCACATGCTAGGTAGGGTACCTTTAGTCGTAGGGGGGGATTTCAATTGTATTTTAAGCAAGAACGACAGGAGAAGATCAGGGGATGATTTTAAAGCAGACAAGACTTCACTTTTATTACAAAGTATATGCAGGGATTTTAAACTAGTGGACTGTTTTAAAACCATGCATCCCAGAGAGGAGGGCTTCACCTGGTTCAGTAGTGATGGCACCCGAGCCTCTCGCATAGACTACATTTTATCACGAGATTGCCCACCAACCGATGCTAGATTAGTACCTGTTTTCTTTTCCGATCACGCAATGCTTTCCTGCACTCTTTCACTCTCTTCCGGTGTGACGGCAGGAAGCGGTCTGTGGAAGCTCAATTGCTCCCTGTTAGAAGACAGGGAGCTAGTAAGGCAGTACAGGGAGCAATACCAAGAGTGGCAGACCCTTCAAGACTTTTACGATACACGCGCACAGTGGTGGGAAATGGTTAAGGGAAAGACTAAGACTTTTTACAGACAGGCAGGTAAGAGGAAAAAAGATAGGGACAACAGACGCATGGTGGGACTGCAGAAAAGACTTCAGAGGTATTTTAAATTAATCCAACGCGAATGGATTTTAATGAGGAAATAAAACAACTCAAAACAGAGATGTCGGTTTTAGCAGAAACTACAAGCAAAGGTGTCATACTAAGAAGCAAGGAGAGGGAAATAGAGGAAGGAGAGAAGTGCACAAGATATTTTTTTAAGAAAATTATAAATAAAGGGGGGCTATGTTAAGACTTAAAAAAAAGAAAATGGGGGCACAGCTGACACAACAGAGGAAATTAAAGAAACTGTTGAAGATTTTTACCGTGAACTGTACACGGAAAAAAGCAGTTAATAGGGACACCATGACCGAAGTTTTAAAATACATCGACCAAGCAAAAAATGACAATGTGCTCTTAACTCAAGATTTTACGATGACCGAACTCAACAACTGTATAAAAACTTTTAAGACAGGGAAGTCACCAGGAGAGGACGGGCTTCCCTTTGGAATTTTACTTGACATTTTGGGACATTTTAGCACCAGACCTGCTTGTTGTTTTTATGGATTTTGAACAAATGGACCGACTTCCGGACAGCTTTAGAGTAGGGATAGTGACACTCCTACATAAAGACAAAGACAAGACGGACTTGAAAAACTGGAGACCTATCACACTTTTAAATGTTGATTGTAAACTTTTTAGCAAAGTATTAGCATCACGTATGTCCCTGTTTTTAGGAGAGCTGATTCACCCGGATCAAACCTGTGCCGTCCCGGGGAGGAAGATCACCGACAGCCTCGTACTGATCCGAGACACCATCTGTTATGCGAGAGACAGAAACATTCGGCTAGTAGTCCTGAATTTAGATTTTGAGAAAGCCTTTGATCGGGTCTCGCACCAGTACCTCTTTCAGGTACTGCAAAAAATGGGGTTCCCAAGAAGGTTTATAGCCTGGGTGGGATTGCTGTACCGGGGGATCAACAGCAAGTTCATTGTTAACGGGCATCTGACAGAAGCAGTGGATATAAACTGCGGTGTCCGTCAGGGGTGTCCGTTATCTGCCCTCCTTTACGTCCTCTCAATAGAACCAATGGCACAGGTCTTGAGAAGGGACCAACGAATCCATGGGGTAAGAGTCCCAGGGAGCGGGGGACTCGAGACAAAATGCATTTTATACATGGACGACATCAACATTTTATGCACTGACCTTTTATCTGTCAACAGGACGCTGGACTTGACGGACTGGTTCGGACAGGCCTCTGGGTCGAAGCTTAACCGAAGCAAGACCCAAGCCCATTTTTATGGACCATGGACGGCGACTGAGATGACAGGACTCCCCCTGACTGTGACCCGGACTGACCAAAAAATACTTGGGATCAGGTTTGATAGGGAGGGGGAGGGGAAAACAAACTGGGCAGACACGGTAGGGAAAGTCAGGCAGAGACTAGGGTACTGGACACTTAGAGGACTGACTTTGGAAGGAAAGGTTTTAATCATTAAAGCAGTGATTTTACCTTTGCTTTTACTTATCAGTTCTGTTTTTATCCCGCCTAGGAGAACGATTTTAGACCTGGAACGAGCCATCTTTTATTTCGTGTGGGGCTCCAAGTGGGAAAGACTGAGACGAAGTGTGATGAAGAAGCCGAAGGAGAAAGGAGGAAAAGGAGTGCCAGACCTGTATTTATTCTTAGGGAGCAGATACACCGCACTGCACATCACAACCGCCACAGCCCCATCCAGAAACCCCAAGACCGCAGCAATGACACGGTTCTGGATGGGGTCGTACCTCAGGAAACTCAAGATTTTACCCACTGACCTCAAAATACCAGTGTCTTTTAACCTGCCACCAGCCTACGCTTTTATCCAGTCATTTTTAAGGCATTTTAACCTTGAGCAGGAGGAGTTGCAGGTTTTAACCACTCACCGTTCTCTCATCTCTGTTGTGCAGGAGCGGGAACCAGTGAGTCCAGTGCGCGGGCTTGCAGTGGGCGAGCCCTCAACAGTTTGGCGCAACGTGAACCATCCCGCTCTTCCAAACAGACTCCGGGACCTGTCGTGGATGGTGGCGCACGAGATCCTCCCGGTCAGGTCCGTAATGCACTCCCGGGGCATGTCAGCGCACTCAACTTGCCCCCGACCAGGTTGTGGCGCGCCTGAGTCGGTAAGGCACCTGCTCTGGGAGTGCAGCGCTGCTGTAGAACAGTGGGCAATGGCCGACTCCTTGCAATTCCCGTACTTGCCAGCAAGGGAGGTCCTTACACCACAGCTGGTGCTATACGGGGTGAGCCAGAGAAAACAGATACCAGCACGTACATTTGCCAAACAGTGGCTCACCCTAGCCGCCATCAAAGACGCCATATGGACCTCCAGAAACTTGCTGGCAAGAAAGTACATGCAGATCCCCCCCCCGTGGCTGTGATCCGGATGGCCGCAGCGACGGTCCAAACGGCCGGCGGCGGGCCTAGGACGCAGCCACAAAGAAGAATCGCCTCTGTACCCATTCGGACGAAGGAGCCGGAGCCACACAGTCAAAGTTCAAAGCAGCGGCGGCCCGACCCTCCGGGTGAGGTCGGTGGGAAGGAGCTACAGGGTGAGGGTCTCCGCTAAGCACCACGACAGGATCCCGAGAGACCAAATCTGTTTGGGGGAGCGAAATGAGTTCCCCTTTGGTAGGGACTCACTACGCTCCTGCACAACAGTGGACTGTTCGCTTACCCTTTTATCCAGAATATATGCACTCCCTGCTGAGGAGATTTTAACATGGACACTCATTTATCTTAAAAACTCTTTATACCTTTTAATCTATAACAATGTTAGCAGTAATGCATTTTTTAAAGCAATTGTTTTAGGGGTTTTATGGATTGTTTATTGCATGATGCATCTCTTATAGCGATTGTTTTAGATGTCTTATGGATTACTTATTGACTTGTTGTATTTTAAAAGGTAACTTTGATGTGGCATGTTATATGACAAAAGTATGAAATGAGTGTCAATAAACTCTTTTCAAAAGAAAAAAAAAAAAATCTGTTCTTATCAGTTTAATATCTGATATGTCCTCTATCAGGGGACAACATATTAAATGGATTTTTAGCAACGGGAGTTGAAAAAGGGGCTTGCTCCATTCACTCCATGCATCGACCCGGTATTGCAGCGCTTCCGGGAACGGTGCACCCATCTTCTTTCTTGTGGAAAAACAAATAACAATGCACGTGGAGCTACCCGTTGCTCAATATGTCAATGGACCTGAAGAAACATGCGTCGCAATGGCTGGCAGATTTGACGGCCAGAAGTTGTTGCAAAAACGGAATGATCTGTGAACCCTCGTTTTGTTCCTGGTATCAAAACGTTGTTATAATACGTGACAAGATAAAGCCATACAAAAGTGCAGCGAGGTTTGCACTATTGATTGGCAGAAAATGATTGGCCCTGTGACAATGTGGGAATAGGTGAGGCCTTGGATTTGGAAAGCGGCGCACCAAGTGAGGCTTACCGCGAGGGTTGGGACTGGGACGACTAGGCTTTGCGGCTGATCTCAGGAGCGTGCCGTACTTACTCTGGTTTCTCTTCATCACGCACAAGTCTTTCGCCTTTTACTAAAGACTTCCGTGGAGAGGAACACCTATGAGTTGAAATTATTTTTGGTGGGCTTTGCTTTTTGGCTGAGCCTTTTGTGCTTGTGAAAAACAAATGTGCTCTCCTGAAGGAAACTCAGCTTCTTAAACGCAGCTACAATGTGACAGCATGGCAACATTGCAGGTTGGCAGAAGCGCGTGTCCAATTGGGAAAACCAAAATTGCCGTCTTTAACTAAAACGTTTATGCTTCACCATGAAGCGCTTGGGCGGGGTGCTAAGTAGCAGCTGTTGTGTCCATTTAAAAGTACTGGACCGTGACAACTGAGAACCGTCCGGGAGGTGGCATCGGACAGCAAAGAGGTGGTGGTCATCGCCTCGGCCTTTTGGCTAAGATCAAGTGTAGTATCTGTTCTTATCAGTTTAATATCTGATATGTCCTCTGGGGGACAACATATTAAATGGATTTTTGAGGTACAACGGTGGATTTGAAAAGGGCAGGCTTGCTCCATTCACTCCATGCTTTGCAAGGGTCATCGTGGGACAGCGCTTGAAGATTGAAGAGGTCTACTGCATCCAGTGGAAAACAAGAAAGCCTTTGATGTCACCTTTCGGACTGAGGAAGTTTCTGGATGTGGCGGAGAGCTGCAGAGAAGAAACTGGGGTGAGGCCTCTTGCTTATTACAAGGTTTTGATGGACAGACCCAATTTCCGGATGGTTTCCATTCACATGTACAATCAATGGCTTTGGCTGCCTTTCTTGGGAGGGTACAGCGAGGTTGTGTCGAGCGCTAGATATGTAAAGGATCCGAAGAAAGTTCCAGGTGTTGCTGAACCCGGATCCGGAGGGACATGGTGGCAGTACACATCCACCTGCACAGTTCAGTTTGGCCGGGGATATCTGTTCTACTCGAGACAGCCGGCCTTTTGCAGGAGATGTAGGCAGTCTGGCCACGTGGGCGGGCTGGTGCAAAACGTTCTGTGGACAAACGGGCCATGAGGCTTTTTGAGTGTCCTGCTCCTAGGGCCTGCCATGGTTTTTGGACCATCTCTACCGGACCTGTCCTGGCCGTAGGAGGATTTTTGCACTATTGATTGGGAAAGGAAAATGAATTGGGTTTTGACAATGTGGGAATTGACTTTGCAAGGTGTTCCTGGGACGCTGGGGGCAGTGGAGTCCGCTTGGGGTAGTGGGCTATGTGGAGGCAGGCTGTCCAGGTGGAGGCGAGGATTTGGAGGATGCTTACGTTACAGCAAATTGCAGGATGCGGTCATCTCGGGAAGACTCCGGGGTCCTCTGTAACTGAGGGGGTTGTCGGATGCCGTCTGATGGCTGGCCTCCGGGACAGTAAAGCAGTTTTAATCGGCGAGGTTCCCAGGTGTTCTTTTACTCGGAAGGGGGTTGTAGTAATCAAGGGTGGAAGGCGGAATGGGGGGGCTTTCCGGGTGGGGGCACCTTTACTAAAGATGGGGTGGAGGGTGGGGCCGGGTGGGGAACACCTGTGATGGGGAGGGTTGGGGGCCGTTCAGGGATGTTTTGGCTGCTTTTTGGGGTTAGGGGTATGATACCTCCCCAGACATGTCGTGCTGTCTTCACCGGAGGGAGTGGATGCCTACAGTGGAACTGAAAGACCTTCTAATGTACCGAATGAGGTGCCCTATTCCTGAAGGGACCAGATGGACATGAGGATTGTTATTCATAGTGTGGACAGCATGGGATATCTGTTTAGGTGGGGTGGCAGAATTTTGTTTGTTTTTTTCTTTATGTCATGGGTCCGTTTAATTCTTTCTTTAAATGCAAGGGGGATGAGGGAAAGAGACGGGTGGTTTTTGATTTTGTGGAATCTTTTTCCATTTGTTTTTTAAGGAGGTGCATTTACGGGATGGGGGTGATGTTGGGAATTTTTCGAGGGAGTGGACAGGGGGTTCTGTTGTGGGGGGTCCATTTAAAAGGGTGGGGATTTTGTTTGGGGTTAAGGAGAACTGGAGAACTTCCTTTGTTATTGTACAGGGGAGGATGTTGGGGGTGGACATCACTTGGGGACTGCCAAATGAGGGTGGTGGTGGTGTATGGTCCACAGTCTTCGGCTGAACGCTGGATAGTTTCGGTCTATTGGCTATCTGGTCACTAATTAGGTGATTTTGGGTGGGGATTTTAATTTGGAGTTTAAGGGGGTGATCCCAGCGGTCCTTATCCTTTCAACATATTAAATGGGTTTTTAATGGGGCAACGTGGTGAGTCCGGTGGCGGAAAGGGTGTAACTTGCTCCATTCACTCCATGCACGACATCCTGTATTGCATGATTGGCAGACCAGGGGCACGGTGAACCCATCTTCTTTTGACCCTCAAGGTTCGGGCGGCCACAACCATGTCTTCATTTGCAAAAGTACGTGACAAACAGGCCAAACTGAGACTATGTCGTGGAGGTTTCCGCTCATAGTCTGTGGGTCCCGGGCTCTGTAATAGTAATGGCTGGCGCAGCAAATCAGCATCAGCAAAGCAGCAGTGTCGTGTCCTTTTTTGGTCGGGTTTGTCCTTTTCAGTGGCGTGGCGATGAGGTCTAAGGCACCTGGGATGACCTGGGATGATTTTTAGTTGATTTTGCCATCCTTTGACAAAACGTTTCCTCATCCTGCTCTTCCTCTGGCCCCTCGTTTCATACCCTTCTTCTTCTTCTTCTTCCATTCAAAACAATCTACTTGCACTTCTTTTCTTGGCAGAAAATCTACTTCTTCACCACTTCTTCTTCTTCTTCTTCTTCTTCATTTACTTGTTCTCCTGGACAATGTTGGCCTTGGGATAGGTTGTCGTTCGTAGAGCAGCCTTCTTTTTTCTCTTGGAAAGCGTTGCATGAGGTCTTTGTGACGCACACCCGGTCACAGTCACGGGACTGGGACAGTGGCGGGCTTTGTTTGGCTTTTCCCTGTTGTACCTGGCCTTTCATCACGGCACAAATCTTTGCCTTCAACTCCAGAGTCAAACGGGGCCATAGGAACAAAAAAGTGCACAGGTCCCAAACAAGATGAGTTGAAAAAAGAAAATGACAACAACAAGAAGACAAATTTTGGTGGGTTTTTGTATTATGTGGCTGAGAAATAAAAAACAAATCAAGCTCTCTTTGGTTTGTTTGGAAACTTTTTTTTTAACCTTCTTTCCACGCCTTTCCTGTTTTTACTGCAATACAAGCACTGCATGTCGGGTCTCTGAACTCTTGCAAAAAAGTTGGCAGAACCCGGGCACCAAAATTGCCGTCTTTAACTAAAAACGTGTTTGTGCTTCACCATGAAGCGCTTGGTCCCAGGGGTGCTAAAGCAGCTGTTAAACTGTCCCATTCAAAACAACACAAGGGTTACCCATTTCTGACAACTGAGAACCGTCCGGGGTTGCATCGGACAGCAAAGAGGTGGTGGTCATCGCTCATCTTTTGTTAGTTTTACACTGTCCAGCATAAATCACTGACACCATACCTCACACTCATCCATGCATACACATTCACCACTGACTAAACTGACTACCACCATCATTAAATTATCATTTATTTTGTTGTAGTCATATTCTTTTTCCTTCTTTCAACCTTTGCAGACAGTCTTTTGTCCTGGCCTTTTCATGGGGTAAATTAAGATTAAGATTAAGATTGTCGACCAAATTGTTAGTTTTTCTGAAATTTTCCTAACCATAGTAGCAGCTTTCATCGCCTCGTTGGCGCAGTAGGCAGCGCGTCAGTCTCATAATCTGAAGGTCGTGAGTTCAACCCTCACACGGGGCAGGTGTTTTAAAATTTAAAAAAAAAAAAAAAAAAACTGATGCTGAAAATACAGTGAATTTCAGGTGGTTGTCAGATGTGCTTTCATCAACAGTACTGTCTTATCTCATAGGAGGTAACTGGAAGAAGAAGGAGACTGGAAGCCACCTGTACCAATGTATTTCTTAGCATTTATTTTCAGTCTGTGTTAAAAGATTTGCAGTGAACGTTGTGTTGTCCAGCAGAAAGGCAACAGGTGTGTTACTTTTCGACTATGATTTATATCATAGCAGTGCAAGCATTTTGCCCAGGATTGATTTTCAGCCACTGCAGTTGCATTTGGTTTTGAAGCCATATACAACATTAACATTACATGTTTTAACCAGATTTCTTCTTTAATTCAGTGATATTTCTATTTCCTTGCGGGAGTCATCCCAAAAGGATTAATAAAGATAAGTCTATGTCTATCTGAGAAAAAAGTTTTAAAAAACTGAAAATCTTAAGTGGATATAGCTCAGTGGTAGAGCGCATGCTTTACATGTATGAGGACCTGGTATCTCCAGCAGGTATTATGGTAGAGTCTGTAAAAGAGCTGCAACAGATATTACCTCCTGTGGTAATCTGACTGGTAGGGTTATAGAACGTAGTGGTAGACTAAAACTTCCTGGGACACAAACTAAGCGGTATGCTCTCTCTTTATACCTCAGACTATCAGACAGCACAACAAGCACTTTAAATATACATGTTTTACAGTCTCTATTTTACTGTATTTATGTACTTGTACTGTGGTATATTTATTGTAATACGCTCCAGTTTTAATGTTGGTTACAATATTCTAAAATAAACAATGTCAGAGAAAAATTGCAAAGAATGATGGGTGTTGATAAAAAACTTTAACAAGGTATTGGCTCATTATTGCTTCAGTAGACTCCTTCAAGATTCTTCGAGGTAATCAGGAAGCTCACATAAAAGATAGTTGCAAGCAGGGTTCTAAATTAACACCCGCCAACCCGCCAAATGTTTCTAAAAACTTACTAGCCAGTGTGTGGCCGGTGATGCAAGAGCATTACATGCATGATACACAAGGCTCTGTTCACGGCTTGGCTATCCCCTGGCAGTACTTCCTACATTTCCCAAGAACACTGTGCTGTGATGCTGCGTGATGACATTTCATACGCCCATTGGCTGCACGCGTTTGCAGTGAAACCAACACAAGAAACCATGGAAACAAACGAAGCCAGAGCAGGGAGCATAGACTGAAAGGAGGGATTTAGCTAAAAGATTAGCTAAACTAAATGCGGTGGAGGTTGGGACAGACTTCTGGCCGCGAAGAGGAACGAGGCAAGGGATGACAGAAAGAAAACAAAGAAAAGAAAATGTAATGCCAAATGTGTTTGATCACAAAAATGTTGTCATGTTTTGTCAGGATTGACGCATGTACGCAAAAGAAAAAAAACAAAATGAACAATTTTGTGGTAGGCACCAATAATTTTGAAGTCGAGGCAGTAAAGGACCATGAAAGTGTCATCAGGAGAGCCTAAGGATTAAAACGGCCAAAACAGGTCGTATTGAAGAGAGCCTTGCTGGGAGAAACCTCACTTTAATGAAGACGTCTGAGTTAGAAAGATGCAACTACTTTTTTGAAATGCCCACGCCATTGGGAAAAAGGGCAGGCCTTTCACCGACTTCACATGGATGTGTGAGTTAGTGAATTAACATCACTATTTACATGTTTCAGAAACAGTGTATTTAACACAATTCAGAGTGCTTCCATAGACACAGATAAAACTTTATGTTTGATTGTTTCAAAAAAAGAAAAAAAAAAAGTGTTGTAGGCGCTAACAGTGGCTTCCTTTACACAAAAATGTATTTCAGTGTGGACAGGAAGAAAGGCTTGAAGATAGGAATAAGAAAACATTTTAAACAAGTGTTTGAAAAGTTCCAAAGCTCTATAGAAATGTCTAATATTGTGAGACAGTTTTATTTTGTTTATGAGAATGGGAGTTAATGTCATTTGTTAATGACACAATCTAAATTTGATGACATATTTTAATAACTAAAGTTGCATTTGAAAATGTATAATTGTTTGCAAGTGCATAATGCATATTGTCTGTCTCACACTGCAACTACAGCTGACTGTGAAAGAGGGTTCAGTGTTATGAAGCAGATAAAGAGTGACTGGCGCTCATGCCTAAAAGGTGAAACCCTCTCTGACCTCCTTAAAACCCAGTTTAAAATCTCTATGTGTCAAAAATGAACATGTTTAACAGCATTTAAACATTTACAGTAAAATATGAATGGTGCATTTCGTGGCCAGGCCTACCGAAGTTTCCATAGTCATAATATTCAGGAATTCAGGAATATCCTGTCTAAAAATGATGCAGAAAAGCCAGCCCACGCACTAGACTCACTGGTTCCCGCTCCACAACTGAAATGAGAATTTTAAAAAGGTCTGGATAAAAGCATAGGTTGGTGGCATGATAAAAGATCCAGGTACTTTAAGATCAGAGGGTAAGGTCTTCAATCTTCTGAGGTATGATCCCATCCAGAACCGTGCCATAGCTGCAGTCTTAGGATTTCTGGATGGGGCCGTGGCTGCTGTTATGTGTATAGCTGTAAATCTGCTCCCTAAAAACAATAACAGGTCCGGCACTCCTTTCCCTCCTTTCTCCTTTGGCTTCTTCATCACTCTTCTTTGCACTTGTTCCCACTTGGACCTCCACAGGAAATAAAAGATCTCAAATCACTTTTCTGGGTGGGATAAAAACAGAGCTGATGAGTAAAATCACTGCCGTGATGATTAAAACCTTTCCTTCTAGTGTTAGTCCTCTAAGTCTCCAGTACCCTAATCTCTTCCTAACTTTCCCTAACGTGTCTGGCCAATTTGTTTTACCACACCCCTCCTGATCGAATTTACCCCAATTATTTTTTGGTCGGTCCGAGTCACAGTCAGGGGGAGTCCTGTCGTCTCAGTTGATGTCCAAGGCCCATGAAAATGGGCAATGGTCTTGCTTCTATTATTTAGCTGCTGTTAAGACTCTGAGTCTAGTTAAGGACAGCATATCTGTTTTTCACAAGTACAAAAGGCTAGGCCAAACAGTAAAGCCCACCAAAAATAGTTTCAACTCATCGGCGTTCCCCTCCAAGGAAGTCTTTAGTAAAAGGCAAAAGACTTGTGCATTATGAAGAGAAACCAGAGTGAGTACCGCCTTCTGCTCGAGAGCAGCCGAAAACCCTAGTTGACCCAGTCCAAACCATCGCGGTAAGCCTCACTGGGTGTCCAAACTAAAATGATAAGAGGCAACTTGGTAGACTCCTTACTGATGTTTATATCTGTACTCACAATGCCCTTTTTTAAAAAACCAGCCAATCACAGGTGTTACATGTGAATAATCAAATTTTATCAAGTCAGGTTGGGTGAGAAACCTTATCCATCCATCCATATCTTACCGGAGTCACAATGCCCTTTTTTTTAAAAAACCAGCCAATCACATCCCGTAACATGTGAATAATCAAATTTTATCAAGTCAGGTTGGGTGAGTAACCTTTGTGGCTAATCTTCAAAAATAAAGCAAGTAACCACACAATGAAAAGGACTGCTGATGGCTGGGAATCTAACCCAGGTCAACTGCTTGGAAGGTAGCTATGCTCACCACTATACCACCATCACTGGACAGCACAATATTCACTGAAATCTTGTAACACATCTGGGCATTGAGACTCAAAATGTGCTCTATAACTGAGCTACAGCCCTTTAAGATTTTCAGATTTTTTAGACTTTTTTGTGAGATCACTGAATAAGAGAAGAAAGGAAGGGTGTTGTTTTAATGCCCCGGGTCCCTAACAGGGAGTATACCTCCTTCAATGTTCAGTTAGTTTTCTGATCGGTTAAGATTTCTGTGGGGACCCCTACCCGGGAAGAATGTTGAAGTAAACTATTGGCCACTTGTCTAGCCTTCATGTTTCTGGGGAAAGCCTCTGGGTGACGTGTTGTTTAATCACAAATCACTAAGATGTAGCGGTGACCTGCCCTACTGCTCTCTCCTACAGAGTTTCCCTTCGGCAAAGCAAGAATAAGGCAACTCGTCAAATCTTTCAACAAGACGTTAGAAGTACACCTGCTGCTTTATCGTGCTGGTCTTCATATGTTAAAGAGATTTGTTGGGAAAAGGTTTGGCTACTGCCGCACACGTTTTTCTTAAAGCTTCGGTAGGTAACTTTTGTAAAAATGTATTTTTTACATATTTGTTAAAACTGTCACTATGTCCTGACAGTAGAATATGAGACAGATAATCTGTAAAAAAAATCAAGCTCCTGTGGCTCCTCCCTGTGCTCCTACTGCCACTGGCAGAAATACACCGCTCCCGGTCAGAAACAGCCAATCAGAGCCAGGAGGACTGTCTTAGCAGTGTCAATCACTCTCGTATACGCGCTGCTCATAACCCTCCCCCTCCCCCCCGCACAGCGCGTACCGTGTTCAAGGTTGCCCGTGTGCTGCAGCTGTGCTAATCGCGGAGAAACAACTTTTCAGGAAAACTGCCAATTTCTCGAGTGACACCTGCTCAGAAAACAAAGACGGGCAAACAGAAGAAGACCGGTGACGAAAAGCGAGCTAAAAGAAAGAATTAAACCGAGCCCGAAATAAAACGAGGGTCAACATCGGAGCGGCTTTTCAGAGGTGGAGGGAGCTACGCTTGGCTTAGTGAGCTTCCTCAGTGATTCATCATTCCTACTGAAAGTTTAGTGTTTTAAATTGATCCAAAAGGTAATTCAGTAATGTACTGTGTAAAGTGCTGCTTTTGTTCTCACAAATGAGCGATTACATAAAGAATTTTAATCCCTTTTTATTGAAAAATATTTACAAAACTTTTAATAGAAATATTTTAAATAAGCAATTTTTTTACATAAAATTTTAAAACCACAGCACACAACAGCTAAACCCTCCTCAGAATAAATCCCCTGTATTATGTTGAAAATATCGGTGGCCCTGCTTACTAGCCTGCGCGTTCACGGCAGGCTCGAGGAGCTGTGGAGGGGGGCTGTAAAGGCGCAGCAGAAGAACAAGGGGAGGAGCCTGTAAGGTGTGCTTGTTCAAATTTTTAGGCTAAGTCCACGTTCCCTCAAAACTACCTACTGCAGCTTTAATGTAATTGTACTTCTTTCCACTAAAACAAAGGGGAAAACATGAATTTGTTATTTATAGCTAAGAGGAGCTGTACCATGATTTAAATGGTCCGGCCCACTTGGCATCAAATTAGACTGTATGCCGCCCGTTAACTAAAATGTGTTTGACACCCCTGCACTAGACCATCAGGGAGTCACATCTATCAAATTTATCTTTGTAAATGTGAGTTTCCTTTTCATTTACTGGAATGACTCATATTGTTTTAGGTGAGGAATGGCGCCTGACTACAGCTGAACCTAACAATAACATTAATTGACACTCACATACATTGGTTGTCAGGTAAAAAAATGTTGGTCAGGGGTTTAGTTACTTTTTGAAAAAAGGAAAAGAATTGTTATTGATATAGAGGCAGATGAAGTGTTTATGACCCATCGATGATGACAAAAGGATACATCTGCAGTTGGGGGTCTGATTTAAAGGAAATGGTACTCTTTAAAGTGTTGGGGTTCTAGCATTAAACTGATGAGGAAGAAGACCAGGAACTTACTCCTTCAAATGTTACAGTTGTTTCTGTCAAGTCATGACTATTCCCTGACCGGGAATTGAACCCGGGCCGCGACAGTGAGAGCGCCGAATCCTAGCCACTAGACCATCAGGGACTCCTATCTATCAAATTTGTCTTTGTAGATGTGAGTTTCATTTTCACTTACTGGAATGACACATTGTTTTCTGCCTCGACTGGTTGGCGGTGAGAAAAAGAGACAGATAGAGAAAGAGAGAGACATGGATAATCAACTAAATGCATTATAATTAACCAATATGTGGCATCATACCTGAGAAGGTTTCCTGGCCACACTGAGGTTGGCCTTCAGTGTTGCAGTATGTGAGCCACAGAACCGTGGTTTGAATAACTGGGGAAGGATGAAATGTCACAAGTTACAGTAAATGATCATAGAGTTGTACAGGTCAAAGCAATATACATTTAATTAAAGCTACTGTTTGCAGGCTATGATTCTGTTTATATTTTTCATTAAATAGTAGTGATGGGTCTGTATCACATTCACAAGAATGGGAAGTGAATACGTATGTAGAGATGGTAGGACGAAAGCATAATACTTCTGGCCATGGCTGGCCAGAGACATAAACAGACACAGAAAAAGAGGTGGGGGAGACAGAATTAAGCCATGACAGAACAGAGAACTACAGACAAAAGATGTGAAATAGTGCCAAGAGTGACCAGAAGAATTAGAAAAAAAACTAGAATTATAAAGTACAAACCTTTCTTAAAGAAATCTTTATTGTGCTCACATGGGCCCTCATTTATGAAACGTGCGTACTACCTAAAACAGGTGTATGACGGGAATACGCCGATTCCTATGCAATTTTCGGCATTTATCAATTTGAAACGTGAGCATAGGCTGCGAAAAAATCTCACGTCTGGTCTGACCTCGTGTACGCAAGTTTACGCAGACACTGTCATCACATTTAAGAGTAAACTTAAAACTCTCCTCTTTGATAAGGCTTATTGTTAGGGAGCGAGGAGTCGCAGCGTTCATCTAGACTGGCGGGGGAGGGTGTATAGCCGCAAACATGGCACCCCTTCTTGTCTCTGCTTTTCTTCATAGTCAGATTAATTTACCATATAATCAATAATATAATAAAACTAGAGGAAGGCAGTGCAGTACAGCCCGATCCAGCTAGGGAGAGTTCTAGCCCGACCAGGCTCTTCTCTTTACCCTGTCTCTCTTAGTTACGCTGTAATAGTTTTAGACTGCTGGGGGACTTCCTTTGACACACTGAGCTCCTCTCCCCCTTTATCTTTCCGTTTGTGTGCATCCATGTCCCAGATATGCTTGTTATTAACCTAGCTCTGGCGAGTCATTGCCCCGAGCCCTTTTGTTCTATTTCCCCAAGCATGTTTCCTTGGTCTCAGGGAGGCTCCAAAATCATGCTTGAAGCTGTCGCTGTGGTCCTGCTACACGTCCTGCAATGCCCTGTTACATCCTGCTAGGCCAAATCACAACAACAGTTATCTCACTGCACAAAGCAACACTCAGATCTCTGTTAACTATGTGCCTGTTACAATTGTAACCCTCAAGATAGCTTGTGACGTGTTTAAACGTGATTACTTATATCTATTTAATATGCATTTGTCTAGTTCACTACAATTAATCATTTTTGGCTGTTTAGAGCTGCAAAGTTACTACTCGCCTGAGCCACCCTTGTAGTGTATGTGATAATGATTAGGTCCAATTCCAGGTGTGCGCTTCAGTGCTATTTAGAAGGGAGGTTTCAGTTGGTTCAGGAGCTTGATAATGTAGGACGTAAGTCTGTAGCGAGCCCGTGTGACTAGCAATTGAAAGTTAACTTATTTACAGCTGCATTTTTTTTGTTACTACTGCATTTCGACTCTTATGTCCATAAGCAAGCTGCAGACCTGGTGGAGACCCTCATGGCTACCAGACAATCCGGGAGAGCTTATCTTCTGGGCCTTCAACAACAGGACAGGAGGAAGACGGACCCAGCATACCAGCAAGAGCCGGAGAGGACATTCTCTGGTAAGTCTGTAGGTGGTATTGGTCGTGTGTTTGAGCCCTCCAATGTCCCAAGAAAACCCAGTGTTAGTCCCGTTCCAGCTGTAGCACCCAGGGTAATAGTATGTCACGGTTGTGGCCAGCCAGGTCACATTAGGCCCAATTGCCCAGTGAAGAGAATGTCTGATTCCAGAATATGTTACATACCTGGCCATAGTAAGCACTTATCTGGTACCTCAGATGTTACTGTCCCTGTGAAGATAAAAGGAAAGACAGAACAGGCTTTGGTTGACACAGGCAGTGGTCTGTCTTTTGTTCTAAAGTCCTGTTTGAAGTCTGTGGTTAAAGTGAGGGTCCACAGTATTTATGATGATGAGTCTGAACACCAGACCAGCGAGGGTCTCGTGGAGATTAATGGCCAGAAGTACTTATTAACTGTAGGGACTTTGGATAAATGCCCTTACCCAGTTATTCTAGGCCAAGAAGTCAGGTAAAGTGATGTAGGAACATTCGTCCTCCCCACATTTGGACAGCACTGAAGTCTTTTGTGAGGACTCCCTGAAGCTTCCACAGGCTCATGCTTTTCTTCTGTTAAGACCCCTGATGAGGCTAGGGAGTTCACGAGGGAGGGTGACACATGTTTTAGTTGTCAACAGTGAGAAACTGTATCGAGTGAATACAGACACCGAGGAGTTAGTTGTTGCACTTGGGTCACAGTATTCCATGGTCAGGACACCTAGAAAGAGAGAAGACAGAGCAGAGAAACATGCAAAGACTCTATTGGCCAAGTTTCAGCAAAGACATAACAGAGTACTGTAGGTCTTGTCCAGAGTGTTGATTATCTGCTTGTTCCAAGAGAGGCTTAAAAGCTCCACTCATCAGTCTCCCCATTATAGACACTTCTTTCACTTGCATTGCCATGGATGTAGTTGGCCCCTTAGAGAGGAGTAGGGCAGGTCACCGCTACATCTTAGTGATTTGTGATTAACACGTCACCCAGAGGCTTTCCCCAGAAACATGAAGGCTAGATAAGTGGCCAATAGTTTACTTCAACATTCTTCCTGGGTAGGGGTCCCCATAGAAATCTCAACCGATCAGAAAACTAACTGAACATTGAAGGAGGTAGACTCCCTGTTAGGGACCCGGGGCATTAAAACAACACCCTACATAGTTTGTGGCTTCACGAACATTATTGTATTATATCATAGGTACTGGAAGCCACCCGTCTCCACCAATGCATTTCTCAATGCACAGATGTGTTACAAGATTTGCAGTGAGTGTTGTATTGTCCAGCAGAAAGGCAACAGATGTGTTACTTTTTGACTAGATGGCAGTGCTTGTACCATGGCAGTGCAAGCATTTTGCCAAGGTTCCATTTCCAGCCACCGCCATGTTTTGAAACCATATAAAACATAAATATTACATATTTCACCCAGGTTTCTTTTCTTATTCAATGATCTCCGAAAAAGTAAAAAAAATTCTGAAAACATTCAGGGGATGTAGCTCAGTGGTAGAGCGCATGCTTCGCATGTATGAGGCCCCGGGTTCAATCCCTGGCATCTCCAACAAGTGTTATTGTCCAGTCTGTAAAAGAGCTGCAAAAGTTCTTATTCTGAAAGACAAAAGTATTAAAAGGCAATCTCCTTGGCCCAGTTTTTCAAAAGTAATCCACTAGGATTTTGGATAACGAATTGAATCAAATGTTGAAAATGGGTTTTTCAAAAGAAAAAACGGATTACATAATTGGATTAGATCACATAATCCAATCTTGGTTTTGATCTGGATCAAACCTTTAGTTTGGGTTTTTCAGAACTTTTTTGTAGGATTTGGATCACTTTGATCCAAAAAATCTGGATTAAACTGATCCCATCAGAAGGGTGGACTCAGCATGGATTTCATGCCCAAAATGTAATGAAAACTTTAAAAATGTATCAAATAATACTATATTTGGATCATGCAGTATCTTACAAGATATCCTATTTATTCATAAGGTTTTAATTTTATTTGTTCATCCGTCAGGCTACAGTGATTAGGTAGGCTTTAACGTAATCAGCCTTTCAGTATAGGCCTACCGCGAAGTAGAAAGAGTTTGGCCTCATAGAATAATCCCCCAAACAGCTGTCAAAATTGACCAAAAACAATACATTTTGTTCTGTCAATAATTGATATATATATAGGCCTATATATTCATCACAATCGAAAATATTTTTGTTTTTACAATATTTATTAGTGATGCATGCAATGATTACAGAATAAACCAAAAACTGCAAAGAATGGCAATCACTGATGTTTGATATCCAAAACAAATCCAAATCAGAAATAGTGTCTAATAACTATTGTGTCCCTTGTTGCACGTCCTGTTTGCTCGTTCTTGCAGAATGCAGGAGGTTGGTTAGGGTCTCCAAGGGGCTCAGGTGCATCATTGTCAGCACAGAGAGGGACATTGAGCTTAGTAGCGATGTTGTGCAGGACAATACAGGCAAGGGTTATGTTGCATGCTTTCTGTGGTTCCGCTCTCAGGTAGTTAAGGCATGCAAAGCGCCTCTTAAGAAATTATTAAGAAATTATTGTTTTACATTAAGTCTTTTTTTTTTAATTCAATACATCTATATATGAAACTTGTTATAAATATCCTCAATGTACAGTTTTTGTGTTAGTCTCAGATGAGTGGACTGCTGGAAGAGGATGGGGTGGGGTTTTTCTTCTTTTTTTTAATGTGTGTGTTTTCATTTCAAATAAAAATAAACTTATATTGACCCCACACTGGCCATTCTACTTGTTCCTCTTTACATATGTATAGTTCTACTTTGTGATGTCTCCTGTTTGAGCACTGGTTATCCAGATTTGGTGATCCTGAAAAGTTCCTATCCGGATCAGATTGATCCAATCCGATGTTGCTTTGAAAAACTGGCTCAAAAGTAAGCTGGATTACGTGATCGCGGATCGCAAAAAAAAGGATTACTAAATCCGGATCAATTTGATCCAGATTACATTTTTTGAAAAACCGGGCCCTGGTTGCAGATGATTCAGAGACCGTCCATGCACACAACGACTGTAACATTGTCCTTCAATAGAAATAATTTCCACACTTTCAGATTACTTGGAGCTAGCATAGACAGTTAAAGAAGGGAGCCATCCACTCCGAACCTCAGCCTGCTCAACGTGTGTAGAAACATTAAAATAGACATAACCAGCTTTTTTTAATTGTTTTTGAAAACTAAACAACTATAAAAGTCACACTTACTTCCATTATTTTTTGATTAAAAAGGCTGTCCGAAGCGTGGGTGCATACCGCTAAATTCACTCTGATGTTGCGATGAAATGACAGGGTCAAATGCTGGATAGTGGGCGGGGCTATATGTTGAGGGGTGGGGTTAAACGTTTCAACGTGTCTGCAGGTCTGGAAACACTTCATGTCAGAAGTGGGATTCAAACCCATGCCTCCAGTGGAGACTGCGACCTGAACGCAGCGCCTTGGACCGCTCGGCCATCCTGACTGAATAACCTAATGTTTAGTATAATCTCACACAGAAATAATAATATGGTAACTCAACTATGTCATGATATAGTAGGTTCTCAGTCACCCAGGTCATAGTTATCAAAGGAAGGTTTCCCAATTGCCAGCCCAAATATATGGGTGATTATGGGGACATGGAAGAAAGTCACCAGTGTGGCAATGTGCTTGACAATGGCAATACATTGCGCGGGATCTCACACAGAAATAATAATATGGTAACTCAACTATGTCATGATATAGTAGGTTCTCAGTCACCCAGCTTTTTTGTTTGTAAATGGAAAGAATGTAATTTTTAATATTGGCAGCCAGCTCAAAAAAGCTTGACTTCTTTTTCAAAAACTTCGATTTATGTAAATAAAATTTGGTTAAAATAATAATTAGATTTATCGTGGTGTAATACTCTGAATAAAGCTCTCTATCATGTTGAGTGAATCCAAACAATACAATTTCCCAATGTAATGTAAATTGAGGGTAAATATGAAGAGCAATAAAATGTGATAATCTGCTCCATACAGTATGTCATTATGTTGCTAATATGCTCATATCATTCTCATCATAGACAAAAGTCTATTTCCAAAAGTGTGTGAACTTACTTCTTAATAATGAAAGATGTTCTTGACAAACATGTATCCCCAAAAGGTCAACACATCACAACCTTTCATATTTAACCATATTTAATCAATCACTTAATCTCATTACTGTAAAATATTTAACATGCAGGACTTTTGAAACACCTTTTTTGCTTTATGGTCATGGATTGTGCTCCAATAGAGAGTTCCATCTTGTTTTTTCATGTGGAAAAAAACCTACTGGGCTTCGATCCGGCTACCTCTCGCATGCTAAGTGAGCACTCTACTATTTGTGCTAATGCCCCGTTAGGACCTACAGTGTATACGTTATACTTTATATACATAGCCAGTAGTATTGGCACATTGGGTACTGTTACAATACATATGCTGTGTCGCAGTTCAAGGATTGCAGCGTAGTTTTACACACATCTAACCCGTTTGCTCTTTACGTATGAGTATTAGTACACGGCTTGTTTTACATTTTTTTGTATACTGCCCACTTGTGGCGGCGCTAAAACACAGCAGTGGCATACAATGAGGCTGCTGCTTAACCCTCCTGTTGACCTTGGGTCAAATTTAACCCGTTTTACAAAAACTTTCTATATCAGTGTAACAGTTCGCAAAATATAAGGTAACGGGCGGATATCTGCCGAGGTGAATACTGTCTAACCTGCTTACCTAAATCATACACCAAAAACCCTCTAATTGCCTTTAAGTGGGCTTAATAAACATGTTCATAGAGGAAAGAAAGACCATATATATTTATGGGTTTAACAGCTACGTTAGTAAAGGTTGTGTGCGTTTCGGGAGGATCGGATACACAACTCCTTCATACAATTGTATTTACCATAATAATATAGACTTCCACACACATTTAACCCTTGTATTGTCCTTAGTGTCACAGGGACATGTTTAGCTTATGTGACCTTTTGTACTAGCCTGCCGTTCTGCTTCGGGGTCCCGAGACACCGCTTTCCTTCCATGTCAATTGCCATCGTGGCCTCATCCTTTGGGTCTCAGAGACCCCCAGTTTTATTTTTCATGCCAATACACGTACGGCGGCCTCATCCTTTGTGGTCCCGGGGACCCATCCTTGTTCAATGTCATCTTTCTACTACCCTTGAGGCCTCAGCCTCGCCATTCGGGTCCCTGGGACCCGTGTGTGTGTGTGTGTGTGTGTGTCTGTGTGTGTGTGTGTGTTTTTTCCAAACAGATTCAAGGTTTGTTCGGGGCCTCGTCCACGTGGGCCAAGAGGCTACGGGCAAACACAGTCGGCACAGTAGTAGGCCTGCGTGCAGCTCCCGCAGATGTATCTCTTGCAGCCACCGCACACAATGTGTGATTTGCGGTCCTTTCTCTCTGGACAGAGCTGACACCGCTTCCTTTTGCTTTGCACCCTCGGTGTGTCCGGTTCAGAATCCCCGTCCTCCTCTAGGCCCCTTGTGACTGTGCCGCCGCCGCAGGACCTCCTCGCCGTGACGACGGCTTTGACAAGCTCCGTGCGAGGCAGACGCCGGCGTCTCTCGATGAGCGGATTCACAAGCGCCCTTCCCAACTGCTCGAGGAACGCCCTCCTCTTGTTGAGCTTGCCGCGCATCCACTCGGGCCTGAGCTCTCACCACAGCACAAAGGCGTTGTAGGCGGACACGTCGAGGATGTTGTGGAACAGAGCGAGGGGCCAGCGCGCCGTCTTCCTGCGGCAGCTGTACGTGCCCACGAGCTTGTCCAGGTTGTCCACGCCGCCCTTGGTGTGGTTGTAGTGGAGGATGATGTCAGGTTTGGCTTGCCTGCCGGCGCCGACGCACGCATCACCCGTGTGCAACGTGCTCAGCAGCACCACGTTCCTGTGCCTCTGGGGGCACGTAGGACACCAGAGTGGCGACGGGCGTGAAGGCAAACTTGGACGAGAAGACCGCACGGCCCTTTGTGGCGAGCAACGCCGCTGGCAGCTTGGGCTTGTTTTTGCGCATCGTGCCCACCACGGTGAGGCGCCGCTCGACGAGCAGCCGCTGGGCCAGCGTGTAAGAGGTGAAAAAGTTGTCGCACGTCACGTTACTCGGGCCCCTCAGACCCTCGGTCACGTCCAGCACCACGCGGGCGCCCAGATTCCTCTCGGGCGTGCCGCTCATGGACTTGCCCGTGTAGAGCTGCATGTGCCACGCGTAGCTGGAGCCGGCGTCGCAGGCCACCCACGACTTGAGTCCGTACCGGGCGGGCTTGCTGGGCATGTACTGGCGGAAGGCGCATCGACCTTGTGGAAGTAGCGTGTCCAAACAAGAAGATGGAACGAGATGGAGGAAAAAAATTAACACACACACACACACACACACACACACAAAGACAATTGTACGGCATTGGTACAAACAAAACAACAACAAAGCAACAAATACAACACCTCGAAAGGGCACCAGCTGTTCGTCCACCGTCACGTCGGCGCCCGGGTTGTAGAGGCGAGGCAGCTGCCGCGTCCACTCGTCCCACACCTCTCGTACGGCCGCCAGTTTGTCCGAGGCTCGTCGGGCAGCTCTCGACTCGCGGTCGTCGAATCGCAACAGTCTAGAGTACGCGTGAAACTGCTTGATTGGCATTGTGGCGCGGAAAATGGCCCTGCCGCTCTCCTCGTGCCACAGGCTCTCCAAGGCCTCGTTGCGGGACCGGTACACGCCCGCGAGGAGCAGCAGCCCGAGGTAGGCTCGCAGGTCCGTGACGTCCATCGCTTTTCCACTTGCCGGCTGTGGCACATCTCCTTTGACCCTCAAGGTTTGTGGCGGCCACAACCATGTCTTCGATTTGCCGCGTGACAAACAGGCCAAACGCAGAGACTATGTCGTGGACGTGTTCCGCGGCATAGTCTGTGGGTCCCGGGCTCTGTAGTAGTAGCAGCGCAGCATCAGCAGCAGCAGCAGCAGCAGCAGCGTGTGTTGTGTCCTCTTTTTGGTCGGGTTTGTCCTTTTCGGTGGCGTGGCGATGAGGTCTAGGGCACCTGGGATGACATGTTTTCAAGGACCATTTGATTTTGCCATCTTTTCACTCAAACGTTTCCTCATCCTGCTCGTCCTCCTCTTGCCCCTCGTCTTCACTACCTTCTTCTTCTTCTTCTTCGTCTTCTTCTGCATCTACTTCTTCTACTGGTCCCAGGGACCCAAAAGACAACGTCAAGGGTCCTGGGGACCCGAAAGGACAATGCCATGGGTCCTGGGGACCCGAAAGGATAATGTCAAGGGTCCCTGGGACCCATAGGACAACGTCAAGGGTCCTGGTGACCCGAAAGGACAATGCTTTGGGTCCCTGGGACCCGAAAGGACAATATCATGGGTCCTGGGGACCCGAAGGACAATGTCAAGGGTGTCTGGGACCCAAAGGACAATGTCAAGGGTCTCTGGGACCCAAAGGACAATGTCAAGGGTCTCTGGGACCCGAAGGACAATGCCATGGGTCCTGGGGACCCGAAATGATAATGTCAAGGGTCCCTGGGACCCGTAGGACAACGTCAAGGGTCCCGGTGACCCGAAGGACTATGCCATGGGTCCCAGGGACCCGAAGGACAATGTCAAGGGTCTCTGGGACCCGAAGGACTATGCCATGGGTCCCAGGGACCCGAAGGACAATGCCATGGGTCCCAGGGACCCAAAGGACAACGTCAAGCGTCTCTGGGAGCCGAAGGATTATGCCATGGGTCCCAGGGACCCGAAGGACAATGCCATGGGTCCTGGGGACCCGAAATGATAATGTCAAGGGTCCCTGGGACCCGTAGGACAACGTCAAGGGTCCTGGTGACCCGAAGGACTATGCCATGGGTCCCAGGGACCCGAAGGACAATGTCAAGGGTCTCTGGGACCCGAAGGACTATGCCATGGGTCCCAGGGACCCGAAGGACAATGCCATGGGTCTCTGGGACCCGAAGGACAATGCCATTCGTCCCAGGGACCCAAAGGACAATGCCATGGGTCCCAGGGACCCGAAGGACAATGCCATGGGTCTCTGGGACCCGAAGGACTATGCCATGGGTCCCAGGGACCCAAAGGACAATGCCATGGGTCCCAGGTACCCGAAGGACAATGCCATGGGTCCCAGGGACCCGAAGGACAATGTCAATGGTCTCTGGGACCCGAAGGACAACATCATAGGTCCGTGGGACCCAAAAGAGAACATCAAGGGTCCCCGGGACCCAAAGGACAATGCTACGAGTCCCAGAGACCCGAAGGACAACACTATGGGTAAAACTGCACGGGTCCCCGTGACCCAAAGGACAACACAAGGGTTAAACCCACAAACCCCAATGTCCCAGCAGATCAAATATTCATTAATTTAACTTAACCCTTGTACGGTATTCGGGTCAAAGTGACCAATTTCAAATTTTTACAAGAGGAAAAATTACATTTTTCTACCTGAAAATCAACGGCCTTACCTTAGGTATTCAAGGATCCCACCGCCACCGACCTGGGGGTCTAAAGTTACCGGAAGTCATCTTCACTGGAAGCTTCTCTCAGCTGCACGGAGGCCAATCTGTCGCCGTCGTGGTTTTAGGCGTTTTGAGCGTCAATCAGAAAGTTGAAATTTCACACCTTTATGGTAATGAGCTATGACGCGGTTCAGCGGCTAACGTCAGCCACCAATCGGAATATAGACGTCCTTCACGCTGGCTGATCCCGGAGAAACATACAATGTGAACTTTGGTTCCATCAAAACATTAATTCTGAGGACAAGCTCATAATCGGCGTTGCTAGGTTACCTATCATTTATGATATAACGTTGTTCGTACATAGGGACCAGTTAGCGTTAGCTGCCGGTCACATGGTCTCCAGTTAGCGTTAGCTGCCGGTCACATGGTCTCTAACGGTCCCTCACAGTGAATCCTGTGACCACTTGTGTTTTTCCCAAGATAAGAATGTTTTCTAATTTTCTATTCTAGACTTCTGTGTGAGTAGTGGTGGAATGTAACTAAGTAAACACACTTAGCCCTGTATCATCCTGGCGTGAAGTCGTCTTGTTAACCAGAAAAAGCTGGACAGAAGTCTGGAGAGGTAAAGGTAATAACTGGAGGATGCGGGAATCGATCCCGCTACCTTTCGCATGCTGAGCGAGCGTTCTACCATTTGAGCAAATCCCCCATGAAGCACTGCAGCTCCTGATTTCTGTATATGAATATTCCACGACAAACGTGCCATAATAGTTAAAAATCATAAATGGCGGACCTGTGTCGCAATAAAATCATGAATCAGATTTAGAAGGTAAAAGATAGGTTTATGGTTACAGGAAATTGTTTTTTAATAACGATACCAACATGAAAACACACTTTTTTGTCCCTATCTCAATGTTTTTTGTTGCTTTTAAAAAAAAAGCAAAAAAAATTAAGTTTTTTTGTTGTTTTCAACATTTTATTCGTTTTTTCCCCTTATGTCTTTGTCCCTTTTGTTGACGTTTTGTCACTTTTTCACATCCAGTGTTTTTTTCCATAGTTTTTTTCACTTTTTCCAATATTATTTACGTTTTTTTCCCCAATGTTTTGTCGCCTTGTTGTTGCCTTGTTGACACCTCCCATATTTGTGATATAAATTAAAACTTGGAAACGGGTCAAATGTGACCCCAGGACAACATGAAGATTAAGAAAATGAAAATGTACCTGAGCACTGTAGACATTTGACTTCAGACACTTGCAACAACAGATGCTTTGTTAAACATCAACAGATTGGAAATAGATTTAATGCTGATACAAAGCATAAAAATTAGCAGAGGATGGTTTCAATCCATCAACCTCCGGGTTATAGGCCCAGCAGGTTTCCACTGGGCCACTCTGCTCTGCTGCTCATGCTTAGGGGCTGGAAAATATGTAATTCACCAACAGCTTGCGGGTGGTAAAGTTAAACATTTGGTAGACCTTGCAACTATCTTTTATGTGAGCTTCCTGATTACTCACACATTGCTTATTCACATGTAACACCTGTGATTGGATGGTGTTTAAAAAAAGGGCATTGTGAGTACAGATATAAACATCAGTAAGGGTTTTCTGCTGCTCTCGAGCAGACGGCTGTACTCACAACGACAGTTATTTAAGAGTGGTAGCAAACCCATGACACAGTACAGTTGCCCATGTACCTTCATGAACAATATTGTGTTTCTTCATAGTTACTGGAAGCAACCTGTCCATAAGTATTTACTTTCAGTCTGTGTAATAAGATTTGCAGTGAACATTATATTGTCCAGTAGAAAGGCAACTGGTTTGTTACTTTTCGACTATGATTTATACCATAGCAGTGAAATCATTTTGCCCAGGTTTGATTTCCAGCCACCACAGTTGCATTTACAGGTTTTTCCATATACAACGTTAACATTACATGTTTTACCCAGGTTTCTTCCTTTATTCAGTGATATTTCAATATCCTTGTGGGAGTCATCCCAAAAGTATTAATAAAGATAAGTCTAAGTCTATCTCAGAAAACAGTCAAAAAATCTGAAAATCTTCAGGGGATATAGCTCAGTGGTAGAGCGCATGCTTTACATGTATGAGGACCTGGCATCTCCAGCAGGTATTATGGTAGAGTCTTTAAAAGAGCTGCAAAAGGTATTTCTTCAATAATACCAGTAAGGGTCTACCATTCAGCAGGTATAGACATTTCACTTCAGACAGTTGCAGCAGCAGATGCTTTGTTAAACATTGAAAATCTAGACATAGACTTAATGCTATAATCATAACAATTAACAGAGAACAGTTTTGCTCCATTGACCTCTCGGCCTCTATAAGCCCAGCACGCTTCCACTGTACCACTTTGCACTGCTGTTCATGCTCAGGGGCTGGAAAAATCTGTGATTCACATTTTGAGGGAAGAACCAACAGCTTACGGGTTGTAAAGTTAAACATTTGGTTAACCTTGCAACTATCTTTGAATGAGCTTCCTGATTACTCACACATTGATTATTCACATGTAACACTTGTGATTGGCTGGTGTTTTAAAAAAAGGGCATTGTGAGTACTGATCAGTAAGGAGTCTACCAAGTTGCCTCTTATCATTCTAGTTTGGACACCCAGTGAGGCTTACCGCGATGGTTTGGACTGGGTCGACTAGGGTTTTCTGCTGCTCTCGAGCAGAAGGCGGTACTCACGCTGGTTTCTCTTCATAATGCACAAGTCTTTCGCCTTTTACTAAAGACTTCCTTGAAGGGGAACACCAATGAGTTTAAACTATTGTTGGTGGGCTTTGCTGTTTGGCCGAACCTTTTGTACTTGTGAAAAACAAATATGCTGTCCTTAACTAGACTCACTTTCTTAACAGCAGCTAAATAATAGAAGCAAGACCCTTGCCCATTTTAATGGGCATTGGACAGCGACTGAGACAACAGGACTCCCCCCTGACTGTGACTCGGACCGACCAAAAAATTTGATATGTGGGAAAACAAATTGGCCAGAGACTACGGTACTGGAGACTTAGCGGACTAACACTAGAAGGAAAGGTTTTAATCATCACAACAGTGATTTTACCTTTGTTTTTTCTCATCAGCTCTGTTTCTATCCAATCCAGAAAAGAGATTTTAGGCCTGGACCGAGCCATCTTTTTATTTCCTGTGGAGGTCCAAGAACAAGTGCAAAGAAGAGTGATGAAGAAGCCAAAGGAGAAAGGAAGGAAAGGAGTGCCGGACCTGTTATTGTTTTTGGGGGCAGATTTATAACTATACACATAACAGCAGCCACGGCCCAGAAATCCTAAGACTGCAGCTTGGCACGGTTCTGGATGGGATCATAAAAGATTGAAGACCTTACCCTCTGATCTTAAAGTACCTGGGTCTTTTTCTCTTGCCACTAACCTATGCTTTTATCCAGACCTTTTAAAACGTTTTCACCTTGAGCAAAAGAAATGTGTGTTTTAACCAATCATCGCTCCTCATTTCATTCTTAACTGTTTAGTGCAACATGAATCATTTGGATCTCCCAAACAGACTCCGGGACTTGTCACAATGGTGGCTCATGAGATCCTCCCGGTCAGGTCTGTTATGCACTCCCGGGACATGTCAGCACAATCCTGCCCCGACCTGGATGTGGCGTGCCTGAGTTGGTGAGGCATTTGCTCTGGGAAAACAACCTGTGGGCAACCTTGGCCAGAGACTACGGTACCAGCAAGGAGGTCCTCACAGCACAGTTACTATGAAGCCCAAAGAAACAGAGATACCAGCATGTGACTTTGGAATCAGTGTCTCACCCTGCAGTATCAAAGATGTCATTTGGACCTCCAGAAACTTGCTGGTAAGTGATTGCAGATGCCCCCTGTGGCTGTGATCAGGATGGCTGCAGTATCTTTTGTTTTTGAATGGTAAATTTGGCTGGAATTTGTAATCAAAAACAGGACCTTTCCCATTTTGACAAACTGTTTTGAACACTCGAGGTATTTCAGTGAAGTCTTTGGTCTTGGACAGTTACCTTACAATCTAAAACTTTATATCCTATTGTCTCTGGAACAATAGTTGGCAGTTGTCAACCAAGACAGCCCCTCCACACCCAGAGCTTTCTCGATGAATTTCATCAATCCCTGGGGCTTTGCCACTGAGGAGCTCTTAAACCCGATTTGATAAAACGTTACATCTCTTTTATGGATCAAATAAGGGAGCATATCAATCAATCAAGCGGCCTCCACGAGGATCCACAGACACAGGCATTGAACTACGATTTGCACTTTGCCCGTGTCTGGTATTACTAATCCAATTGAATAGGTTATGAACACTGCAACAGGTATAGCACCACTTTTTGAAGCCATATACAACATTAACATTACAAATGTCACCCAGGTCTTTTCTCTTATTCAGTAATCTCACAAAAAAGTAAAAAAAAAGATCTGAGAAAGTTGAGGGGATGTAGCTCAGTGGTAGAGCGCATGCTTTGCATGTATGAGGCCCCAGGTTCAATCACTGGCCTCTCGATGTCTCTTCTCTTATTCAGTGATGTCAAAAAAATGTGAAAATCTTCAGGGGATGTTGCAGGAAGAGGGAGAGCCACAGGAGTTTGGAGAGAGGGCATGTGACCAAAGTGAGGGCTCTGACACAGAGAGGGATATTCCAGAGGGTGAGGAGGATGAAGAAGCGGGTGAAGAGCATGAAAAGAGAGTGAGAAAAAAGAAACATAAATGGGAAAGACACAGGGACAGCAAGCGGATCCATGTGGATCAAGTACTGCACCATCAGGTTTGTGATGAAGTAGGTTCTTACTATTTTCAAAGCAGTGCAATTACTTTTCGTTGTAGGTCTACTGTGTGTCCTTAAAATGTTGCTTTCTCCAGTCAAATTCTTTTTTGTGTCAATACGGCTCTGTTTCTTTTTTTTAAGTACATACTTGGCCTACATTTTGAAATGCATGCAGGTATACATGCATACAGTGGTATGCATGCATTTAGGAACCCATGCCTGACAAAAAAGAGGATAAATTCAATAAATGAATATTTCACATTGAACACTTGTTTGGGTTGTCTTTTAAAAACAGGGCATTGCGAGTACAGATATAAACAATAGAGTCAACAAGGTTACCTCTTATCATCTACCTCACCAATCTATGTCATTAGAGGTCCAAGTAACTGAGACAACTCAAAGTCATCACATCAGTTGCCTGACCAGCTATTTAACATTTGGCAGCGATAGGATTTGAACCCACACCTCCAGAGAAACCGGAACTTTAATCCAGCAACTTAGACCACTATGCCACACTACCTGAAACCAACCCTTCTGAGTCTGAGTCTGAACAGCCGACCAGTGGCGCAGAGGAAGCATACTGGGACCACAACCCAGATGTCAGATTTCCCATGCTTTGTATCAGCATTAAGTCCATTTTCAGTCTGTTGCTGCAAGTGTCTGAAGTGAAATGTCTCCACCTGCTGAAGAGTAAACTTAATGGCATGTCAAGTTTATTTCATCCTTAAAAAAGGCTTGGGTGAGGTTATGTTTTGAGAAGCCTAGCCTCACCTAATACAGCTCTGATTTAATACTGGACCAATGACACAGATCTTGCTGCAGACCTTCAACGGCTAAACACCAATTCCCATACCGGGAGTTGAACCCGGGCAAATGGGGCGAAAACCAGGAATCCTAACCGCTAGACCATATGGGACTGCATCTTAATAACAGGGATTTCATAAATCAATTCATAGTCTGGCTGGAAAAAGACCTTCTCTTGAACGTGAATGAAGAAGCTTCTTAAGTAAGTTTTAGCTTGAAGCTTTTGAGTGTTGTTTAGGTTTTTTCATCTTTAACTATTACCGGACAGCGGGGGCACGGAGCAGAGCAGAGCGGCCGTTAGGGAGGAATCCTCCTCCGATTTCAGTTCCATTTTGAACTGGCGGTAAAAAACTTAACGTTGGAACTTTATGACGAATATAAATGTTGACAGGTTGATTTCTGTTAGTAACAAACACAACTATAGTCAATAGAAAAAGAAAATATATATATATATGAAAAGCCATCTTGGTTCATCTTTCCACTGTTCCTAATATCACAACTCTGGTCTGGTTGGAAACTGAAGGATCTAAACTAAAAGGATGTTCCTCTTTAACTAAAAGGTCTATCTCTGTAGGGATCCATCCCATAATGTTGTCACACACTTAGAATAATGATCTGAGTCTGTCAGCAGCAACAACACAACCTTTAGTGGACGCTGACTTCACCTTTAAATTAGGAGTTTAAACAGAGACACAACAGGAAGAATAAATCCATCAAATCAAGTCCCCAATAATCAGCATGTGGCCTTGTTTTATTTCAGGTAGTCAGCATGGAGCTGTTCCACATTCCCAGACATTTAAAACAAGTCAATCATTGGCGTTATTCTACGAGTCAGATGAATAAATCAGCTGTTTGCTATTTGAGCTGCTCTGTTTCCTGCTGCTCCATCATTCTTTAGTGTCCTCTGGAAACAGGCTGCTGTCCTTTATGTTTCTTTTGGATGACATCATCAGTGTCTTTGCTTTAGTCTGAAGAAATTCCAACAGATTTAAAACCACATGCAGTCACAGAAAATACAAACAGGGAATAGAAAATATCAGACAAAGAATATGAAATGAAAGGTCCCCAAAGTAGGAAAATATAATGTTAATCTACCAAACAACAATAACTGGAGAGCATCCAATTAAACATGGCCGACTTCCAATATGTCAAATTAATGAAGAGAGGAATGTTTGGACATATTACAGATTCATTTTATTTTTATTTGACCTTTATTTAACCAGGAACAATCCCATTGAGCTACAGTAACTCTTCTTCCAGGGAGTCCTGCCAAGACAGGCGGCAATAAGTTTTATAATACATAAAAGACAGGACAATGGTTCCATACTACACCACAAATCTCTATAGATACTACAACACAAACAAGACATTACACTTAACTTAAGCTAATGCATACATACAACTTTAAAACAGGTTCCACCGAGATTTGAACTCAGATTGCTGGATTCAGAGTCCAGAGTGCTAACCATTACACCATGGAACCTTTAAAAGTGCTGCAGGGGTTTGCTAGGCAGTTTCTTTCATAATATCCACATGTTTGATATTGAAGGCACATAACAATCACAATGAAGCTAAAATTATTGGCCAACTTAAGTCATTTAGTTAGCTAAGCCTCAGAGGATGTGGAAAAGCAAGTCAAGAACAGGTTTTAAAGGACTTGCCACAGACAGTGAATACAGCAGTAGATATGTCTACTGTGTACAAACACACATGGTAAATTTTTGTTGACAATAAAGATGATCTCCAAATCCTATGGTGGGAATGAAAATCCACCAATGTTCTGTCCAAATGTCCACCTGAATCCAGAAATGTCCCTGCCAGATGGGAAGTAGACTGACAATTGGGTCAACATTGTGCAATTATCTTCAAAATGTCCAACATTTGAGTCCACAAATATACCTGCCAGTATGGGAAATAAAATGATAACTGTCTTCATGGTCTAAATGTGTCAAATATTGCCAGTTGCCTAATGCCCACATTGAGTCCAGATGTGTCCGTTTGGTTCCTAATCCATGCTATTACCCCAAAAGTACACAACTTCTGCCAAGGGCAACTGGACTTGGTAAAAGGTCCTCCACAGAAGTTTTGTCTCTCATCCAAGAGACTTCTTTAGTTGTTGTTTTTTACACAGAAAGGATGGACACAGTGCCCTCCCCCCACCCATATCTGACAATTGAAAGCTGTGGGGAAAGGGGGTTCCAAAGCTAATAGACCATTCAACAAGCAATTCTGATGTACTATACTGGCCCATTCAGGATGAGCACTGTCTACTCTGACTGCACAACACAAGTTTGTGCTTTTCAGTGATACCCAATTTTTATGGTGATTACGAGACTGAATATAAAGTGTGTATCCCCCATGTAACTCAAAGCATATCACTTCCAGTCAATACTGTCAAATTTGGAGCTCCTTCAAGTTACATTAACGACCAGGTGACTCCTCAACATGCCCCCACCAATGTACTGTTTTCAGTCTAAATGGGCAAGGACATTAAACCTGTAAGCTTACTTTAAACTAGATGTAGAAAGTTAAAAGGTTGATCTTTTTCACCTATACTGTGGCTTAAAAACTAGGTTCCACTGAGATTTGAACTCAGATTGCTGGATTCAGAGTCCTAACCATTACACCATGGAACCTTTTTTCTTTCATAATATCCACATGTATAATATTGAAGGCACACAACAATCACAAGGAAGATGAAAAAGCAACAAATACTGGCCATCTTAACCCTTTATTGTCCTTTGTGTCACAGGGACATTTTAGTTTATGTGACCTTTTGTACTAGCCTGGTTGTGCTTTGGGGTCCCAAGACACCACTTTCATTTCATGTCAAATGCCATTGGCCTAATCCTTCGGGTCTCGGAGACCCCCTGTCATATTTATCATGCCATAATACACACATTCCACCACTGCTGTGGCGGCCTCATCCTTTGGGTCCCTGAGCCCATCCTTGTTCAATGTCATCTTTCTGTTTTGTGTGTTCGTGTCCCTGGGACCCAGGGGTGTGTGTGTGTGTGTGTTTATTCAAAACAGATTCAAGGTTCGTTCGGGGCTGGTCCACGGGGGCCAAGAGGCTACGGGCAAACACAGTCGGCGCAGTAGTAGGCTCGCATGCAGCGCACACAGATGTATCTCTTGCAGCCACCGCGCCAAGGTGTGTGATTTTGCGGTCCTTTCTCTCTGGACAGAGCTGACACCGCTGAAGACCTTTCTTTTTGATGTTGCCTTTCTTTAAATGACTGTTCATTTCTTTAATGTTTAATTTCTTATACTGCACTGTAACTTTTATTCTTGTGTTTTATGTGTCTTAAAGTTTTTATATTTAACTTTTTATTGATGTGTTTTATTGGTTTTATTTTTTTTACTGTTTTTAACTGATTTTTGTGTAAAGCAATTTGAATTGCCTTGTTGCTGAAATGTGCTATACAAATAAATCTGCCTTGCCTTGCCTTTACTACTGCGGCCTGGGTTCAATTCCCAGTCAGGGAATGGTCAGGACTTGACAGATTCAGGTGTAACATTTGAAAGAGTTAGTTTCTGGGCTTGTTTTTGGTTGATTTAGATTTGTTAAATTCTTCCTCATCAGTTTAACGCTAGAACCCCAACACTTTTAAAGAGTACCGTTTCCTTTAAATCAGACCCCCAAAAGCGGATGTATCCTTTTGTCATCATTGATGGGTCTTAAGCACTTCATCTGCCTCTATATCAATAACAATTAATTTCCTTTTTTCAAACAGTAACTAAACCCCTGACCAACATTTTTTACCTGAAAACCAATGTATGTGAGTGTCAAGTAATGTTATATGTTGGATTCAGGTCAAAATGTTGACATTTTGGTGCAATGCAAAGGTGCATAACAGATTGACTCACATCTACAAAGATAACTTTGACAGCTGTGACTCCCTGATGGTCTAGTGGCTAGGATTTGGCGCTCTCACCGCCGCCACCCGGGTTCAACTCCCGGTCAGGGAATGGTCAGGACTTGACAGATACAGGTGTAAAATTTGAAAGTCAAATTTCCTGTGGAACTCTGTGGGTGGTGTCAGAGAAGAGGACGCTGTCCGAACTACATGCCATCTTGGACAAGTCCAAGTCCTTGCTGCTCATTCACAGAAACACTTTCAGTGACAGACTCATTCTCCCAAAATGCACCACAAAGCACCACAGGAAGTCATTCCTGCCTGTGGCCATCAAGGGCGGAGAACACACGGGCTCTCTCTCCCAGCTGTTGCCTGGCTCTGACTCAAGTAAACTTAAAAAACACTGCATAAACTTTGCTAATGGGTGTTTATTTAAATATGGGTACACCTACATGTAGGGCTACGAGATTGCAATATAGATTCTGGTAAACAGAAGAGGAGCTATGCATAAAAACCTCATAACAATTAAAACCACAAGTGCAATAGTGCAAAAGAATAGGAGAATTAAATGTGATCTCTCTCTTCTAAAGGTGTACTAGTAAATTAATTAAAATCTGATTATAATATTGATTTATTTTGTCTAAGTGAAACCTGGCTGGGTGATGGACAATATGTTAGTCTAATAATATTTTATCAAACCGGCTTGGGCAAGTAACCTTTCTGCTGACTGCTTGACAAATAAAACAAGTAACATTACTTAAAGAAAACTACTGCAACAGCTGGGAATCGAACCCAGGTCAACTGCTTGGAAGTCAGCTATTCTCACCATTATACCACCATTGCTGGATATAAGAAAGATCATCCGTTATGGGATGCCTTTTGTTGTCGGCAGGATTTGGACCAGCCGTATTTGAACCATTACAGAAATCAAACCTGGGTAAAATGCTTGCACTGCTATGGTATAAATCATAGTCGAAAAAGTAACACACCTGTTGCCGTTCTACTAAGTAACATTTGCAAATCACTGGACTATACATTTTTTGTAGACATAATAGGCTATTGACATATTTTAACATTTTTCTGCGTAACTGTGGCCTACCAATAGCTCAAGCCTGTCCTACAGTGACTGTAGCTAAAGCTAATTAGTCAGACAGCTCAATCTGGCAGTGTTGCCATAAAAACACCACATGCCAAACAAACTACTTGACCATTGCCTTTCTAGTCACTGACTGGTCACATTTACTTGATAGAAAATTGCTAAGATAATGACTTTGCGTGGCTCGTTGGTCTAGTGGTATGATTCTCGCTTCGGGTGCGAGAGGTCCTGGGTTCAACTCCCAGACGAGCCCTGAAGGTAGGAACTGTTTCAACCCAAATCTGTACTTTAAAATTCCGTTTATCATCAAATTAAACCAGATTAGGAGCCAACACAATTGTAGTAGAGCATCTTGGCAATTTTTCATATCCTGCTTCAACTGCACGCAACAGAAAAAAAATATGAGGAACAAACGAGCAGGACATGACTCACCTTGTTCGTTTGTCTAGGTTTATGATTCTCGCTTAGGGTGCTATAGGTCCCGGATGAGACCACTTTGTATATAAGTGGAGGCATGGATTGAATAACCTGGTTTATTTATTGAATGTAATGGAAAAGAGAGTGTCATCCACGAGGCAAATCACAATACCACTATCACTTCTTAGTGGCAAAATCTGTCTGTTAAAATATTTTGTGTCAAATGTTTCCTGTTGTCAAATGATATCGGAAAGCTGAATCTGGCACGTTGGTGTAGGGGTATGATTCTCGCTAGAACGCTTATCTGAGTTGATTACAGTTACAAAATGTGCAAGGTCATTACAATTCTGCTGTCATGTTTGATAGAAAAATTCAAGTTCAAATGTTTGTAAAATATTTGGTGTAAAAAGTAGTCTGTCGTAAAATATAATCAGAAAGCTCAATTTGGCAGTGTTGCCATAAAAACACTACATGCCAAACAAACTACTTGACCATTGACTTTCTATTCACTGACAGATTTGCAGCCGCATTTCCTCAGGGCTGCCAACTCTCACGCATTAGCCGTGAGACACACGCATTTGACTGGTTGCACACGCTCACACGCCACACCTCCGATTTCTCACGCTGAAGTGTCAACCCGGTCGGTCAAATTTCTGAAAGATGAGTTTATCTATAGATCTAGCTGTTGAGCCACTTATGATCGACTTGTTGTGCTTTCAGAGACTGTGAGGGGTTCAAGAGCTCCCTGTCTGTGGAAGTTTCGAATTGTCGCAAACTGAGAACATTATTTTCACGAGCCATCCCAGGTGCACTTCCCGGGCTTCAGGTATGAGCTCTGAGTATTACAGACCCGTCCGTCGTTTCTCTGTAACAATAGAGGTGAGCAGCACGGCTGGTAGTGTAGCAACTTCAGTTCATTTTAATGGACTCGCTCTGCTGTGGGCAGTGACGCGTTGCATCCGTGCTCTACCTCCGATGAAGAGCAATAGGCTACAGCCATCTCTAAACTCTGTCAGAGACCAGAGACCCAAATGGGCCTCTGGTCTGTCAGACGGTCTGAGTGAGATCCACCATATCAACGGCGCATTAACATCCACAGCAGCCTATATTACAACTCTCCAAATCTCGGACAAAGAGATGGGAGGAGTTATATTTAGAATGTGCACAAAGTTGTAAACATGAGCAGAAATCTGATGAAAACATCTGAGCTATACTATACAATACTGCAACGTTGGGCCACTATTGTGCTTCTCTAACCTTGGTGCATCTCTAAATGTAACTGTAAATAATTCATTCAATGTTTTATAAAATGAACAAATTGTCTTTATTTTCCCAAAAAAGTAAATACAGTAAGTGGGGCACAGAGGATGAGGGCCAAACATTACTGAGCCTTGGCACAAAGGTTAAAGGATTAGAATTTCTGCAAATCAGTGGTTCTCATTCTTTAGAATTTCAGTGGTCTTAGCTGATCCCTCAACATTAATTTAACTTTGGGTCCCTGGTCCCTACACCAGGGACCCCTGGACCTGTTCACCACAGACCCAAATCTTCTCAGCTGTTGCTGACATATGCTACTGTCTCTTCATGTGGCTCATTATGTTTGGCACATTGTCTGGGTCAGTTCTTATATCATAAGAAGGTAATAAAGTAAATAATGTAAATTCTGAATGCCCTAATACGACAATAACCTAATACGACAATACAAAGGCTCTTAACCCTACAGTTTTGCACATATCATGTAAGATTTGATTTCTCCATTTTTTTGCACAAAACTCTCCAGAAAGTGCCATTTAATGGTTTATTTTTCAAAATTTCTTCCTGGGGGGGCATACCCCCAGAACCCCCTAGGGAGAGCCCCCCATCCCCCCCACATATAACAAATCCCAATTTAAACCCTGAAGGATAATGATGCTGAAAGAGCCAAAGAAATTGCTTTGTACACTGAAATAAAATATGGGTGGGCCCCCCAAATCTCACTCAAGGATTTTGGAAAAGTTGGCAACTCTGATTTCCTTGATGGAAAATTTCTAGAACTCTGTGTTTCATGGCTCATTGGTCTATGGGTATGATTCTCATGTTGGGTCCGATAGGTCCCGGATGAGACCACTTTGCATAGAAGTGGAAGCATGGATTGAATAATCTGGTTTATTTATTAAGTATGATTGAAAAGAGTGTAATCGGCCTAAATTCATCACAATTCTACTATCACTTCTTACTGACAAAATCAAGTCTGTGTTTTGGTAAAAATATTTAGTATCAAATGTTTCCTGTTGTCAAATGAGATCGGAAAGCTGAATCGGGCAGTGGAGCCATGAAAAGACCCCATGTAAATCTACTTGACCATAGTCTCTGTTATTGATATTGCTGTGAACTTTCCTTTTGTTTTAGGCACTGTTTGATTTTTGAAAGGTTTGTGATAAGGCTCCTGCTGTTAAAATGCAAAACTGATATTGTGTTGTCCATTTTTATGTATTTTTTGAACTGCTCAACTGTGTGATATTCACACTGGCAGTGAGTACCAATTTAGAAATTATCATCTGGGTCAATGTTGTTTTTTAATGTCTTATGGTGCAACACGGTAACCGCCCGAAACCGTTTTGAGGACTCCATTTTTAGAGAAAACGTTTCTTCAGTGATAAATTGCAAGCATTAAATCTTCATAAACACGCACATGCAGCACATCATTAGAAAGCTTAAAGTCTCACGATTCCATCAAGCCCACACACAAAGCATAAGGTGACTTACAGCGGTTATAATCATTGTATGAAGTAAAGGAACACAGAAAATAAATCCTGCGCCGTTTCTGTCTAAAAGTCATATAGCGTCCTACCTTATTTCCTCGTGTCTTTCTTCACAGCGGTGAAAGATCGTCATAAACTTTTTTTTTTTTAAATGTTCAAAGAATAAGTGCAAATCGTTTTAATCAGAACTACAGGGACTTGGGAGTTTCCTCAACTGACAAAAGCTGAACAGTCCATCACTTTTGGTTTTTGAAGCTGCTGGCCAGAAACCAGCCTCCCTTAGCCAATAAGAAGACGAGTTGATTGATACCTAACTTGACCAGAAAATGTTAACCCTGTGATGGCTCCAGCTGTGTCAAAGCAAAAAATATGGCCTTCTCATGGCATTTCACCATTTCATCAAATTATAATAACTTATTTCTATAAATTTATGCATGTAGTTATTTCAGGTATATGTGAGTGATGTAGATGTGTTTTTAATTTGAGAAGTTTTGTATTTAGAACTTTTTTTTTCTGAAAGGAAATAAGAAAAAGCACAGACATATCTGTAAAATAAATTCATATAAAATCCATTTTATAAGTCATTTTTTTCTGGATTTTTTCTGTTTTAAGTTGAGACATGTGGCTAGGGTTCTATTTTTGTATGTAGCCCATGTAATAAGCTTACAGTAGTGTTTTTTAATAATTTTACAGTTGATTTACTTGGACGGAAATAGAAATTCTCTATTCTAACCTCTTTATATCTGTGATATTTATATCTTATATCTCGCGGTAAGCCTCAGTTGGTGTGCCGGTTTCCAAATTAAATTGATAAGAGGCAACTTGGTAGACTCCTTGCTGATGTTTATATCTGTACTCACAATGCCCTTTTTTAAAACACCAGCCAATCACAAGTGTTACATGTGAATAATCAATGTGTGAGATATCAGGAAGCTCACATAAAAGATAGTTGCAAGGTCTACCAAATGTTTAACTTTGCAACCCATAAGCTGTTGGAACCTTGGTCCTTCCCAAACCTTCCCTCAAAATGTGAATTACAAATTTTCCAACCCCAGAGCATTAACAGCGAAGCAGAGTGGGGTAGCGTGCTGGGCCCATAAACTGAATGAACTTAGTATAGAGTCAACTTCCGTAGAGCAAAGAGAAGAGGCTAAACTTTTGGGTGTGATGATTGACAACAGATTGTGTTGGGACAAACCATGTTCAGAAGCTGGTAACTAAAATGGGCAACACCTTGTTAGTTATTAAAAGGTGTGCAAACGTCTCACACCACAGATAGGTAACAAAGTTCTTCTTTAGTACTGCTACACATCATTATCCAATGAGGCATGCAGTAGGAAGGAGTTTTATTTTACCTAAAGACACGGTGACCATGACATATTACTAGACCAATTGAAAAACTGGGTAGGACTTTCTGGCTCAGTACTAAACTGGTTTGAATCCTACCTACAGAATAGGGATTACTTTGTGTCAATAGGTAATTATACATCTGAGCATACAAATATGACGTGCGGAGTTCCCCAAGGGTCTATTCTGGGGCCTCTTCTGTTTAACATCTACATGCTCCCACTGGCCCAGGATATAGAGAACAACAAAATAAGTTACCATAGTTATGCGGACGACACACAAATTTACATAACCTTATCACCAGGGACTATAGTCCATTACAAAAACTGACTAAGTGCATCGAACAAATTAACGGCTGGATGTGCCAGAACTTTCTGAAATTAAATGAAGGAAAAACTGAGTGGTTGTTTTTGAGCAAAAAAGGAACGATTGAAAGTCTGCGCTCAGCTTCAAACAACAATATTAAAAACAACAGACAAAGCCAGAAATCTTGTGTAGTCATGGACTCAGACCTGAATTTTAACAGCCACATTAAGACAATTACAAAGTCTGCCTACTATCACCTTGAGAATATATCAATGGGTAAAGGACTTATGTGTCAACAGGACTTGGAAAAACTGGTCCATGCCTTCATCTTCAGTAGACTTGACTACTGTAATAGGCACGGTGTCTTTACAGGTCTCACTAAAAAATCAATCAGACAGCTGCAGCTGATTCAGAACGCTGCTGCCCGAGTCCTCACTAAGACCAAGAGACTGGATCACATCACTCCAGTTCTGAAGTCTTTACACTGGCTTCCTGTGTCTCAAAGAATTGATTTCAAAGTACTTTTGCTAGTTTATAAATCACTTAACGGTTTAGGTCCAAAATACATTTCTGATCTGCTACTCCACTATGAACCACCCAGACTGCTCAGGTCATCTGGGACAGGTATACTTTCTGTCCCCAGAGTCAGAACTAAACAGGGTGAAGCAGCTTTCAGTTTCTATGCTCCTCATATCTGGAATAAACTCCCAGAAACCTGCAGATCCAATACTCTCAGTTCTTTTAAATCAAGGCTGAAGACCTTTGTTTTTGATGCTGCCTTTCTTAAATGACTGCTCATTTCTTTAAATTTCTTATGCTGCACTGTAACTTTTATTCTTGTGTTTTATGTATCCTAATGTTTTAACTATCCATTCATGTGTTTTATCGGTTTTTAATGCTTATGATTTTTAACTGTTTGTACATGTGTTTTATCTGTTTAACTGATTTTATGTAAAGCACTTTGAATTGCCCTGTTGCTGAAATGTGCTATACAAATAAAGCTGCCTTGCCTTGCCTAAAATGAAAACTAAACCAATTCAGCGTTCAGTCAGGTACAGAGCAATGTGTGAATGGAACTCTCTCCCAACGACTATCAAACACAACTCTCAGTATGGTTTTAAAAAATACTTAAGTCATATTTACTTCAAAGGAATTAAATTAAATTAAAATGTAATTTAAAATTAGTTTGCTATAGGGCAAATCTTATTTATCTTACTTCTTAAAATAGATTTATCTATTCGAAGTAGTGGCTTTTATTTTATTTCTGGTATTAATTGCGTTAACTGTAAGATTTAATTATGATTTGTATTTTCTGATGTATGTCTGTGTGTGTGTAATGAAATGTCATAAAGAAGATTGTCAAAGAAAAGATTGTAGGAAGAATAGCTTTTAGTTTATGCTAAAGCTAATGGGGATCCAAATAAAACAAACAAAAAATATTTGCAATTTTGCATCAAGGAAATGTGATCAGTCAGTAACTAGAAGGGCAATGGTCAAGTAGTTTGTTTGGCTCCACTGCCAGATTGAGCTGTTTGATTATGTTGAACGACAGACTACTTTTGAAGCAAAAATCATTTTACCAAAATTGGAACTTGAATTTTGGTAAAAAAGGAAATGCAGCTTGGATTTGTCACTGACTTAAAAGGCTATGGTCAAGTAGATAGGCATGGGGTCTTTTCATGGCTCCACTGCCCAATTCAGCTTTCCGATCTCATTTGACAACAGGAAACATTTGATTCAAAATAATTTTACCAAAACACAGACTTGATTTTGTCAGTAAAAAATGATAGTAATATCGTGATGAATTTGCCACGTCTATGACACTCTTTTCCATCACTCAATAACTAAACCAGATTATTTAATCCATGCTTTTTAAACCATCCGATTACCCAACATGAGAATCATAATCCATTCACAGAGTTCTAGCAATTTTCCATCAAGGAAATGCAGCTGCAATCAGTCAGTGAATAGAAAGGCAATGGTCAGGTAGGTTGTTTGGCATGTAGTGTTTTTATGGCAACACTGCCAGATTGAGCTTTCTGATTATATTTTACGACAGACTACTTTTGACACAAAACATTTTAAAAATATTCAAACTTGAATTTTTCTATCAAACATGACAGCAGAATTGTAATGACCTTGCACATTTTGTAACTGTAATTAACTCAGATAAGCTTTCTAGCGAGAATCATACCCCTCCATCCAGGACCTATCGCACCCTAAGCGAGAATCATGAACCCAGACCAAAGTCTGTAAAGAAACATGGGTCTAGGTTCATGATTCTCCAAAGAGAGTCATGTCCTGCTCGTTTGTTCCTCATATTTTTCCCAGTTTTTTTTTCTGTTGCGTGCAGTTGAAGCCAAAATGCGCTAATACAATTTTGCTTGCTCCTTTATTTAGGCATGTAGACATAGTCAAGACAATCTCCTGCAGTTCAAACCCAGCATCAGTATGGGGAATCAAAGGTGATTTGAGTGACTTTGAACATCAGGCATGATTGTTGGTGCCAGTCCTGGTCTGAGTTTTCAGAAACTGCTAATCTACTATTTTTTGCAATAACCATTTAGGGTTTACAGAGAATTCCAAAAAAAAAAACATCCAGTGAGCGGCAGTTCTGTGGGCGGAAATGCCTTGTTGATGCTAGAGGTCAGAGGAGAATGGCCAGACTGGTTTAAGTTGATAGAAGGGCAACAGTGACTCAAATTACCACCTTTGGTGGGCAGAAGAGCATCTTTAACACGTTTCCTTTTGAGGCAGATGGGCTACAGCAGCAGAAGACCAAATGGTGCCACTCCTTTCAGCTAAGAACAGGAAACTGAGGCTAATTTGCAAAGCTCACTTTATTGGACCCTAAAGATTGGAAAAACGTTGCCTGGTCTGATGAGTCTCGATTTCTGCTATGGTTTTAATGCGTGCTGTTGGTTATGTCCAATCAGGACGCAGCTCATTTAAATATTCATGAGGAGACCATCAAAGGCAGAACACCTCTCGTTTCAATCATGGTCAATTTAACAGGGTGGTATGAGGGCCAAAAGAACTGCAAAAGCAACATTTTCAGCCAAATAAATGTTAAATTTATTCCTATCAGGAGACCTTAAGAACAGCGTGAAATACTCTATATAACCATTCTATACCCCTTTAAGAACTGCTTTGTCAAGCGATGGTGGTATAGTGGTGAGCATAGCTGCCTTCCAAGCAGTTGACCTGGGTTCGATTCCCAGCCATCGCAGTACTTTTCTTTGTGTGGTTACTTGCTTTATTTGTCAAGAAGTAACCAGAAAGGTTACTTGACAACCCGATTTGATAAAATATTAGATCTCTGTTATGGTAAAAATAAAGGAACATATAAAAAAAAGGAGGTTTTGTTAACCTATCGACAGTAGCAAACAGGTGCGAAGAAGGATTCTAAATTATATTCTGGATTTAACAGGAAGCCAATATAGAGAAGCTAAAAAAGGAGAGAGATGTGATCTCTTTTCCTGGTTCCTGTCAGAACACGTGCTGCAGCATTCTGGATCAGCTGAAGAGTGTTTATGGACTTTTTTGAGCAGCCTGATAAAAAAAGAATTGCAGCAATCCAGTTTACAAATAACAAATGCATGGACTAGTTTTTCTGCATCAATTTTAGACAGGACATTCCTGAATTCCTGAACGTGATGACTTCTGCACAATGGAAGCTACGGTAGGCCTGGCCACGATTTCACACAGGGAGATTTTTCCGTCAAGGTTATTGAGAGTTCAACTAAGCAGAGTTTGATTGTGTGAAGTCAACACAAACAAAGAAATGTGTTTCCGTCCTGTTTCAACAGGGGACCTTCTGCATGTGAGCAAACGTGATAACCACTACACTACAGAAACTGATGAAAAAAAAAATTTTTTTGCATTTTTGTTGGGAAATGCATCATTCATATTTTACTGTAAATGTTTAAAATGCTGTTAGACATGTTAATTTTTGACACATAGAGATTTTAAACTGGATTCAGTCACAGATGCTTTGTCATGGATTTGAGTGACAGCAAACATATAGTAAACCTAAATATACCTACTTGAATTTACAGTGGCATAAATCCTGGAATAGCGCCACCTATCGATATGTGTGCCAAAAATCAAGCTTGGGCGTTCCTCGTTAGTATAAAGGACAGTATCTCCGCCTATCACGCAGAAGATTGGGGTTCGATTCCCCCATCGGGGAGATTTTTCTACCAGCTTAGGCCTCGAGGAAGTCCCAGCAAACGCGTTGGACTATTCATGAGGGGAAAGCGGGCCTTGGCTCAGGCTGTGTTCAGCATGGGAGGACTCCTTACCCTAAATGGGAATATTGGCAAGCAATGGAAAAAGCACAACTCCTGGACATGAACAACACGTCACAAGGCGCAGCAGGAGGTGGTGAGAGTGTCAAGTCTGGGCACCTTAGAATTCCGTTTATGCTCTTTGCAGATGATGTGGTTCTGTTGGCTTCATCAGGTTTCCAGTACCTATGAGATAATACAATATTGTTCATAAAGGCACAACTGAGATTTTTTATAATGTGATGTGTCATTGGTTTGCTACCAATGCTAAGGATGCCTTTCATTGTCGGCAGGATTTGGACCTTTATGGGGATACCTCAATAGATTTCTAGTCCATCGCCTTAAACATTCTTCACCACGACAACCCAAAAAGTGGTGCTATACCAACTGCTTGGAAGGCAGCTATGCTCACCACTATACCACCATCACAAGACAATGCGATGTTCACTGAAAATCTTGCAACACATCTGGGCATTGAGACTGATTTTTGCATTCATTAACATAAATGCAAGGAGGTCACAACAACCCACAACACTGTGCTATACAAATTTGCACAAATCCTTCTCAATTGCTGAGTAAAGGGACATGGGTAAAGTGCACAGAGTTGTTAGACACTTAAATCTTCCACTTTATTGACTATGTAATACTTGTTGCATCATTTCATTTCCTCTGTCAGGTAAGATCTATTGCAGCTCCTTTACAGACTGGACTATAATTCTTCATGGAGATGCCAGGGATTGAAACAGGGTCCTCGTCAGAGGTGGGTAAACATTCAAATTGTTCTCAAGTAAAAGTACTGTTACTTCACAAAATATGACTCAAGTAAAAGTAAAAGTAGTCATCCAAATAATTACTTGAGTAAGGTAAAAAGTCTGAAAAAACACCAAGTAGTGAGTAACTGTTGACCATCTGATTTATTTCACTAACACAAGCATCAATCAGTTATAAAAATCATCTTTAGGCAAATTATAATTCATCCAATCAATAGAATAAATTAAAATTAATTTATTAATTACAAAATAGCTTAAGTGAAGAGACTTAAACATCAAATTTTGATGGATAATATAATATATATATATATATATATATATATATATATATATATATATATATATATATGAAATGCAAAACATGTGTAAAAGTCACAAACATTCAACCCACAAAAAACAAAAATAACTGTACATGTTTTCTCAAGTTAAGTTGTTGGAATTTGCAAAATGTCTTTGTTTTGGTCGACCCAGAAGGCACCGCAAATGTAGCTGCTGTTTCTTCCACTTTTATTAAAAAGTAAACATGGGTAAAGTGCAAAGAGTCTTTCACTATGAGGCCAGGGGTTCACTTTTCTGCATCTTCCACTTTATTGACTATTCTAACATTTGTTGCTCATTTCATTTCCTCTGTCAGCCGTGAGATCTATGGTTGCAGCTCTTTGATTGGTGAAACAGACTTTAGGACTATCTCTCTCTCTCTCAAAATAAAACATTAAAATTCTTCATGGAGATGCCAGGGTAAAAAAGAAAAGTTCATTGTAAAATGTAGCAGGGTCCTTCTTCACTAATCTACTCATGCAAAAGTATAGTGATTTAAAACTACTCCTAGCAATTTTTTCAAAAACTTACTCAAGTAAATGTAACGGAGTAAATGTAACTCGTTACTACTATACATGCAAAGCATGTTACTGTTACTAATGTTTGATTACTGGTATCTTAAAGGCCATTATCTATAACGTTATATTTGGAAAAGTCACTTGAAATGTGATATTTAAGCGAGTATTTTTTCAGTCATTCATTGCCACGTGTTTAGTCTAAACATTATCAGAATCAGTGTAACGTTAAGTTAGGATAACATATCTTTATTTTCCTTTCAGCCAGTAAAGTTGGACTGTTGGGTAACTTGCAGCAAAAAGCAAAACAATGTTCAACTGGACTGTTACAGCAACTCAAAATACAATAATTAAACAAGTCTTACCTTTGACAAAATGGCAGTATCTGTAAAGTTTGATGACTATGTCCCTGTGGCTGAAAATAGTTGGAGCTGAAGGGTGAGGTGATTAAATCCAAAGACCTCCCAATGAGTTAAATGTATTAAAAAATTTTTTTATTATTATGTATCTGTTACTAATGTTTGATTACTAAATATAATTAACACCATTCACGGTTTTTTACAGTGTAGGCAAAAACTATCACTTAAATCTAGAATTGACCTATTTTTTTTTTTTTGATATTTCAATCTGCTATTCAGTTTGTTAAGAATACATTGCACTCCCCGTTCTCTGATTATAAGATGTTAACAATGGAATTGGGCGACCAGCAGGCTACTATGTCAGTAAGCAGTTATTTGAAGATGAATAATGCCTTATTAAGAGATGAAAGTTTTAATAATAGTATTAAAGCCCTTATATCTGAATTTTTTTCTAAGCTCACTGAGGGATTTAAACAAAAACATGGGGGGGGGTTCTTTAAGTACAAGACCAGATGTGTTGCTATTAAGAGATTGTTAAAAGCTAATCACAATCACATGTAAACTAAATTACTTCATAGATTAAATTAATTATCTAAATATACTATTAATGAAGAAGAAAAATAGAAATTAAAAGGCTTAACTTACAACTTGAGGAGCTCTGTTTGGATTTAACCAGAGGGGCCTTTATAAGATTAATGGCCAAAATGGTTAGAAGAGAGCGAGAAGAACATAAAGTTTTTCTTTTTTGCACTAGAGAAAAGAAATGGTCAAAGAAAAGCTTTAACTTCTCTGCGTAGTAACATACCGTATGCAACCTCGCTATCAGAATAACTGCAACAAGAAGGAAACAAAAAGGTGACTAGTTGGGACATGACCCCAGCAGTACCTAAAGTCTGAAAACCACAACCCAGCGCAACACATTAATGCTCATCACGATTTTAGCTGCTATTCATTGGCCATCAATGCACGCACACCACCAACATCACACCACGCCTTAGGCTCCAGGCAAATGACTGATACAGCTAGCACACACTAACACAAATACACACACTCTACAACACAAATACACACACTCTACAACACAAATACATACCCTGCAAGACAAATAAACACTACAACACATATACACACACTCTACAACACAAATACATACCCTGCAACACAAATACACACACTCTACAACACAAATACACACACTCTACAACACAAATACACACACTCTACAACACAAATACACACTCTCTACAACACAACTACACACCCTGCAACACAAATACACACTACAACACATATACACACTCTACAACACAACACACACCTTGCAACACAAATACACACACACAACACAAATACAGGGCTGCCAACTCTCAACGCAAATGGCATACCCTGCAGACACACGCATAACACTGGTTTCAACACAAATACACCACACCCCGATTTCTCAACGCTGAAGTGTCAACCTGGTCGGTCAAATTTCTGAAAGATGAGTTTATCTATAGATCTAGCTGTTGAGCCACTTATAATCACTAGTTGTGCTTTCAACACTGTGAGGGGTTCAAACTCCCCTGTCTGTGGAAGTTTGAATTTGTGTGTACGCACAAACTGAGAACATTATTTTCACAAAGCCATCCCAGGTGCATTTCCCCCGGCTTCAGGTGTGCTCTGATTATTACAGACCCGTCCCTGTTAAACCGTGTCCACTCTCTCTGTAAAGATAGAGGTGAGCAGCGCGGCTGGTAGTGTATTATTAACTTCAGTTAATTCATTTTATGGACTCGCTCTGCTGTGGACAGTGACGCGTTGCATCCGTGTATATCCGATGAAGAGCATAGGCTACAGCCATCTTAAACTCTGTCAGATAGAGACTAAAAATGGGCCTCTGGTCTGTCAGACGGTCTGAGTGAGATCCACCATATCAACGGCGCATTAACATCCACAGCAGACTATATTACAACTCTCCATATCTCGGACAACAGAGAAGGAGTTATATTTAGAATGTGCACAAAGTTGTAAACATGAGCAGAAATTTGATGAAACACATCTGAGCTACGATACTGCAATGTTGGGCCACTATTGTACTCCTCTAACCTTAGTGCATCTCTAAATGTAACTGTAAATAATTCATTCAATGTTTTATAAAATGAACAAATTGTCTTTATTTTCCCCAAAAAGTAAATCCAGTAAGTGGGGGGGGCAGATGATGAATAACCAAACATTTACTGAGCCTTGGCACAAAAATCCAGTTAAAGGATTAGAATTTCTGCAAATCAGTGGTTCTCATTCTTTAGAATTTCAGTGGTCTTAGTTGATCCCTCGACATTAATTTATCCTTGGGTCCCTGGTCCCTACACCAGGGACCCCTGGACCTGTTCACCACAGACCCAAATCTTCTCAGCTGTTGCTGACATATGCTCCTGTCTCTTCATGTGGCTCATTATGTTTGGCACATTGTCTGGGTCAATTCTTATATCATAAGAAGGTAATAATGTAAATAATGTAAATTGTGAATGCCCTAATGTGACAATGCAAAGGTTCTTAACCCTACAATTTTGGGAATCATATCATGTAAGATTTGATTTCTCCATTTTTTCACAAAACTCTCCAGAAAGGCCATTTAATGGTTTATTTTTCAAAATTTTTTTCCTGGGGGGCATATCTTCCCAGACCCCCCAACTGAGTCCAAATCTGAGCCCCCATCCCCCCCAGCTGACATATAACAAATCCCAAATTAAACCCTGGAGGATAGAGCCAAAGAAATTGCTTTGTACACGCTTACAAATATGGGTCGGCCCCACCAAATCTCACTCAAGGTTTTTTTCAAAAGTTGGCAACTCTGCAAATACACAGGTTGCAATACCAATACAACTCAACGATCAAAGTCTACAACAAAGTACACAGCCTGCTAAAATACACAGTACAACACATGTACACCACACTCTACAAACAACTACACACCCTTTGCAACACAAATACACACACTTTCAACAATATACAACACTTATTCACACAACAATCTGAACACTCAGTATCAGTATTTTATTTATATCACATTATTATTTATATTATATTATTATAGTTAATTTATATCATATCATATTATTATTTGATTATTATTTATGTTATTAAGGCATTATTATTCATATCATATTAAATGATTATAGAATTATGATTTATGATATTACATTATTATTTTTCATATCATATTAAATTATTAAAGGTATCAACATATTTACTAATGCAGATGGTCACAAAAGGTGCGGCTGTACTTGCAATTCAGTATCTTGCTCAAATTCATGTCCACTAAAATTTTAAGAATTACTTATTTTTCCAAATATCACATTTCAGTCATTAGCTTTAGAGGGAAACACTTCATGTCAGAAGTGGGATTCGAACCCACTTCTTCAGTGGAGACTGCAACCTGAATGCAGCGCCTTGGACCGCTCGGCCATCCTGACTGAACTACCCAATGTTTAGTATAATTTCACACAGAAATAATAATATGGTAACTCAACTATGTCATGATATAGTAGGTTCTCAGTCACCCAGCTTTTTTGTTTGTAAATGGAAAGAATGTATTGTTTAATATTGGCAGCCAGCTCAAAAAAGCTTGGCTTCTTTTTCAAAAACTTTTTATTTATGTAAATAAAATTTGGTTAAAATAATAATTAGATTTATCGTGGTGTAATACTCTGAATAAAGCTCTCTATCATGTTGAGTGAATCCAAACAATACAATTTCCCAATGTAATGTAAATTGAGGGTAAATATGAAGAGCAATAAAATGTGATAATCTGCTCCATAGTTTCTTGGTATATTGGCAAGACCAAAATAAATGTACCAGTGTTTCATTTAGTTCTCCACAAAAAAAAAAGCTGATATTTTTTTTTTTTATTTTCTGCAGATAATGGTTAGTTGGGTAGAATCTGTGGAGCATTTTGAAAGATATCTCCTTAACTTTGTTGGTTAAGAAAAAACTTTTTGCGGCAGTAGCCAAACCTTTTCCCAACAAATCTCTTTAACATATGAAGACCAGCACGATAAAGCAGCAGGTGTACTTCTAACGTCTTGTTGAAAGAGTTGACGAGTTGCCTTATTCTTGCTTTGCCGAAGGGAAACTCTGTAGGAGAGAGGAGTAGGGCAGGTCACCGCTACATCTTAGTGATTTGTGATTAAACAACACTTCACCCAGAGGCTTTCCCCAGAAACATGAAGGCTAGACAAGTGGCCAATAGTTTACTTCAACATTCTTCCCGGGTAGGGGTCCCCACAGAAATCTTAACCATCAGAAAACTAACTGAACATTGAAGGGGGTATACTCCTGTTAGGGACCCGGGGCATTAAAACAACACCCTTCCTTTCTTCTCTTATTCAGTGATCTCACAAAAAGTCTAAAAAATCTGAAAATCTTAAAGGGCTGTAGCTCAGTGATAGAACACATTTTGAGTCTCAATGCCCAGATGTGTCACAAGATTTCAGTAAATATTGTGCTGTCCAGTGATGGTGGTATAGTGGTGAGCATAACAGCCTTCCAAGCAGTTGCCCTGGGTTTGATTCCCAACCATCGCAGTACTTTTCATTGTGTGGTTACTTGCTTTATTTTGAAGATTAGCCAGAAAGGTTACTCGCCCAACCTGACTTGATAAAATTTGATTATTCACATGTAACACCTGTGATTGGCTGGTGTTTTAAAAAAAAGGCATTGTGAGTACAGATATTATCAGCAAGGTGTCTACCAAGTTACCTAATTATCATTTAAGTTTGGACACCCAGTGAGGCTTACCGGGATGGTTTGGACTGGGTCGACTTGGGTTTTCGGCTGCTCTCGAGCAGAAGGCGGTACTCACTCTGGTTTCTCTTCATAATGCACAAGTCTTTTGCCTTTTACTAAAGACTTCCTTGGAGGGGAACGCCGATGAGTTGAAACTCATTTTTTTACTATTTTTGGTGGGCTTTACTGTTTGGCCTAGCCTTTTGTACTTGTGAAAAACAAATATGCTGTCCTTAACTAGACCTCTTAACAGCAGGCCTTGGACATCAACTGAGACGACAGGACTCCCCTGACTGTGACTCGGACCGATCAAAAATAATTGGGGTAAATTTGATCAGGAGGGGTGTGGTAAAACAAATTGGCCAGACACGTTAGGGAAAGTTAGGAAGAGACTAGGGTACTGGAGACTTAGAGGACTAACACTAGAAGGAAAGGTTTTAATCATCACGGCAGTGATTTTACTCATCAGCTCTGTTTTTATCCCACCCAGAAAAGTGATTTGAGATCTTTTATTTCCTGTGGAGGTCCAAGTGGGAACAAGTGCAAAGAAGAGTGATGACGAAGCCAAAGGAGAAAGGAGGGAAAGGAGTGCTGGACCTGTTATTGTTTTTAGGGAGCAGATTTACAGCTATACACATAACAGCAGCCACGGCCCCATCCAGAAATCCTAAGACTGCAGCTATGACACGGTTCTGGATGGGATCATACCTCAGAAGATTGAAGACTTTACCCTCTGATCTTAAAGTATCTGGGCCTTTTACCCTGCCAACACCTATGCTTTTATCCAGAACTTTTTAAAATTCTCATTTCAGTTGTGGAGCGGGAACCAGTGAGTCCAGTGCGTGGGCTGGCTTTTCTGCATCATTTTTAGACAGGATATTCCTGCATTCCTGAATATTATGACTATGGAAACTTTGGTAGGCCTGGCCACGAAATGCACCATTCATATTTTACTGTAAATGTTTAAATGCTGTTAAACATGTTCATTTTTTGACACATAGAGATTTTAAATTTGGGTTTTAAGGAGGTCAGAGAGGGTTTCACCTTTTAGGCATGAGCGCCAGTCACTCTTTATCTGCTTTAACACTTCATACCCTCATTCACAGTCAGCTGTAGTTGCAGTGTGAGACAGACAATATGCATTATGCACTTGCAAACAATTATACATTTTCAAATGCAACTTTAGTTATTAAAATATGTCATCAAATTTAGATTGTGTCATTAACAAATGACATTTACTCCCATTCCTCATAAACAAAATAAAACTGTCTCACAATATTAGACATTTCTATAGAGCTTTGGAACTTTTCAAACACTTGTTTAAAATGTTTTCTTATTCCTATCTTCAAGCCTTTCTTCCTGTCCACACGGAAATACATTTTTGTGTAAAGGAAGCCACTGTTAGCCCAGCTACAACACGTTTTTTTTCTTCTTTTGAAACAATCAAACATAAAGTTTTATCTGTGTCTATGGAAGCACTCTGAATTGTGTTAAATACACTGTTTCTGAAACATGTAAATAGTAATGTTAATTCACTAACTCACACATCCATGTGAAGTCGGTGAAAGGCCAGCCCTTTTTCCCAATGGCGTGGGCATTTCAAAAAAGTAGTTGCATCTTCTCTAACTCAGACGTCTTCATTAAAGTGAGGTTTCTCCCAGCAAGGCTCTCTTCAATACGACCTGTTTTGGCCGTTTTAATCCTTAGGCTCTCCTGATGACACTTTCATGGTCCTTTACTGCCTCGACTTCAAAATTATTGGTGCCTACCACAAAATTGTTCATTTTTGTTTTTTTTTTTTTACATGCTACATGCGTCAATCCTGACAAAACATGACAACATTTTTGTGATCAAACACATTTGGCATTACATTTTCTTTTCTTTGTTTCTCTTTCAATATCGTCATCCCTTGCCTCATTCCTCTTCTCGCGGCCAGAAGTCTGTCCCAACCTCCACCGCATTTAGTTTAGCTAATCTTTTAGCTAAATCCCTCCTCTTTCAGTCTATGCTCCCTGCTCTGGCTTCGTTTGTTTCCATGGTTTCTTGTGCTGGTTTCACTGCAAACTGCGTGCAGCCAATGGGCGTATGAAATGTCATCACGCAGCATCACAGCACAGTGTTCTTGGGAAATGTAGGAAGTACTGCCAGGGGATAGCTAAGCCGTGAACAGAGCCTTGTGTATCATGCATGTAATGCTCTTGCATCACCGGCCAAACTGGCTAGTAAGTTTTTAGAAACACCCGCCTAAATGAATTTCAACCCGCATTTGGCGGGTTGGCGGGTGTTAATTTAGAACCCTGCTTGCAACTATCTTTTATGTGAGCTTCCTGATTACCTCGAAGAATCTTGAAAGTCTACTGAAGCAATAATGAGCCAATACCTTGTTAAAGTTTTTTATCAACACCATCATTCTTTGCAATTTTTTCTCTGACATTGTTTATTTTAGAATATTGTAACCAACATTAAAACTGGAGCGTATTACAATTAATATACCACAGTACAAGTACATAAATACAGTAAAATAGAGACTGTAAAACATGTATATTTAAAGTGCTTGTTGTGCTGTCTGATAGTCTGAGGTATAAGAGAGAGAGCATACCGCTTTGTTTGTGTCCCAGGAAGTTTTAGTCTACCACTACGTTCTATAACCCTACCAGTCAGATTACCACAGGAGGTAATATCTTAGCAGCTCTTTTAAAGACTCTACCATAATACCTGCTGGAGATGCCAGGTCCTCATACATGTAAAGCATGCGCTCTACCACTGAGCTATATCCCTGAAGATTTTCAGTTTTTTTAAAACTTTTTTCTGAGATAGACTTAGACTTATCTTTATTAATCCTTTTGGGATGACTCCCGCAAGGAAATAGAAATATCACTGAATAAAAGAAGAAAACCTGGGTAAAACATGTAATGTTAATGTTGTATATGGCTTCAAAACCAAATGCAACTGCAGTGGATGAAAATCAAACCTGGGCAAAATGCTTGCACTGCTATGGTATAAATCATAGTTGAAAAGTAACACACCTGTTGCCTTTCTGCTGGACAACACAACGTTCACTGCAAATCTTGTAACACAGACTGAAAATAAATGCTAAGAAATACATTGGTTGAGGCTTCCAGTCTCCTTCTTCTTCCAGTTATCTCCTATGAGATAACACAGTACTGTTGATGAAGGCACATCTGACAACCACCTGAAATTCACTGTGTTTTCAGCATCAGTTTGTTTGTTTTTTATTTTAAAACACCTGCCCCGTGTGAGGGTTGAACTCACAACCTTCAGATTATGAGACTGACGCGCTGCCTACTGCGCCAACGAGGCAATGAAAGCTGCTGCTATGGTTAGGAAAATTTCAGAAAAACTAACAATTTGGTCGAAAAAACACTCTTAATCTTATTTACCCATGAAAAAGGCCAGGACAAAAGACCTAGATGCAAAGGTTGAAAAGAACAAAAGACAAGAAAATGACTACAACAAAACAAAAAAGATAATTCAATGATGGTGGTTGTTTAGTCAGTTTAGTCAGTGGTGAATGTGTATGCATGGATGAGTGTGAGGTATGGTGTCAGTGATTTATGCTGGACAGTGTAAAACTAACAAAGATGAGCGGGAGAGGTGCTGGACTGAGAGCACCTCTAGGGCAATCACAGATGCACAACCAATAATAAAACACTACTGAGTGAATGCGTCAAAAATGGAGGACATTGTTCAGGAAGCTTAATGAAGCTTCATTTGACCATAACCTATTAACCACCTGAACCTGGTAAAAGGTATGAGGTACTCATGCATAGCTAGCCAGTAATTTACTTATGTTTATATAAAATAGTGCAATGTAATTTTGAACCGCTCCTAGAAAAAAATCCATAGGTAGCCAGTGAATTACCTACTGTAGATGGTGGTCGGCATGCCAACGAGGCTTGAAAATGTGCACATGTTGATTCAGAGGAGATTTGAGAGTTGAAAGTGTAAAGTATCTACATTTTCTAAATTGTCCGCCTACAGTGTCAACGAGAGCTCTTCTCTAATATTACCGGATACACAATAGCTATTCAACTTTTCGGAAGTTAATGTTGATCTCAGAAACAACGATAGACAACACCATCTTGTTTGTGTCTTTGTTATCAAATACCAGAAGGTACTTATTAAGAGTATGAGTTCCCCTTTTACCCGTTGATCATTTACACCTGCCAGAGATTTACATTTACTTGAAACAAGTTTTGCTTGAAAAACCTGTACTGTATTTTCAGCATCAGTTGAGTGTTGTTTTTGTTTTTAAAATCACCCCGCGTATGAACTTTTACTCCAGATTATGAGACTTGACACGTGCCTTTTGAAAAAATATGAAAAGTGCTCCAATGGTTGGGAAAATTGGTCGTTTTTTCAATCTTAATGAAATGTATGTGGAAAACTTACTCAACAAAGAAGATCGATTAGATGCTTTTTGTGACCCCATTAAAAAAGGCCAGGACAAAAGACCGTGTGCAAAATGTTGTGCAATGTTTGACCACCTGCAAGTCACTGTATTTTCAGCATCAGTTATTTTTTTGTTTTTTGCAAATTTTGACAGAGAGTATAATTTCCCCTTTTCCCCCACTGATTTAAAAATTTAAAAACGTAACAATTTGGTCTTCAATCCAATCAAAACAATGTTGTGGAACAATAGTCTGTAAGGGGGAAGAGGAAAAAGCAGACGATCTCAGCGGAGGCCAGAAAAAGATGAGGATGCTGAATTACCCACAAAGTGTAAGAGTTGCTTGATTAAGTCAGTTTTAAAATTGCTGAAATTGGAACATTTCTGCCAAGGCAACGCACAGACCAGGAGGCTTGTGTTAAGAAATAAATCAGATCTTAACAGTTACTCACTACTTAGTAGTTTTTTCCCCAAGTCAACAGACTCACTACAGTAGTCCATTTTTCATCAAGACTTTTTTACTCTTACTTAAAATTATTTGGATGACTACTTTTAAGAGTCATTTATTGTGAAGTAACAGTACTTTTAATTGAGAATGAACAAAATTTTTTTTACTATTGACCCACCTTTGCTTATCATACAATTTGTCCATGTTTGTTAGTCTTTGTTAATAAGGAAGGCTACTTTTTCTTTAAACAATGTATGACAGTTCCCCATTTTTAGATCATTTTCTCTAAAACACCTGTCAGAGTAATCATCAGGGAAATAACAAGTCATATGAAACACTAAATTTGGAATGCTTTGTGCCAGTGTTCAACATGCCACCTTTCACATTATTTTCAACAAAACAATTGTGTTTAGGTAATGAATAATATTGTTTAGCACAAGAAATGACTGACTATACAAAGGTTTTTTACGCCAGGTAGAAAAATAAGAGAATCAACAAACTAATTATAGTATTATAGTAATGCTACGGTAGCTTTAACTCAAACGTTACAGCCAAAAATAATTGAGACTATTATTAATTATCCTGCCTTTTGCACAGGATATTTAAAAATTGGTATCCAATGGTTGGGCAAACATGGTACTACAATCTTTTTTGTATGAAATTTAGTTTGAATATTAAAGTTTCGTTTTAGTTTGCCTGTGAGGCCAGGACTAAAAAATCCTTTGTTATCAAAAAAAATGTGCAATGTTTGACCACCCTTCACATTATACCAACTCACTTCATGAAGAATATTGTATTTTCATAGGTACTGTTACCCGTCTCCACCAATGCATCTCTGATTTTATTGTATTGTCCAGCAGAAAGGCAAAGATGTGTTACTTTTTCCACTATGATTTATACCATAGCAGTGAGAAGTATTTTTCCCAGGTTTTTCCCCCCACTGATTTTTGAAAATTTCGTAAAAACATTAACAATTTGGTTTCTTCAATTCAATAAAAAAAATGTTGGGGAAAATCAGTCTGTAAGGGGTGTAAGAGGTAAAATGCAGACATGTGAGACCTGGGTTCAATCCCTGAATCTCCAAAATGGTCCAGTCTGTAAAAAGATGAAATCAGAGAAAAGATGAGAAAGATGCTAAATCATGCAACAAATATTAAAAGGCAATTAAGTGGAAGATTAACTTAATAAGTGTTTAACAACTCTGTGCACTTTACCCATGTCCTGCTTTACTCAGCAATTGAGAAGGATTTGAGCAAATTTGTATAACACAGTGTTGTGCATCCTTGCATTTATGGTACCTAATGCAAAAATCAGTCTCAATGCCCAGATGTGTTGCAAGATTTGCAGTGACCATTGTATTGTCCAGCGATGGTGGTATAGTTGTGAGCATAGCTTCCTTCCAAGCAGTTGACCTGGGGTTGATTCCCAGCCATCGCAGTAGCATACTTTGAGTGGTGTTACTTGCTTTATTTGTCAAGAAGTCAGCAGAAAGGTTACATGCCCAACTTGGTTTGATAAAACATTAGATCTCTTTTATGGTTCAAATACTGGAGCATATCAATCGATCAAGCTGCCTCCATGAGGAATCACAGGTTGTTGTGGCCGAGTGGTTAAGGTGATGGACTCGAAATCCATTGGGGTCTCCTTGCACGTGTTCTAATCCTGCTGACAACGAGAGGTTTTCTTCAGGAGTGGTAGCAAACCCATGACACAGTACAGTTGCCCATGTACCTTCATGAACAATATTGTGTTTCCTCATAGGTACTGGAAGCAACCTGTCCATAATTATTTACTTTCAGTCTGTGTAATAAGATTTGCAGTGAACGTTATATTGTCCAGCAGAAAGGCAACAGGTGTGTTACTTTTCGACTATGATTTATACCATAGCAGTGAAATCATTTTGCCCAGGTTTGATTTCCAGCCACCACAGTTGCATTTACAGGTTTTGAAGCCATATACAACGTTAACATTACATGTTTTACCCAGGTTTCTTCCTTTTATTCAGTGATATTTCAATTCCTTGTGGAGTCATCCCAAAAGTATTAATAAAGATAAGTCTAAGTCTATCTCAGAAAACAGTCAAAAATCTGAAAATCTTCAGGGGATGTAGCTCAGTGGTAGAGCGCATGCTTTACATGTATGAGGACCTGGCATCTCCAGCAGGTATTATGGTAGAGTCTATAAAAGAGCTGCAAAATGTATTTCTTCAATAATGCCAGTAAGGGTCTACCATTCAGCAGGTATAGACATTTCACTTCAGACAGTTGCAGCAGCAGATGCTTTGTTAAACATTGGCAATCTAGACATAGACTTAATGGTATAATCATAACAATTAGCAGAGAACGGTTCCTGTTCCATCGACCTCTGGGTTATAAGCCCAGCACGCTTCCACTGTACCACTCTGCACTGCTGTTCATGCTCAGGGGCTGGAAAAATCTGTGATTCACACTTTGAGGGAAGAACCAACAGCTTATGGGTTGCAAAGTTAAACATTTGGTTAACCTTGCAACTATCTTTGTGTGAGCTTCCTGATTACTCACACATTGATTATTCACATGTAACACTTGTGATTGGCTGGTGTTTAAAAAAAGGGCATTGTGAGTACAAATCAGTAAAGAGTCTACCAAGTTGCCTCTTATCATTCTAGTTTGGACACCCAGTGAGGCTTACCGCGATGGTTTGGACTGGGTCGACTAGGGTTTTCTGCTGCTCTCGAGCAGACGGCTGTACTCACTCTGGTTTCTCTTCATAATGCACAAGTCTTTCGCCTTTTACTAAAGACTTCCTTGGGAGGGGAACACCAATGAGTTGAAACTATTTTTGGTGGGCTTTGCTGTTTGGCCGAGCCTTTTGTACTTGTGAAAAACAAATATTCTGTCCTTAACTAGACTCAGATTCCATACCATAACCCCAAACTAACAGCAGCTAAATAATAGAAGCAAGACCCTTGCCCATTTTAATGGGCAGTGGACAGCGACTGAGATGACAGGACTCCCCCTGACTGTGACTCGGACCGACCAAAAAATTTGATATGTGGGAAAACAAATTGGCCAGAGACTACGGTACTGGAGACTTAGAGGACTAACACTAGAAGGAAAGGATGTGATTTTACCTTTGCTTTTTTTTCAGGATGAAAAGCCTGGACAGCCATCTTTTATTTCCTAAGGTCCAAGTAATTGTTTGAAGAAGCATGGAGAAAGGAGGGAAAGGAGTGCTGGACTGTTATTGTTTTTAGGGAAGATTTACAGCTATACACATAACAGCAGCCACGGCCCCATCCAGAAATTTGGACTGCAGCTATGGCATTTGTGGGATCATACCTCAGAAGATTGAAGCCTTACCCTCTGATCTTAAAGTACCTTCTTTTACCCTGCCACTAACCTTTTGCTTTTATGCAGAAAATTTTTTGAAACGTTTTCACCTTGAGCAAGAAAAAATGTGTGTTTTAACCAATCATCGCTCTCTCATTTCATTCTTAACTGTTTAGAACTGTCATTTGGATCTCCCAAACAGACTCCGGGACTTGAAAATCCTTAAGATCAGGTCTTGTATGCACTCAGAAAGCACTCATTGCCCCCGACCTGGATTGGCTCCTGATTGTGAGGCATTTGCTCTGGGACAGCTAAAGACCTTGGGCAATGGCTGGCTTGTGGGCTTTGCTTTGGCTTACCAGAAAATGGGAGGTCCTTACAGCACAGTTAGTGCTATTGGGGCTCAGATACCAGCATGTGACTTTGCAAATCAGTGTTTCAGTTGGCGCCATCAAAGATGTCATTTGTTGGACCTCAATTTGGTAAGAAAGCCCAGATCCCTGCAATTTGTTCTGTGATCAGGATGGCTGCAGTATCTTAGTAATTGTTTCATGATTGTACTTTTGTTTTTGAATGGTAAATTTGCCTGGAATTTGTAATCAAAAACAGGACTCTTTTGAAACAAATTTTTTGAACACTGATAAAAATCTTTGGTCGTTACATCTCTGAATTTCATGGGGCTTTGCCAAATTAAACCCGATTTGATAAAACGATCTCTTTTATGGATCAAATAAGGAGCATATCAATCAATCAAGCTGCCTCCACGAGGATCCACAGACACAGGCATTGAACTACGATTTGCACTTTGCCCGTGTCTGGTATTACTAATCCAATTGAATAGGTTATGAACACTGCAAACAGGTATAGCACCACTTTTTTTTGAAGCCATATACAACATTAACATTACATATGTCACCCAGGTCTTTTCTCTTATTCAGTAATCTCACAAACAAGTAAAAAAAAAAACAGAAAATGTTGAGGGTGTGTAGCTCAGTGGTAGAGCGCATGCTTTGCATGTATGAGGCCCTGGGTTCAATCCCTGGCATCTCCATGGCTCTTCTCTTATTCAGTGATGTCAAAAAAATCTGAAAATCTTCAGGGGATGTAGCAGGAAGAGGGAGCTAGAGGAGTTTGGAGAGAGGGCATGTGACCAAAGTGAGGGCTCTGACACAGAGAGGGATATTCCAGAGGGTGAGGAGGATGAAGAAGCGGGTGAAGAGCATGAAAAAGAGAGTGAGGAAAAAGAAACATAAATGGGACAGAGAGAGGGACAGCAAGCGGATCCATGTGGATCAAGTACTGCACCATCAGGTTTGTGATGAAGAAGGTTCTTACTATTTTCAAAGCAGTGCAATTACAATTTTATTGTAGGTCTACTGTGTGTCCTTAAAATGGTGCTTTCTGCTGTCAAATTCTTTTTTGTGTCAATAGGGCTCTGTTTCTTTTTTTTAAGTACATACTTGGCCTACATTTTGAAATGCATGCAGGTATACATGCATACAGTGGTATGCATGCATTTAGGAACCCATGCCTGACAAAAAAGAGGATAAATTCAATAAATGAATATTTCACATTGAACACTTGTTTGGGTTGTCTTTTTAAAAAGGGCATTGCGAGTACAGATATAAACAATAGAGTCAACAAGGTTACCTCTTATCATCTACCTCACCAATCTATGTCATCAGAGCTCCAAGTAACTGAGACAACTCAAAGTCATCACATCTGACAGTTGGCTGACCAGCTATTTAACATTTGGCAGCAATGGGATTTGAACCCACACCTCCAGAGAGACCGGAACTTTAATCCAGCAACTTAGACCACTATGCCACACTACCTGAAACCATCCCTTCTGAGTCTGAGTCTGAACAGCCGAGCAGTGGCGCAGAGGAAGCGTGCTGGGACCACAACCCAGATGTCAGATTTCCCATGCTTTGTATCAGCATTAAGTCCATTTTCAGTCTGTTGATGTATTTAAAGCATCTGTTGCTGCAAGTGTCTGAAGTGAAATGTCTCCACCTGCTGAAGAGTAAACTTAATGGCATGTCAAGTTTATTTCATCCTTAAAAAAGTCATGGGTTAGCTCTGATTTAATACTGGACCAATGACACAGATCTTGCTGCAGACCTTCAACGGCTAAACACCAACTCTCATACCGGGAGTTGAACCCGGGCCACCTGGGTGAAAACCAGGAATCCTAACCCTAGACCATATGGGACTGACTGCATATTGATAACAGGGATTTCATGAATCAATTCATAGGCTCTGGCTGGAAGCTTCTTAAGTAAGTTTTAGCTTGAAGCTTTTTGAATGTTCTTTAGGTTTTTTTATCTTTAACTATTACCGGACAGCATTGGGGCACGGAGCAGAGCAGAGCGACTGTTAGGGAGGAATCCTCCTCCGTGTTCAGCTCCATTTTGAACTGGTGGTAAAAAAAAATTAACGGGAACTTTATGACAAATAATAGAGATGTTGACAGGTTGATTTCTGTTAGTAACAAACACAACTATAGTCAATAGAAAAAGAAAATATATATATATATATATATATATATATATATATATATATATATATATATATATATATATCTATATATATGAAAAGCCGTCTTGGTTCATCTTTCCACTGTTCCTTCAATCACCACTCTGGTCTGGTTGGAAACTGAAGGATCTAAACTAAAAGGATGTTCCTCTTTAACTAAAAGGTCTATCTCTGTAGGGATCCATCCCATAATGTTGTCACACACTTAGAATAATGATCTGAGTCTGTCAGCAGCAACAACACAACCTTTAGTGGACGCTGACTTTTACCTTTAAATTAGAGTTTAAACAGAGACACAACAGGAAGAATAAATCCATCAAATCAAGCCCCCAATAATCAGCATGTGGCCTTGTTTTATTTCAGGTAGTTAGCATGGAGCTGTTCCACATTCCCAGACATTTAAAACAAGTCAATCATTGGCGTTATTCTACGAGTCAGATGAATAAATCAGCTGTTTGCTGCTATTTGAGCTGCTCCATCATTCTTTAGTGTCCTCTGAAACAGGTTTGTTTAAGATGTTTCTTTTTGATGATCAAAGTTGTCTTTGCTTTAGTCTGAAGAAACTTCAACAGATTTAAAACCACATGCAGTCACAGAAAATACAAACAGGGAATAGAAAATATCAGACAAAGAATATGAAATGAAAGGTCCCCAAAGTAGGAAAATAACAACAAATAACTGGAGAGCATCCAATTAAACATGGCCGACTTCCAGTATGTCGGGTAATGGAGAGAAGAATGTTTTGGACATATTACAGATTCATTTTATTTTTATTTGACCTTTATTTAACCAGGAACAATCCCATTGAGCTTGAACTCTTCTTCCAGGGAGTCCTGCCAAGACAGGTGGCAAAAAGTTTCATAATACATAAAAGACAGGACAATGGTTCCATACTACACCACAAATCTCTATAGATACTACAACACAAACAAGACATTACACTTAACTTAAGCTAATGCATACATACAACTTAAAAACAGTTCCCACCGAGATTTAAACCCAGATTGCTGGATTCAGAGTCCAGAGTGCTAACCATTACACCATGGAACCTTTAAAAGTGTTGCAAGGGTTTGCTAGGCAGTTTCTTTCATAATATCCACATGTTTGATATTGAAGGCACACAACAATCACTATGAACCAAAAATGATTGGCCAACTTAAGTAATTTAATTGGCTAAGCATTCAGAGGATGGAGCTCAGACTATCAGAGCACAACAAGCACTTTAAATGTAGTATATTTATTGTATTACGCTCCAGTTTTTATGGGTGTTACGGCAGGTATGAGCACTGTAGTTTGCATTTTTATGGATGAAATAAACTTGACATGTTTACTTTCAGCAGGTGGAAACATTTCACTTCAGACACTTGCAGCAACAGATGGTTTGTTAAACATTAACACACTGGAAACAGAATTGATGCTGACACAAGCATAGTAACTTCAGAAGAGGATGGTTTCGATTCATCAACCTCTGGGTTAAATTTCAGCACGCTTCTTTTGCCAATCTGCTCAAACTGTTAATGCTTTAACTGGAAAATCTTGGGATTCACATTTTGAGGGAAGGTTGAGTTCATTCATCACTATGGCATTACTGTCTTTCCAAAGAATTTTCTATTGTTGTTGGTCCTTCAGCTGTTATTGCACTTTTTCAAGGTTTTAATGGAGTTATGTTCACCCTATACTGTTAAATGTAAAAGAAACAACTTCTGAAATATTTGTTGTTTGCCACAGGCCAAAAGCAAGAATAAGTCAACTCTTTCAACAAGACGTTTAGGAGTAACAACATTGACCCAGATGATAATTTCTTTGGTACTCACTGCCAGTGTGAATATTACACAGTTGAGCAGTTCAAAAATACATTAAAAGGATGACACAATATCAGATTTACATTTTAACAGCAGGAGCCTTTTCATCCAAACCTTTCAAAAAATCAAACAGTGCCTAAAACAAAAGGAAAGTTCACAGCAATTGCAATAACAGAGACTATGGTCAGGTAGATTTACATGGGGTCTTTTCATGACTCCACTGCCCGATTCAGCTTTCTGATCTCATTTGACCACAGGAAACATTTGATACTAAATATTTTTACCAAAACAGACTTGATTTTGCAATAAGAAGTGATAGTAGTATTGTGATGAATTTGGAGTACAGAGTACAGAGTACTAGCACTCCTGCAGGTTGTCGTGGCCGAAATTAAGGGATGGACTAGAAATCCATTGAGTCTCCTCATTCTTGCTTTAGAGGTTCAAATCCTGCTGACATCGAGAGATATTCTTCCAGAGTGGTAGCAAACCAATGGCACATTAAAGTATACCAAACCACAACTTCATGAACACAATTTTATTATCTCATAGATTCTGGAAGCAACCCATCTCCACCAAAGTATCTCTTAGCACTTACTTTCAGTCTGTGTTACAAGATTTGCAGTGAGTGTTGTATTGTCCAGCAGAAAGGCAACAGATGTGTTACTTTTGACTAGATTTGTACCATGGCAGTGCAAGCATTTTGCCAAGGTTCAATTTCCAGCCACCGCCATGTTTTGAAACCCTATAAAACATAAATATTACATATTTCACCCAGGTTTCTTCTCTTATTCAATGATCTCAGAAAAAGTAAAACAATCTGAAAACATTCAAGGGATGTAGCTTAGTGGTAGAGCGCATGCTTTGAAAGTGTGAGTTCCTGGGTTCAATCCCTGGCATCCTGTAAGTGTTATTGTCCAGTCTGTAAAAAATGAGCTGCAAAAGCTCTTGTTCTGAAAGAGAAAAGTATTAAAAGGCAATATCCTTGCCTTCATGGTTAATTAATGCAAAAAATCAGTTTCAATGACCAGATGTGTTGCAGGGAGGTGCATTACCCAGTGATGGTGGTATAGTTGTCATAGCTACCTTCCAAGCAGTTGACCGGTGTTGGATTCCAAGCCATCGCAGTAGCTTTCTTTGAGTGATGTTACTTTTTTATACACTTTATATTAATTTAATTTTTATACAATACAGTGCAGGTTTCATATACAACATTAACATTACATATTCCACCCAGGTTTCTTCTCTTATTCAGTGATCTCACAAAAAAAGTCTAAAAAATCTGAAAATCTTCAGGGGCTGTAGCTCAGTGGTAGAGTCATTTTGAGTCTCAATGCCCAGATGTGTTACAAGATTTTAATATTGTGCTTCCAGGGATGGTGGTATAGTGGTGAGCATAGCTTTCCAAGCAGTTGACCTTTTGATTCCCAGCCATCGCAGTACTTTTCATTGTGTGGTTACTTGCTTTATTTGTGAAGATTAGCCAGAAAGGTTACTCGCCCAACCTGATTTGATAAAATATTAGATCTGTTATGGTACAAATAAGGGAGCATATCAATCAATCAAGCTGCCTCCACGAGGAACCACAGACACAGGCAGTGCACTATGATTTGCACTTTGCCCGTGTCTGGTAACTACTACTAACAATTGAAAAGTTTATCAACAGAGCAGAAAGCAGCAGAAAGGCAACAGGTGTGTTACTTTTCGTCTATGATTTATACCATAGCAGTGCAATCATTTTGCCCACCGCAGTTATAGAAAGGTTTTGAAGCCATATACAACATTAACATTACACGTTTTACCCAGTTTTCTTTTTTATTCCATAATATTTCAATTTATTTTCGGTGAGTCATCCCAAAAGGATTAATAAAGATAAGTATTAGTCTATCTCAGAAAAAAAAAAAAAATCTAAAAATCTTCAGGGGATGTTGTTCAGTGGTAGAGCGCATGTGACACAAACTAAGCGGTATGCTGTCTCTTTTTCTGCCTCAGACTATCAGACAGCACAACAAGCACTTTAAATGTAGTATATTTATTGTATTACAGTCCAGTTTTTATGAGTGCGGTATGACCACTGTAGTTTGCATTTTCAAAAATGAAATAAATTTGACATGCGATTAAGTTTACTCTTCAGCAGGGGGGAGACATTTCACATCTGACACATGTTAAACATTAACACACTGGTTTCTAGGGGTATACACCCCTCGATCTATCCCCTACCCCTCGGTCGTCATAGGTAATGAGACACCACTAGGTCCCGTGTGAATGTGCAAAACCAAGGGGAAGGGGTAGACAGAGAAATGAGATTCAGCCTTAACAATAACAACACATTTACATTTACCACTGAGCTACATTCCCTGAAGATTTTCAGATTTTTTGACTTTTTTCTGAGACTGACTTAGACTTATCTTTATTAATCCTTCTGGGATGACTCCCACAAAGATATTGAAATATCACTGAATAAAATAAGAAACCTGGGTAAAACATGTAATGTTAATGTTGTATATGGCTTCAAAACCGGTAAATGAAAAAAAGAGCTACCACTCTTAAAGAGTTCCTCTCGTTGTCGGCAGGATTTGAACCTGCGCGGGGAGACCCCAATGGATTTCTAGTCCATCGCCTTAACCACTCGGCCACAACAACCTGAGAGCACAGTATCAGACCTTTTGGACATGTAGCCCTTTGGAAATTAGGATATAGTCTAAGTTGATGCATAATTATATTCAGCTCATAGAGACAATAAATAGTTAATAAATGACAAATATATGGTACTAATAGTTAAAAGGTTAAACTGTTAATTAATTCTACAGTAATGCACTTAAAATCCCTGTATTCATGATGTAAGGGTTATGTGGATAGAGAGAATGTCCATGTATTTATTTTATCATACATACTGTTTGAGTGTTATGTCTCTTGTTATATGCAATGTTGTTTATATAAGAAAGTACACTCAAAAAATGACTAATTGGATGAACTCAATTAAATTGTGTGCAGAATGTTTATCAGTTAGCCTGATTAATTAATATCAAATGGATACAACAGAATATAAATGAGTGAGCCTAAATAAATAGAATACAATTGTATGTCATTGAGCTAGCCTAACACATTTTTATCAAATTCAGCTGAAATGAAATAATTACATTAACTAAATGAAATTGATTTACATTTGTCCAACTCAAATGTGCATAATTATTGGAAAATAAATATAAATTCATTTTTCATTTTACCCCCCATTAACATACACATGAGACAAACCTGGTTGACTTTTTTTATTGAAATACATTAAAATTTGAACATCTTTTACTTAGAGCCCCTCTACTAAAATGTTTTTTCTTCTCATTCCTCTTGTTGGATGTTTGAGCTTCACTGTGCTGTATAATGTAAAATAGAATGAGCTTTATTGATCCTCATAGGGGACGTTCACATATTACCACAGCTCACGAAACATAGCTGCGAAATGTGAACTTCCCCAGTGGGGATCACTTATTCTACACAGTGAATCTCACACAAAGTGTAGTTTGAGACATAAAAGGCTGTTTTCACACTCATCTGCTAAAAGTGGGAATTTTCTCCAAGCTAAGTGAAAATCCAGTTTTAACTGGCAGGCCTACTGGATTTGTGATATGCCAACTAATTTGGATTTAAAGTCTAATCCAATATTCAATTAATATTAGCGGGTCATTCTATGAAAATGGTGGCTTTTGGAACAGACAACTTTTAAAAAATGTAAGTCTTTTTTTTATACCAAAATTTAAAGTCAGATAATAGTTAACCTCTTAACTTTATAAATCAACTTAAATGACAGCTTAAAGTATTTTGATTTTTTTTACTTCATTACATAAAAAAATGCTTGTGCTGCCTTTTTGTCACTGGTGTTACCTATATTTTAGATGACAATTCAGGCTTTCCAGAATGTAATTTGACTATTTCATTTGCATACATAATCAAAGATAGAAAAAGTTAATGTTATATTAAGAAATTGTCTTGATTAGTAATAATTTACTTTAAACATGTACTGTATGTTTACAGTTCTATTGTGTGACATTTTTCTATTTCCACCATTGTGTTTTTTGTTGTAAAATTAGAAATAATTGAGGTTGAGTGATCAAAATTAAATGATCATATCCTTAAGATGCCTACTAATAAATGCAGCAACATTTAGGTAGATACAAAAAACATATTTTATGAAACTGGGCAACTCTGATGCCAGAACACCAATTTGCCATGCAGTAACACCAGTGACACAAAATAACATCAGTGACGCAATGGGAAACCAAGGACATAACATAAGATTATTTCAAACAATTTTTTATCAATTAATTAGTAATATTTAACATTACTAATAATTTCAGCTTTCATAACATGTGTTCATTTAATATGAACAATAAAATGAAGGCAGATTAAGACCGAAAGATGAAGCCTATTGACTTTTAAAACAACACTGTCATGTCCAAAAGAACATTAGAAACACTAACATTGAACACAAACTAAAACTGTTTTCCCAACAGCACTGATATGAACATTTTGTATGCAGTAGAACATATGTTCATGGAACATTTCCTATACTAACTGTTCTTCACTTTTACTTGAGATGTCTTTGCCATGTTATTGTGTCGCGTTTATCTGTTATCATCTCCTAGCCAATCTCCATTGCTTTATAGCCACTGATGGCTTCTTCACTAGTAGCCAGTTCACATCTGCCACTTTTTACACATTCAGGTGCTCCTCCAAGTACTTCCAGATATTGTGGTCAATCTGGACTGATCTTTTGTTCACTGGCAGCGGCTCTGGCATCAGACAAACAATCTGGTCATCTCCATAAGTGTTGATATCATCTCTTGGGCTTGGCCAGTAGAACTTGTTGACTCCATTCCTGTGCATGCACTTAACTCTCACATTATGTTCTTCGACCTCCAGTATAATGCCAGGGTATGGTTGCTCGTCATAGTTCACGATGCACCACTGTCCACTGTGGTGAGACTCAATGACATCTGGACGAAGTGGATCTGAGGTACCCGGGTTGATGACACCTGGTTGATGTGGAGGTGAAAGATCACGGCCGTTAGCCGACATTGTCGGGAGGCTGACTTCTTGGAGTCCATAACATGGACAATCCCACACGCCTTCCGCTGCTTGGCAGAGACAACTTATGTCTCTATATTTTAGGATGCCAGGTGTGATACTTATCACCTGGTGCATTTGCATGGTTCCTTTTATGGTTACCAGAGGTACCCCAGACATCATCTGTGCCTTTCTTTCCACCTCTTCCTCGCTGACATAATACAACTGTATTTGACTGCCAGAGTTCCTCAACTCCTGATAGAAAGACATTGCATCAGTAATCTCTGGAGTGGATGGGGGGGTCAACACTGTCTTTTCTGCCCTCTCTCTCTCTCTTTGCCTGTTTGACCCGCCATTTCCTTCGCTCCTGTCTTTTTTCCCTTTCTGTCAGATCATTCATCTTTTTTTTTGACTCTCTATATCCTTTAAGTAAGTCTGGTGTTTTGTTTAAGGTTTGACCCGTTTTATATAGCGCTTTTCTAGTCTTAACAACTACTCAAAGCGCTTTTACATCATACAGGATACATTCACCATTCACACACATTCATACACTGTGCCACCTGCACACACAATCACGCTCCAATGCACAGCATCGGGGGCAACTCAGGGTTCAGTGTCTTGCCCAAGGACACTTCGACATGGGACTGCAGGGCCAGGGATTGAACCACCAACCTTCCAATTGACAGGCAACCGCTCTACCGCTGAGCCACAGCCGACCCTAGGTTAGTCCCAGCCCCTCCCCACACACATATATTCCTTGTGTTGGTGTGTGCCGCTCTGCTTACTTGCACACAGAACACTGAAAAGAACAGTTAAATCTGTCCACTTCCAGTTAGGCCCCGCCCAGTCCAAGTCGGGTACAGATAATTCCTTGGTTAACAGATACAGATAATGCTGTACTGCTCCTTATTAGACACTTCTTGAGTCTTCCACTTTGTTGCCTTTGTACGTAAACCACAGCTCTGATTTAATATAGGACCAATGTTGGAGATCGCTGTCTTTCAGAAACACAGATTCCCATTTGGTGAAAACCAGGAATCCTAATTGCTGGACCATATGGGACTGCCTACATGTTAATAACAGGGATTTCATGAATCAATTCATAGTCTGGCTGAAACAGGCCTTCTCTTGAACGTGAATGAAGAAGCTTCTTATGTAAGTTTTATCTTGAAGCTTTTGAGTGTTCTTTAGGTTTTTATCTGCTTTAACTATTACCGACAGTGGGGGCAAGCAGAGTTGAGCCCATTTTGAACTGGCGGTAAAACACTTAACGTTTATGACAAATAGAGATGTTGACAGGTTGATTTCTGTTAATAACATACACAACTATAGTCACTAGAAAAAGAAAATATATATATGAAAAGCCGTCTTGGTTCATCTTTCCACTGTTCCTACAATCACCACTCTGGTCTGGTTGGAAACTAAAGGATCTAAACTAAAAGGATGTTCCTCTTTAACTAAAAGGTCTATCTCTGTAGGGATCCATCCCATAATGTTGTCACACACTTAGAATAATAATCTGAGTCTGTCAGCAGCAACAACACAACCTTTAGTGTTGACGCTGACTTTACCTTTAAATTAGGAGTTTAAACAGAGACACAACAGGAAGAATAAATCCATCAAATCAAGTCCCCAATAATCAGCATGTGGCCTTGTTTTATTTCAGGTAGTCAGCATGGAGCTGTTCCACATTCCCAGACCATTCACCATTCACACACATTCATACACTGTGGCCGAGGCTGCCGTACAAGGTGCCACCTGCTCATCAGATAAACATGCACACACATTCACACTCCGATGCGCAGCATCGGCGGCAACTCGGGGTTCAGTGTCTTGCCCAAGGACACTTCGACATGGGACTGCAGGGCCAGGGATTGAACCACCAATCTTCCAATTGGCAGGCAACCGCTCTACCGCTGAGCCACAGCCGCCCAGGTAGGCTGCTCTGCGGTCTGGGTCAGCATCCCTGCGCTGTCTGTAGAGTCTTTGTTTTTCAGCTGCACTTAATTTCGCCATATCTGCCACAAGGAAAGCCATATTATGTTTACAATGTTGAAACAGTAATAAAATGCTAACAAATGTCTTTATTAATATAATTGTTGAGGCTTTTATGAAACCTTATGTTGAGAAAAAAGTTAGAGGTGTTATTCATTGTCACTGGTGTTATCGTCACGTCACTGGTGTTACCAGCAGCAACAGTAACACCACTGACGATAACACCAGTGACAAATCTGCAGACAAGATGACATATCTAAAATGGCTGGCACAGTAGCTCAAACCACACTTCTTAAATTGTAAATAAATCACTTAATCATGCAATTAGAACAATTATTTTAATCAAATTTCCTTTCCCCTTACTATAATCTGTAGAAAACCAGTGACAAATCTTAAGTCCTCGCATGAAATTATCAAATTATTTATCAAATTGCTAAAAGATGAAGAGAGAGTGCACACTCACCATGTGCTTTTCAAAACAGCCCCGCCTCCAATGAACCTTTGACCCAGAAGAAATTAGCAAGGATGTTGCAAATTTTCTAAATAGTGTTTTTTATAAAATGTAACACCAGTGACATGAAATTGAGGGACAGCTATTTCCTGTAAAATATTTATAATATTTAGTTGATATTTTAGTTTTTAAAGTAGTTTACAAAATAACTACACTACTTTCCTTTATATTATGACATTTAAAGGGGGAGAAAAATATATTTTTTAACTCAAAATATGTCACTAAACTGTGACTCCTGACCCGAGGGACAAGCCAATTTCATGGTACTGACCGTGTTCTACAATATTTAAAAATAATGGTTTGCAATATAATGGTTTTACATATGTTTTATTAACAATAAAACACTTCAATTAAAACAAAAAACATATTTTGTGTAATTATCTGACACTTTTAAGTGTTTTTCTTTGTGGTTAAAGCCCATGTTGCAAGTTAACCACCACTGTTGATTATTGGGTACAAAAAACACTCAAGATATGTATATCATTTTTAAAAATGTCTCCAAATAGTGTTAAAAGTTAGTTTTGGTCATTTTTGGTGTTCACGGGTTTATGAAGTGAATTCGGCGATGACGTCAGACTGGGAAGCGAAGTCTCAGCCTGGCACTAGAACAACGGAGACTGACTGGGAGGAGGAAGAGGAGGAAAGGCCAGCAGCCGAATAATTACCAACCTACCAGACGTGAGAGGGCAAATGAGGAATTGTCAAGATTGTGGGGAAGTCTTCTTCATTTATCTCCTTTATTTTAGCAACGCAGCAGTGCATACAATGACTTTACTTTTTACTGTCAGTGAATAGCACCGAGTGAACGTCAACGTTTTCTTTCGATCTTGTGACAGTGATCCTGTCGTTAGTTCAGATAAGTACTGGTACACTTATCTAGATATAGAAATAGAAGGCATCCCCGAGTGTTATTTCTAAGTGTTTACCTCTTCCTCCGGTGAAAACGTGTCGCTGTTTGGCCGGTGCTTGTGTGTGGCGGCGAAGCTGCGGTGGAGAGCGGGTGCTGTAGGCGAGCGAGCCGGTCGGGGAGTGAGTCTCCGGTCGGGGAGCGAGCGTCCGGTTGGGGAGTGATCCGCCGGTCGGGGAGCGAGCCGGTCGGGGAGCTCGCCTCCGTCGGGGAGTGATCCGCCGGTCGGGGAACGAGCCCTCCGGTCGGGTAGCGCGCCGGTCGGGGAGTGATCTGCCGGTCGGGGAGCTCGACTGCCAAAGTTGCTGTCTGGCTACGTGACGTTAGCTATATCCGCTAGCATCCGTACAGGCTAACTATAGCCAGTTAGCTTTGTGTGTAACGTAACAAACCCCCCCCATCTCGTAGGAGCGAAGCTTACTATTTTGTTCAATACAATTATGGTGCAACAGGTGCACTAATGCCACATGTATGATGTTGACAACATGGACGCATATATAGGCAACACCAAAGGCAGTCGTAATATTTACCTAGCAGTCTAGGCTAACGCTGTTGTGCTAACGTCCGGCGGCGTAGCGTTAGCTAGCAGTCTAAACTTGTGAAAAGCCGAACAACACCCCCGTCTAAGCTGTGTTTCACTTTCCCTCCAATATCATTATAAATATAATAAAGTCACATGGACTCAATCGAGACCATAGACTGTTAATATTAAAGACCAGATGCCACATTAGGCCAGACCAGTGGTAAATACAATGCAGGCTGCTCTGTTATCTCCCTAATGTGACGTCATGCAATGCATTGTGGGGGGAAAATGAAACACTGTAAAATTGTGCCTATTTTTTGATATATATTCAGTTTTGCAATATCCAACACCATCAAAAACAATGGATAACAGTTCAAATATTTACTACCAACAAGCAAATTGCACAAATTCGTTGCAAAATTAAACCTGCAACATGGACTTTAAGGCCGGGACAGGAAAGCCACCATTTTCGTAGAATGACCCGGCCCCTTCTCTTCTCTGCTTCTCTTCATAGTTGTCAGATTAAGTTACCATATAATCAATAATATAATAAAACTAGAGGAAGGCAGTGCAGTACAGCCCAATCCAGCAGGGGAGAGTTCTAGCCTGACCAGGCTCCTCTATTTACCCTGTCTCTCTTAGTTACACTGTGATAGTTTTAGACTGCCGGGGGACTTCCTTTGACACACTGAGCTCCTTTCTCCTCTATCTTTCTATCTTTCTATTTTCCCACTTTGTGTGCATCCATGTCCCAGAAATGCTTGTTACTGACCTAGCTCTGGGGAGTCATTCGCCGGAGTCCTTATGTTCTTTTTCCCCCCAGCATGTTTCCTCGGATCAGGGAGGCTCCAAAATCATGGTTGCAGCTGTTGCCATGGTCCCGCTACACGTTCTGCGATGCCATGTTCCATCCTGCTACGCTGTGCGGTGCCCTGCTAGGTCCTGCTGTGCCTTGTAATGCCGCACAGTACCCTGCTATGTCATGAACTACAAACTACTATTTTTTGGGACTGTTATTGCCACTCTTCATTTTAACCCCAACCGGTCGTTGACACCGCCTACCAAGAGCCTGGGTCTGTCCAAGGTTTCTTACTAAAAGGGAGTTTTTCCTTGCCACTGTCGCACTGTTGCTTTCTCTGGAGGGTACTACTAGAACTGTTGGGTCCTTGTAAATTATGGAGTGTGGTCTAGACCTACTCTAACTGTAAAGTGTCTCAAGATAATTCTTGATATTGAATTGTTATCACATTCACAAGAATTGGAAGTGCATACATAGATGTCAGCTCCCTTCGATAGCTCAGTTGGTAGAGCGGAGGACTGTAGAGGCATCAAGCTGAAATCCTTAGGTCGCTGGTTCAGTTCCGGCTCGAAGGAGTACTCTTTTCCTTCATCCCCCTTTGGGGATGAATAAAGTATTTCTGATTCTGATGTAGAGATGGACAGACGACCCAGAAGCATAATACTTCTTGCCGAGACATAACAAGAAACAAAAAAAGAGGTGGGGGTGATAGAGTTAAGCCCTGACATAATAGAGTAATAAATAAATGCCGGTGACGGCAACCAAGCTAAATGAACTGTTAGCTAAATGACAGGTCCGGTTGAGTTAGCCTACCGTTAGCTCGTGAGGTGTCTAGCATTATCAATGGTAATTTGTAGTGGCATGTCATCGTTAAACTACGTATATGTATTACCGTTTAACATATGTACGGTAACGTTAAACACTAAACATAAGGATACTTACACTTAAGCATATTTCTCCGTTGGTCCGCCATTTAATTTTTGTTAAGGAGCCGGCAAAGCCCCGCGCATAGGATTGTGGGTGATTTGGGACCGCGAAGGATACACATATGCATCCTTTTCGGTCTATTGGAAATTTTTCTGAATGAAGGACTACGTCCTTGGAGGAATTCGGAGGATCCTCAAAATTGGAATGGTCCTTTTTGACGGATGTCGATGACGTAAGCGTCCTCCTCTGGCTTTGGAGGATCCTTCCTTGACATTAAGAAACTGCTGCTAATTCATCTTCTCCATCCCAACAGCATAATTAAACAGTGCAGTTAACAGTTCCAACCATTTCATCCAGTGTTTTGAAATGTGGCAAAAAAAATTAAATGATGCAAGCAATGATGTGCACTTGATAGCCTGTTCCATTGTACATGTTCTCCAAATGCTAAGAAGGACTCTGACTGACCTGCTCCTGAAGGATCCTTTTCCTTGAAGGACTAGTCCTGTCAAGGAAGGATCCTTGACATTGAGAAACGGAACTGTCTCTGTCGGATTCGAGACCAACGGACCTTCTGTGTGGAGTGGAGAAGAATGCAGTTGGAGAAGCGTGTCCTATATGTCTCCTGATAGGTCACCAGATACTGTATGCTGTCTGTGAAAAGCTTAGTGTCTCACTGCCTCTGCCTCTCTCTCTCTCTCTCTTCTCTCTTGCAATTTCAATTAAATTTAAATTGCTTTATTGGCATGATTGTCAGAAATAACAATATTGCCAATGTCTGTCAAGGATAATAACGTGAGAAGAAATATATACATGCAATTCATTGAACATTAAAATATTTAAATTTAAGATGAAAAAATAGGAAATCAACAACAGTTTTAATCAATCTATATACTGTAATATATCTAGTGTCAAATGTAAGAAAGAAAACAAAGACAGAAGCAAACAAACAAAAACAATTGTGAAACAACAATCGAGTAGAATATATGAGAAGTCATAGACTCTCGCTGCATCAAGAGACCTGTCCCAGGTTCCTTTGGCAGGCAGAGACCGACAGAGGAAAAAGTTAAAGCTGTTGTGGCTAAGGAGAAGTGGAGGACAAATGTCCCTCTGCATGGGATGTTCTTCAGATGTGGCTATCGCCATTGAAGGCAGCCATAGAAGACAACCAAGACATCATCAAGTCAGTGGTGGAGCAAAAAAGTGGAAGGGGATCAATTTGAAGGATTTTGGAGAACCCTAGGGTAAAGGTGAGGAAAAACAAAGGCAAAGTCCAAACGCTCTTGCAATGACGTTGCCACGGCAGCAAAGTAACAGCTGTATATGTTTGTTTTTCTTCCGGTGTATGCAGGCGTAATCACTACCATGCGGTTCTCAAAGGCGATGTAATATGTGACTACCACGGAATGCTCGTCTCGGAATCAGAGGGGAAGATGAACGAAATACCAGAGGGACAGATGTGCCATCTCTTCTTCTTCAGGGGAAACTTGGGGACAAAACTATGCATTGATTCCCAGATGTTCCCCTGCGAGTGTCACCCTGGCAGGGACACCTTTGGAAGGTGGTTGCACCACTTGAGCAAGGCTTTCAATGGAAGGTGTGTTCCAACAAAACTTTGCATGTACCCAAAGACACCATACTGTTCTTGGCCACAAAAGGCATTTTTCAACTGCGAGCTGCTTTGGGACTATGGTTTTGGAGATCAATTTGAAGGAACCCCCTCAAAAAGGCATGGACCTGGCATGGCTGGATGAAAAAAGACTTTGTGTGTTTTAAAATTTTATTTTGTGTTAGGTATGTTTCATTTGTCAAATATGGCATGTAAAAAAAGTGTGTATTCAATTTAATAAATGTTTGTCAAAATGTCAATATTGCAGTAATAGATCTTTGGTCAATACAGTATTCAACATTGTGTTTTGTGCTTTTTATGCTCTCTAAAACATTACATATCTGTGGGAAATGTACTTTTAAAAATATTTTACAGGTCACAATTGTAAAAGTGGCATGAAAAGAAAAGACTCAAGTAAAGTACAAGTAATAACATTCAATTCAAATGTATTTATAGTATCAAATCATAACAGCGTTATCACAAGACACTTTACATGTAGAGTCCTAGACCACAGACCCTACAGTTCTAGTAGTTCCTCCAGAGCAAGCAACAGTGCAACAGATATATGATATATATATCTATATATATATATCTATATATATATATATATATATATATACACACTCACCTAAAGGATTATTAGGAACACCTGTTCAATTTCTCATTAATGCAATTATCTAATCAACCAATCACATGGCAGTTGCTTCAATGCATTTAGGGGTGTGGTCCTGGTCAAGACCATCTCCTGAACTCCAAACTGAATGTCAGAATGGGAAAGAAAGGTGATTTAAGCAATTTTGAGCTTGGCATGGTTGTTGCTGCCAGACGGGCTGGTCTGAGTATTTCACAATCTGCTCAGTTACAGGGGATTTGCACGCACAACAACCATTTCTAAGGTTTACAAAGAATGGTGTGAAAAGGGAAAAACATCCAGTATGCGGCAGTCCTGTGGGCGAAAATGCCTTGTTGATGCTAGAGGTCAGAGGAGAATGGGCCGGCTGATTCAAGCTGATTGAAGAGCAACTTTGACTGAAATAACCACTCGTTACAACTGGGTATGCAGCAAAGCATTTGTGAAGCCACAACACGCACAACCTTGAGGAGGATGGGCTACAACAGCAGAAGACCCCCCGGTACCACTCATCTCCACTACAAATAGGAAAAAAAAGAAGCTACAATTTGCAAGAGCTCACCAAAATTGGACAGTTGAAGACTGGAATAATGTTGCCTGGTCTGATGAGACTCGATTTCTGTTGAGACATTCAGATGATAGAGTCAGAATTTGGCATAAACAGAATGAGAACATGGATTCATCATGCCTTGTTACCACTGTGCAGGCTGGTGGTGGTGGTGTAATGGTGAGGGGATGTTTTCCTGGCACACTTTAGGCCCCTTAGTGCCAATTGGGCATGGTTTAAATGCCACGGCCTACCTGAGCATTGTTTCTAACCATGTCCATCCCTTTATGGCCACCATGTACCCATCCTCTGATGGCTACTTCCAGCAGGATAATGCACCATGTCTCAAAGCTTGAATCATTTCAAATTGGTTTCTTGAACATGACAATGAGTTCACTGTACTAAAATGGCCCCCACAGTCACCAGATCTCAATAAATAGAGCATCTTTGGGATGTGGTGGAGCAGGGAGCTTCGTGCCCTGGATGTACATCCCACAAATCTCCATCAACTGCAAATGCTGTCCTATGAATATGGGCCAACATTTCTAAAAGAATGCTTTCAGCACCTTGTTGAATCAATGCCACATAAAATTAAGGCAGTTCTGAAGGTGAAAGGGGGTCAAACACAGTATTAGTATGGTGTTCCTAATAATCCTATAGGTGAGTGTAGAGCTCTGTAATGGTACAAATAAGAGAGCATATCAATCAATCAAGCTGCCTCAATGAGGAACCACAGACACAGGAAGTGCACTACACTTGCACTTTGCCCGTGTCTGGTAACTACTACTAACCAATTGAAAAGTTTATTGATATGCTCCCTTATTTGTACCATTACAGAAATCAAACCTGGGCAAAATGCTTACATGAAATCCGTCGAGAAATGCTGAAAGCTCTTGGTTTGGAGGGGCTGTCTTGGTTGACACACCTCTTTAACATTGCATGGAGGTCTGTGGCAGTGCCTAAGGAGTGGCAGACTGGTGGTGGTTCCCCTCTTCAAGAAGAGGGACCAGAGGGTGTGTGTCCATTACAGGGTTATCACACCTCTCAGCCTCCCTGGTAAAGTATACCCTAAGGTGCTGGAAACGCAGGTTTAGCCTATCCTCAGGAAGGAGTCTACCAAGTTGCATTTTAGTCACTTTACAAAGCGATGTTTTAATAGTTCAGCACAAATGATATAGCTCTAAGTCATCACATCAGTTGCTTTCTAGCTCTGTAACATTTGCAAATAGCAGTGGTGGGATTTGAACCCACGCCTCTAGAGAGACTGGAGCCTTAATCCAGCACCTTAGACCTCTCGGCCATACTACCTGCAGGTCTCAGCTCCCCACATCGTGACACACACAGGAACCATAGGTCTGTGTGAATATGGGCTAAGCATTTACCTGGGCTGAATTTTTGAACATCTTCTTTTGCATATTCACTGTAAAGAGCCATTACTCCTCCAACTGCCAACTATTGTTCCCGAGACAATAGGATATACAGTTTTAGATTGCAAGGTAACTGTCCAAGACCAAAGACTTTACTGAAATACCTCAAGTGATCAAAACAGTTTGTCAAAATGGTAAAGGTCATGTTTTTGATTACAAATTCCAGCACAGTTGTTCATTTACCATTCAAAAACAAAAGTACAATCATGAAAGAAATACTACTTAGATCTGGAGGTCCAAATGGCGTCTTTGATGGCGGCCAGGGTGAGCCACTGATTTGCAAAGTCACATGCTGGTATCTGTTTCTTTTGAGGTTGCCTAAAAACAATAACAGGTCCGGCACTCCTTTCTAGTATAGTATAGTTTCAACTCATCAGCGTTCCTTTCCAAGGAAGTCTTTAGTAAAAGGCGAAAGACTTGTTATGCGTTATGAAGAAAAAAACCAGAGTGAGTAAGTGACTTGCCGCTTTCTAAAATGAATGAGCTGTAGCTCAGTGTTAAATGAATAGTCTTGCCTACCAATTGGAAGATTGGTGGTTCAAAATCCCTATGGCAAGACACTGAACACTAAATTGTCCCCCATAAAAATATATTAAATATATATGATGCTGCGCCATAGGAGTGTGAATGTGTGAGCAGGGCCGGCCTGCTGGGCTTAGGCAGTATAGGCAAATGCTATGGGCACAAACCACCAGGGGCGCCCGGCCTGTGCTGTACCCAACAATAACGTCACCTTAATTAAAAAAAAATAAGCCCGACTTCTTTTACCTGCATCTAAATCTCATAATGTCAAAGCGTCCTAAACTGTCTGGTGCCCAGGGGGAGGAAAGTGTTAAAGTGTACATCATTAATGTTAAAAGAAAAGAAGAGGAGGAAAAAACGTGACATAGACAGAGGTAATGTTACAGTAAAGGTGATGATGATAATGATATTATTTTGCTGTTGCAGAACAATGATCGATAATAGCATTAGCCGTTAGCATGACATAGTTGGCTAATCAATAAATAGCGAGCCCTATCTGTTAGTTTTAACATCAGTTAATGTTATGGAAGGGCCCAGTTGTTGGAAAATAGTGATTTAAATGCCCCCCCTCTTGCCATCCTCAGGCAGATGTGTATATATTAGATTTATTAAGCAGATATTATAATGTTAATTGCATTGACATGGTTATTTTACCTTTTCCCAGGTGGTAATAGTCGTTCAAAATACTATTAATTGTTCATACTTATAAGCCTAGCTATTAGCTTTGTTATAGCTCATATTATCTTAAGTGTGTTCATCATGTTAAACTATGTTAGTGTTAAAGTGTACATCATTAATGTTACAGCAAAGTTAGCATTCCCACATGCTATAGTATATTATTCTGCAGTTTACCGATCCATTGCATTATTCTAATTAGCATTTCACTGTAATAACAATAAATTACAGTAATAATTTTTCTAATCCAAAATTTATATTGTATATTATAAACAATAGTGTACATCATGCATGCATCTCTTTTTTGTTTATATTATTTTATTTTATTTGACTTTATTCTTGAAATAATGTGTTTATTATAACATATTCCTCTTCTGTCTTCAGATGCACTGCTGAGGTTTCTCAGTCAAACCCCTGCAAATCATCTCACCTCAGCAGCAATGAAGAAGCAACTCACCTCAGCAGCACAACCCAGCACTGAAGAAGCAGCCCCTTCTGTTGCCTCCATCAAACAACCCAGTGCCCCCCCTCCTGTTGCTCCAGTAGACCCGGCTGACTGGCCACATCCTTTAACTGATAAGGTACAAACAGAGTTGGTTCACAGAGGTCCATTTCAAGTATATAATAGCTTTACATTCCCTAAAACAAAAGACGGACGAAGGTGTCAGCATGACTATTTTAACAGACTCTTAATCAATGGAGAAAAAAAGTCAGAAGAAGCTGGCTTATGTACTCTAAAAAGACGATAGCTTGCACTGCTTCTGTTGCAAACTTTTTCTCTAAAAGAGAGTACAAACTTAACAGGGAAGGACTAAAGGACTGGAAAAATGTAAGTCACTTGCTCAAGGTCCATGAGGATAGCCAGGAGCATAATGCTCACATGGCAACATGGAAGGACTTGGAGGTCCGGTTTGCAAAGGGGATTACGATAGATAAACAAGAGATGGCACTTGTTGAGGCTGAGAGAAAAAAGGTGGCGTGATGTTCTACACCAATTGGTGGCAATAATTCAGTCCTTAGCTGAAAGAAACATGGCTTTTAGGGGTTCCACAGACACATTAAATAAACCAGACAATGGAAAGTTTCTGAAAGAGGTGGAGCTCCTGGCCAGATTTGATCCAGTGATGAAGCAGCATGTCAGTAGGGTGGAAAGTGGAGCTGGCCGTCATGTACATTATCTTGGCAAAACAACTCAAAATGAACTGATTGACTCCATCAGTTCTAAAATAATACAACAGATTGTGACAGAGATCAAAATTTCCAAATATTTCTCCATCATTTTAGACTGCAAACCTGATCTGAGTCATAAGGAACAGCTCTCTGTCATAGTCAGGATAGTGTCCCAAGAAGTTCATTCCTCAGGTAAAAGAGCATTTCTTAGGCTTTCTGGTGGCAGAGCAGTCAACTGGAGAACATTTGTCATCTCTAATCCTAAAAAGGCTAGAGGAACTTAACATCCCATTTGAGGACTGCAGAGGCCAGTCCTATGACAACGGCGCCAATATGAAGGGAAAAAATAAAGGTGTTCAGGCAAAGTTACTTCAGCTGAACTCAAGAGCGTTTTATGTCCCATGTGGTGCCCACACTTTAAATCTGGTAGTAGCTGATGCTGCAAAAAGCTCACCAGATGCCCTTAGCTACTTTGGGCATTTGACAAAATTATTTAAGCTCTTCTCAGCCTCCTCCCAAAGGTGGGATGTCCTCTTAAAATATGTGAAAATCACTCTAAAATCATGGACTGAGACCAGATGGGAAAGCAGGATAAAAAGCGTTGAGGCAGTAAGGTATCAGGCTGGACAAATCCGAGAGGCTCTTCTGGAGGTGAGGGGAAAAACTACAGACCCTGTGGTGAGAGTTGAAGCCCAGTCTTTAGCTGAGGAGATTGGATCATTTCGCTTTTGCATTTGTACAGCCATATGGTATGACGTTCTCTGCTAAATCCAGTATGTCAGTAAACTGATGCAGTCACCCTCCATGCAGCTTGATGTAGCTGTCGACTTGCTGAGGAAAACAAGAGATTCCCTCACCAGTTACAGAACACTCTCAGAAAATACATACAATACAAAGTACAATGGCTTGTCACTGGGGCTGTACCCTCATATTTGTACATATTTGTACCTTTTGTGGGTATTTGTACCTTTAGATTTGTACAAAAATGTACCCTCAAGGGTACAACTTTTGTACCCTTGTGATTTGTACCTTTAGAGTACAAACGTGTACCCTGAAGGGTACAACTTAACCCTTGTGATTTGTACCTTTAGAGTACAAACGTGACTTACAACTTTTGTACCCTTGTGATTTGTACCTTTACAGTACAAAAATGTACCCTTCAAAAAGGGTACGACAATGGATTTATTTATATATATATATATATACACACACACACACGCTGAATTAAAATCTGAATTTATTAAATCCTTATCATTTGTTTCATTTCACATTTACAACATTTCATTTAAACACAATGTCTAACTGTGACATATAAATTATCATCAACTGAGTAGGTGTCATTTGCCTGAAAGTCCATTCATCTCCTGGTTTCAGTAAAGTCCATTCTTTATCAACCTTGACACTGCATGCATGAAAGTGACGGTCATAGGACAGAGGAATCAGCATTTTCCCACAAAGGATCCACATGTTGTCTATGTTAAAGATGTACTTGATTTGCCAAAACAATGGAATATGCTCAGAATGCAGTACATCTATGACAAATACATCTCTGACAGCATACTTCACATTATGGACTGTTACTTCAGACACACGTTGGAAAGCTTTCTCTGTTAAATCTACATCACAGAGGTTGGGATTGACCATCAGGGCTCTCTGCAGCGCCACAGGTAAAGATAAAAATGGAGTGGTCACACTTTTTTACCGGCACTTTCTCAAATTCACCCAGCATACTCCAAAAACTCCCAGCACTGTCTGAACTGGTGTCTGTTGCTCAGTGTTGTAGCTATGTTTACAAAATTTCTGCAGTTATGGGCAACCATTTTAAAATATTGGTGCTTGGCCTCAAATCTCATGCACCATAGCAAACGCAGGGGCCCATACATTTGTATCAGTCTTGAATAATGAATTAAGTAATGACACTTTGGAGTAATAACACTCCCAAACACATCTTTCATTTCTGTCAGGAACGCTTGAACAAGTACATTTAACAAAAAAAAGGTTCTCTCTTCTCACCTTTGGAGCCATAACAATCTCAGTAATCTCTCGACACAACAGAAAAACATGCCAATATTTACAATCAGGTGGCACACGGTGGGCCATTACAAAAAAAAGAGCCTAAAAGGCACCACTTTTGAGAAGCAGATCCAGTAATACCAACATGCTGCAGTCTTTCTGATAACTGTACTGGTTTGTTTACTTTGTCATTTTGACCAATGCACAGTTTTTGTAGTTCTTCATTTAATTCTCTTATAGTTATATGTTTCTCTGTATGAGCTTTGCCAATAACTAGCTTCATAACAAGTGGAATTACACCCTCTAACAAATCGTGCATTATGTCCGGTGGTAAAGCTTTTGTCACATCAAAATATTGCAACTCTTCAAAAGGTGAAGGACCATTCACACCATAAGTCACTTTGTCATCAGGAATTAGTTGAATGCGGGCAAGATGACACTGATGAACCTCAGATGTTCTTAAAACAAAGCTGTCTTCCTCAAACATGTGTTTTATATCTCCATAAGAAGCCATGCAATAACGACAAATTCTACCAGAGTTGAATGACATGGTAAATCCACCGATCATGTGAGCTGACAAGTTATCACCAGATAAAGTTGCAAGAGCAGCAAAAAATGTGTGTTCAGTTTCATCAACATTTACTGTAAAACCATCAGTTGCCAGTTTTTTAAGATCATTTATCAAAGGTTTTAAGATGACATCCAAACCACATTGTTTAACATATGAATAACGCACCAACAACGCTAAATGAATATGTCTCTGCTGTGATCTATACTTGTTGTCCAAATTGCCTACAGTATAATAGAATGCGCACAGCTTGTGCTTGGTTCTTTTTGACCCCAATGGGTTAACTACTTCGAATTCATCTTCGTAGAAATGCAGCCGCAGGGCAGTTGGGTGATCTTTAAAAAACATGTGTTGTTTGAAAATTTCTCCATCACAGTAGTCTGTTAGAAATTTGCTGTCTGTCTCTGGATTATTCTCATTCAGAATTTGATCCCGAATATCCTCATGAGAACAGCTTCTTATCTTATTTTTCAGCACTTTATCAATGGGTACATATGAATAGGAGCCCACTGAGTGTCCTACATAGTCCCTTAACTTCAAATGGACAGGTTCTGTCATGTTAAGCTTGGATTTACAATGGTCTTTTATCATGTATGGAGATCAAAATGCTTTTGAGGCCTCGTCAAAAAAATCATTAGACTGTATAACCCTTTTCAGTTCTGGACTTTGTGACATGTCAAAACCACTTTTCTGCAGGTGGTAAGCTATAAAAAGCATCATAGTTCTCCTTAAAAAAAAACACAGTAAGAAATTAACATCATCAACAATTTCTTCTTGAACTGACAATGGTAGGTGATTTTTCTCTCTCTACATTTCAGAATGAACTTGAAAAAGATTTTCTTTGAAATTCTTTAACAGCTCATCCATGCATGGAGGATTTTCAGTGACAGTGTGTGTCTTAGGCTGATCAAAATCTTGATCGACTACCTCAGTATTTCCATCGTTATCATCGTCAGAACGTAAAACACGGTCTGTGTGTTTTCGATACATGTCGCCTAAAAGACTCATATTTTGTAAATGTTGAGTGGCAGCCATTAAGTCCACATGTAATAGTGAAATTAGCTTCATGGGCATGAATGAGTCCAATGTGCTGAATTAGTTTCATCAAGGTGTACGTCCTCCTGGAGCATTTGGAGCACTGGTATGGACGAGGCATGGTGGAGTCAGTAGAGGAGATTTATTTGCCTAGTGACAGTTATTGGCAGAGGTTGGTCACCATCCACAATTATGTTGGCAATGTACCTTTGGAGAAACATCAGAGTGTTCTTCAGATATCTTGGATATGCAAGATTGAACACGAAGTATGTGCAGAAAGGCTGAGATGATTCCTTCGATGATTCCTGAGTTGCGACACACCTCGATGTGGTCCACTTTCAGAATGTTTGGAGCTCTCCTGGCAAAGGCCATCTTCCAGTCTCGGTCGGTCAACTGGATAGTTGGGTAGGGCTGTCAAGATCAGTCTATTCAAAGCCAAAAGGAAAAAAGCAAATTAACCTAACAGTCTTACCATTTGGTGAAAAATATTAATACCTCACTAATTCTGGTAACAAACAAAAAGTGAATCTATTCTGACATATTGCACTTACTCTTTAAGTAGGAATGTGAGGCTGTTGTTCATTGATAGGGTTGTTAAAATAGCAATAATCGGCATTGTGTTATGGGTAGATACATTAGATTACTAAGCACATGCATCATCTACATTCTTTCTTTACACATTATATGCTCAAATAGTGGTTTACAATTAGAATGTACCTATATTCTGTTGTGGTATGCAGACTCAGCTAGTAAGTTAGATTTTGTTTAAAGTAATATTTTATTATTTAGTCACTGTGCACAAATATTGTGCTTATGTACCTATAAACTTCCGCCTTTTCATTTCACACAAAAACAGATTGCTGTTAAAATCTTGTTTGACTAGATTTAAGCAAGAACTGATGAATCTAAAGTAATTTAACAACGGTGGAAGACAAAAAGCAATAGGACCATCCAAGCAAGTCTTCAGCATGGCAAAAATGAGGTGATCAGCCTCATTACCACTTACATACCACTTAAAAGTCTATCGGTATGTTTTTCAAGTGTATTGAGTATTATGTAGGTGAACAAAAGAGATTTCAGCAAGCAAGACATACCACTCTAAGTGTAATAAAGCGATCAATGTTCTCCTTGAAGATGTAAGGCAGAAAGATGAGGGCTGCCCTAAAGTCAATATCTGCAAGACATAACATATATTTGATATTTAAACACCATTTTTTCTAATTCAGAAGCAGTGCAGGTAAATATAAAGGTCATCACTATGCATTTGGTCCAGTGTAGATGTCAATTTCAGGTAAGCAATGTGAATATAAAAGATGATTTTCCCACAGAACCTGTGCAAATGGAGTGTTAATTAACACCTTGTCAATTGAAGTACACTGTTTTATGACATAAGAATAACTTGACATGACATAGCCATTAACATTTAATCAGTACCTGGAAGATCCTCGGTAAGAGCCTCCTCTTTTGTCTCCAGGTAAAACTGGAATAGTGGGGATTTCCTTTGAACTAGGTGAAGCACCTTTGGTACAATACATTTGAAGCCTTCACTGAATCGCTGACACAAGTTCCCAGTTGCTGGATGGATCCGTTCCAACTCATCACATAACTACAGAAGAAAAAACATTATAAGCTTTATTCCATATCAGAGTTCATACTAGCTTAGCTAGTTCATACTAGCATGAACTCTACTTAGCTTGATACTATTTTAAGAAGCAGCTACTTAATGGCATATGGAAGATATGTGACATTTGTGTGTAGACTGTTAGTTTTCATACTATAAAACCATTGAAATTTGCATAATTTGTTTCTGTTGTCACATTTTTATGATGATTAATAACATTTCAGTTACATAGTGTTTTTTTTGTTTTATTAGAGTACAACGCATTCACCAAGTTTGACTCATCTCCTTCCCTGTCACCAAATCCAATAAGTTAACAACGAGTTAACACAGACTCAACTAACCAACATCAACAGGGAATCAAACTTGGTGCATGTATTACACTCACACGGACCAGCAAAAAAAGTATATTGTTTACCCCGGTGGGTGTCCTCAAGAAAGGGTACTTCTTAACTGTGTCCTCTACAGTCATGCCATCAGCAATCTCCTTTTGCCGCCATGCAAACGTCTGCTGCATTTGGTCCCGTACAATCCTGAAGTCCGGTTGCATCTTCTGGTACTGGCTATGCAGGACATTCACATGAGCCTCAATGGAGGACGGATCCTCACCCAGAACACTTGGTGCCTTTATGGGAATTGAGATAGAGAGAGATACACTTACAAACACATCTGACATAAAACTAAACACTAAATTGTCTCGTGTAGTTCCACTGAGTGAACCAATCTTCAATCAATCTGATTTAACTGACTTGACCAACCTTATAACTAATAACAAAACTGTGAAAAAGAAAATACGACAGACACATTAACCAACTAACAGTGACTACAACTTAATTAAGCCTCATTTCTACCAATGCACCAAGCTGGGCATCACTGACCTTGGACACATTTCTCTGACTGGTCCTCGCTGTTTCTACAAGCTGATTTGATTTTTTGTGGCCAAACTTCTCCTTACTACCTCTCACTTCACTGTTGTCAACCAGAGGTGCACGCTCCCATTTGAATTTACGCTTCAGAGACATGTGCCATGTGTGCTAATTGAAACAGAAATATTGATTACCAAAGACAGGAATACCATAGTTGTTTGCGCTAAATACAAAAAAAAAAAACAGATCAAGTGTCCTATTTAGATTGAAGATAATACTAAATAATAGATTTTCTTTTATGACAGACCTGCACATAACATTAAGATGTAATACTTCATGTTAAAAATACTGTGTATAGTTATTTGCTAATGCACTTATGTAACCATTTCCCTCGATATCTTTCAGGAAAGGATATTTCACAATCAGCATCTTAACAACTTGCACATATTCTGAAGTTGTGGGATACCTACAAGAGAAGAAATGTAAATCAATAAGGCCACCTGCTTTGAAATAATCATGCACCAGGACAAACAAAATCATTTATTTTTGGGGCAAATATGCTCTACAAAGACTTCAGTTAAAATATTCCAGTTACACCTATAAAAACATTTCCCCCCTACAGAAAGTAACTATTTCTGGTGGTTTTCGGGGAGTCATTCCCCAGAGTCCTTATGTTCTTTTTCCCCCAGCGTGTTTCCTTGGATCAGGGAGGCCCCAAAATCATGGTTGCAGCTGTCGCCATGGTCCTGCTACACGTCCTGCTACGTCCTGCTACATCCTGCTATGCCCTGCTACGTCCTGCTACGTCCTGCTGTGCCTTGTAACGCCGCACAGTGCCCTGCTATGCCATGAACTACTACAAAGAACTACTACATACTACAATTTTTTGTGACTGTTATTGCCACTCTTCATTGTAACCCCAACCGGTCGTCAGACACCGCCTACCAAGAGCCTGGGTCTGTCCCAGGTTTCTGCCTAAAAGGAAGTTTTTCCTCGCCACTGTGGCCCTGTTGCTTGCTCTGTAGGAAAATACTAGAACTGTTGGGTCCTGGTAAATTCTAGAGTGTGGTCTAGACCTGCTCTATCTGTAAAGTGTCTCGAGATAATGCTTGTTATGAATTGATACTATAAATAAAATTGAATTGAAATTGAATTGAAATCCTTGAAACAGGTCAGGTATGAAAATTCAGGTAGCCTTAAAAAAGCAATGTCTGCCCCAAATATTAACTGTTATGAGGACAATAATTACTACAACAAATGTTATGATACTAGTGTTCTTAAGCTTCAAGTTGCTCACTAAAACTAAGATAAAAGTTGCTCTGAAAACACTATACATTCATTAACCTTGGTATAGCTGAACTAGATTGCTGGCATTCCTCTGGAGGTACAGGCTCTAATGTCAGCGTTACTACTGGCTCTTTCAGCTTGCATACAAACTGGTTGTTTGTATGTAACATATATGTACCTTTTTGACCCTCAAAAAGGTACATATATGTTCCTTGAGGTCCAACAATGAGCCCTATGGGGTACGTTAGTATAGATTGTACCTTGGGGGACAGAAATGGACCCCTATTGTACCCCTATTTCTGACAGTGTACCAATACTAAGGATGCCTTTCATTATCGGCAGGATTTGGACCTTTGTGGGGATACCCCAATGGATTTCTAGTCCATCGCCTTAAACACTCGACCACAACAACCCAAAAAGTGGTGCTATACCTCCAAGCCATCACATCAGTTGCATTCCAGCTATGTAATATTTGAAAATGGCAGTGGTGGGATTTGAACCCACGCCTCCAGAGAGACTGGAGCCTTAATCCAGCGCCTTAGACCGCTCGGCCACACTACCTGCAGGTGTTCCACACATCGTAACAAACAGTATGCTTGTAAATGTTATTGGAACAAAACTTTCACACGGAAAAAGCCAATACTTTATTGAAAAATGCCAATACTTTATTAAAAAAAATGTATCAAACTTTGTCATTTTTCTTTTTGGCATTGTTGATTTTAGAATATTGTAACCAGCATTAAGTGAGTGAATTTGTGAACATCTTCTTTTGCATATTCATTGTAAAGAGCCATTACTCCTCCAACTGCCAACTATTGTTCCAGAGACAATAGGATATACAGTTTTAGATTGCAAGCTAACTGTCCAAGACCAAAGACTTCACTGAAATACCTCAAGTGATCAAAACAGTTTGTTTTAAAACACCAGCCAATCACAAGTGTTACATGTGAATAATCAATGTGTGAGTAATCAGGAAACTCACATAAAAGATAGTTGCAAGGTCTACCAAATGTTTAACCCTACAACCTGTAAGCTGTTGGAACCTTGGTTGCCACGGGTTCCCAAACCAATCAAAATGTGAATCACAGATTTTCCAGCCCCTAAGAGTGAAAAGCAGAGCAGAGTGGCGCAGCGGAAGCGTGCTGGGCCCATAACCCAGAGGTCGATGGATGGAAACCATCCTCTGCTAGTTACTATGCTTTGTATCAGAATTACTTATATTTCCAGTGTGTAATGTTTAACAAAGTTGCTGCAAGTGTCTTTTTAAACAATGTTTAAAATCTTCAGTTAACCTAGCCATTCTCCATTTCCCCACAGTAATCCCATAACTTTCTTGTGTGCACATTTTAACATCTAAAACTACGGTGATTTACATGCTACTGCTACATTCATCAATCCGTCATTCTGTGTAAAACCATACCATACTTCACAAACATTACCTATTTACAATAACCACGCAACACTCAGATCTCTCTCACAGGTTAAACATTAGTCATATCAGCTTTGTCTTACCGGCGTCTTCGCGTTCTGTTTTAAAGAAGCTGCACATGTATGCTTATCAGGCTATTTTCCTGTTACTCAGAAATTGGGGAAGCTGACTCATGTGGAAATGTAGAAGCTGGACGTGCATTGTATTGTTCTTACATGTCAATTGGATTCTTAATTTGAATTCAAATATTTGGCATCCAAGAAAATTTTGGAACTGATAATGTATCAGTCATTCACACTCACTGCCCGTACTCAAGTAGAAGTACAGATAATTGTGCTAACAAATACTCTGGTAAAAGTAGAAGTACTGATTTAACTTCTTTACCCAAGTAAAAGTAACAAAGTACAGGCTTTGCAATTTACTTAAAAAGAGTAAGAAGACTTGCCCCAATGGTGCTATTAAAAACCTCCTTCACCATTCTGGCGGGGACAATGTCTAAGGGACAGTTGGTAGGTTTCATGTGTTGTACAACCTCACTAAGTAACGTCAGAGAAATGGGCTTTCCTCAAACACAGCTGAGTGTGTAGAAGATGCAGATAAAAAGACCTTAAAATTAGCACTGGTAATTTTCCTGATAGATGCTACTTTGTCAATAAAATAAGCAAGACATTTCTCACATGTACTAATTGACACATCTGTCGGAGCAGAGGTGCATTGATTTATGACAGAGTTAAAAGTATTAAATAACAATCTAGGTTTGTGGCATTTGCTAGCTATGACAGATCTTCGCCACCTTCACAGCATTCTGGTATGTGGATAGACTGTCCCTTAATACACCCAGTGTCACTTTCCATTTATGTTCCATTTTGTCTTTCCATCTTCGCAGCTTGTCTGCAGTGTTGCCTAAGGAATGTAAATGAAAATGTGCTGTATTTATATAGAGTCTGTCTCAAAGCACTTTTACATCGTACACTGTGTGCACATGGTGCCACCTGCTCATCAGATAAACACTTTCAGGGGCAACTCTGGGTTCAGCGTTTGCCCAAGGACACTTCACATGTGACTGCAGGGCCAGGGATTGTCCACCATCTTCCTCATTGGCAGTGTTGCCTAAGGAACCTTGTAGTGTCATTTAGCCAGGGATCCATCTTAGGTTTAACAGCTTTAATCCGATAAGGGGCAATAGAGTCTAGGATTTCAGTGCACGTGGAATGGAACACAGAGAGAATGTTATCTGGGGAAGAGGGAGAGACCAGACCAATCGTGGCATAAAACTGTGAGCTCACAAACGCAGATGCAAACTCTCCAGCTGAAGAGGAGTTGATGCAGCGGTGCCTAGAAGCTGAGGAGACAGGCTTAATTGCGGGTGGTGGAACATGTCTGTGGATCCTCATGGAGGCAGCTTGATTGATTGTTATGCTCCCTTTTTTGTGCGATATAACAGAGATCTAATGTTTTATCAAACTGGGTTGGGAGAGTAACCTTTCTGGTTACTTTTTGACAAATAAAGTCACTCAAAGAAAGTTACTGGCTGGGAATCAAAGCCATATCAACTGCTTGGAAGGCAGCTTTGCTCACCACTATACCACCATCGCTGGACAATACAATGTTCACTACAAATCTTGCAACACATCTGGGCATTGAGAATGAAAATAAATGCTCAGAGATGCTTCAGTGGCTTCCAGTACCTATTTGATATTATAATATTGTCCATGAAGGCACATCTGCCATTTGGTATAATGAGATGTGTGACCACCATTAAAGGATGGCTTTCGTTGTCGGCAGGATTTGAACCTGCGAGGGGAGACCCCAATGGATTTCAAGTCCATCGCCTTAACCACTCGGCCACGACAACCTGAAAAACAGTGTAATATGGATTTGCACCAACATTGATAACCTATTCAAGACAAGGCCGCTTTATTTGTATAGCACCTTTCAACAACAGGGCAATTCAAAGTGCTTTTGACAAAAACAGTTACAAAATAAAAATAGATAAAACACAAGAATAAAAGTTACAGTGCAGTATATGAAATTAAACATTAAAGAAATGAACAACTAACTTCCTTTGACACACTGAGCTCCTCTCTCCTTTATCTTTCCATTTGTGTGATTCCATGTCGTAGAATTGCTTGTTACTAACCTAGCTCTGGTGAGTCATTCCCCAGAGTCCTGGGGGATGTTCTTTTTCCCCCAGCAATCAAGAAAATCATTGGATATCATTGTAATCACATTCAGATCGCTTCAAATGGAGACACTGATGATGATTGTGTTCATCAGTGCTTCTCTTTGGGATTGTCCTCGTAGTTCATCATCAGAAATATATCTGAACAAATGCAGACAGTCTATTTCACAATTCTTCCCAACACTAGTAAAATGCATTAATCTGGCAGCAAAACTACCCAAACACAAGCACTGAGTTAAGTTATGTATGCAGTAAGTACTACTTGTTCGGGCAGTTGAACATGACAATGCTACAGACTGTAACTTAAGATGTCATTGTAATCACATTCAGATCACCTCACATAAAGACACCGACGATTATTGTGTTCATTCTACTGTAAGACTTTGACATTGGTCTAACTCAAGCGTTGGCATTGGATTGATTTTAGTTATTACTAATCTATGGGGTTGTTTTGCTGACAACTGAATCCCAGGATTGTATCTAAAGTCTTAACAGTAACAGCACTGACACAAGCACTGACTTGAGTTATGTATGCAGTGCAAGTGCTACTTGTTGGGGTAGTTTTGCTGACCTCTGAAGTCCAGGATTTCCTCCATGAAGAAATGTTTGAAAAGGATAATCTCCATTACTGGCTGAACAATGCTGAAATGTTTTCTAAGTTGAATAGGTTATGAACATTAGTGCAAACAGATATAGCACCACTTTTTGGGTTGTCGTGGTCGAGTGTTTAAGACGATGGACTAGAAATCCATTGGGTTATCGCCTTGAAGGTCCAAAGCCTTCAAACAACAAAAGGTATCCCATAACGGAAGTAGCAGAGCAATGACCCTTCACATTATACCAAATCGCAGATGGGCCTTCAAGAACAATATTGTATTATCTCATAGGTACTGGAAGCCACCCGTCTCCACTAATGCATCTCTGAGCATTTATTTTCAGTGTCAATGCCCAGATGTGTTACAAGTTTTGCAGTGAGCATTGTATTGTCCAGCAGAAAGGCAACAGGTGTGTTACTTTTCGACTATGATTTATTCCATAGCAGTGCAAGCAGTTTGCCCAGGTTTGATTTCCAGCCACCGTCAGGTTTTGAAGCCATATACAACATTAACATTCATATTTTCTTCTCATATTCAATGATCTCACAAAAAAGTTTAAAAAATCAGGCAATCTTCAGGGGATGTAGCTCAGTGGTAGAGCGCATGCTTTGCATGTATGAGGACCCAGGTTCAATCCCTGGCATCTCCAAGTGTTGAGTATTATGGTCCCGTCTGAAAAAAACCTGTGAAAGATGTTACCCTGACAGAGGAAATGAAATGATGTATTAACTCAACAAAGATTAACTTAATAAGTCTCCAACCACTATGTACACTTCACCCATGTCCTGCTTTACTCCGCAATTGAGAAGGATTTTATCAAATTTGTATAGCATAGTGTTGTGCATTCTTGCATGTATGCTACTTAATGCAAACATCAGTCTCAATGCCCAGATGTGTTGCATTGCTTTAAGTGATGATACTTGTTTTATTTATCAAGAAGTCAACAGAAAGGTTACATGCCCTACCCGATTTGATAAAATATTAGATCTCTGTTCTGGTAAAAATAAGCGAGCATATCAATCAACCTGCCTCCAGAAGGATCCACAGACACAGGCAGTGCACTACGATTTGCACTTTGACCGTGTCTGGTATTACTAATAACTACTTCTAACCAATTGAAAAGTGTATGGACATTTCTCCAAACAGTTATAGCAATGCTTTTCAGGTTGTTGTGGCAGAGTGGTTAATGCGATGGACTAGAAATCCTCCCCGCGCAGGTTTAAATTGCTGATACGAAGTGTTCTTTTAGAGTGGTAGTAAAACAATAACACATCAGTAATTGTCAGTCATCAGTCAAGCGGTATATTCTCTCTTTTTTATACCTCAGGCTTTCAGAAAACATATATTGTACATGTATTGTATTTAATTTTTGTATGTATGCTCCAGTTTTTTGGGGTGTCACTGTAATTTCCTGGACATAGATTTAACGCTGATTCAACTGAATCTGACTCTGCTCTGTTCTGTCATTCAGTCCCAGGGGCTGGAAAATCTGTGATTCACGTTTTGAGGGAAGGTTTGGGAACCTGTGGCAACCAGCTTACGGGCTGCAAAGTTAAACATTTAGACCATGCAACTATGTATAATGTGAGCTTCCTTATTACTCACATTGATTATTCACATTTAACACTTTTGATTGGCTGGTGGTTTTTTAAAAAAAAAAGGGCATTGTGAGTACAGATATAAACATCAGTAAGGAGTCTACCAAGTTGCCTCTTATCATTTTAGTTTGGACACCAAGTCAGGCTTACCGCGATGGTTTGGACTGGGTCGACTAGGGTTTTCTGCTGCTCTCGAGCAGACGGCTGTACTCACTCTGGTTTCTCTTCATAACACACAAGTCTTTCGCCTTTTACTAAAGACTTCCTTGAGGGGAACACCAATGAGTTGAAACTATTTTTGATGGGCTTTGCTGTTTGGCCGAGCCTTTTGTACTTGTGAAAAACAAATATGCTGTCCTTAACTAGACTCAGATTCTTAACAGCCGCTAAATAATAGAAGCAAGACCCTTGCCCATTTTCATGGGCCGTGGACAGCGACTGAGACGACAGGACTCCCCCTGACTGTGACTCGGACCGACCAAAAAATACTTGGGGTAAAATTCGATCAGGAGGGTGGTGGGAAAACAGGTTGGTCAGACACGGTAGGGAAAGTTAGGCAGAGACTAGGGTACTGGCAACTAACACTAGAAGGCGAGCCCTCAACTGTTTGGTGCAACATGAATTGTACAAGTGCAATAGTGCAAAAGAATAGGAGAATTAAATGTGGACTCTTAAACATCAGATCTCTCTCTTCTAAAAGTGTACTAGTAATTTAATTAATATCAGATTAAAATATTGATTTATTTTGTCTTACTGAGATCTGGCTGGGTGATGGAGAATATGTTAGTCTAAATGAATCCACCCCTCCCAGTCATATTAATACTCACATTCCTCAAGGCACAGGCCCAACTGATGACTTCTCCTTCTCCTGTTACATGCTGCACCCGAAGTCCATACTGACTCAATTAAATTCAATTTTATTCATAGTATCAATATATTATCAAGATTTATCTCGAGACACTTTACCATTGGAGTAGGTCTAGACCACACTCTATAATTTACAAGGACCCAACAATTATAGTAATTACCTCCAGAGCAAGCAACAGTGCAACAGTGGTGAGGAAAAAATCCCTTTTAGGAAGAAACCTCTGATAGACGGCCGGTTGGGTTTAAAATGGAGACTGGCAATAACAGTCACAGTAAAAGATAATGGAACAGCGACTAGAAATAGTTTGTAGTAGTTTATGGCATAGCAGGGCACTGCACTATCACAAGGCACAGCAAAGCGTAGCAGGCTTTAACAAGGCATCGCATGATTCGTAGCAGGACCGCCGCAACAGCTGCAAGCATGATTTTGGAGCCTCCCTGATCCAAGGAAACATGCTGGGGGAAAAAGAACATAAGGACTTTGGGGAATGACTCGCCAGAGCTAGGTTAGTAACAAACACTTCTGGGACATGGATGCACACAAATGGAAAGATAAAGGAGAGAGGAGCTCAGTGTGTCAAAGGAAGTCCCCCGGCAGTCTAAAACTATTACAGCATAACTAAGAGAGACAGGGTAAAGAGAGGAGCCTGGTTAGGCTAGAACTCTCCCCTGCTGGATCGGGCTGTACTGCACTGCCTTCCTCTAGTTTTATTATATTATTGATTAAATGATAAATTAATCTGACGACTATGAAGAGAAGCAGAGAAGAGAAGGGGTGCCATGTTTGTGGATATACACCCTCCCCCGTCAAGGTCAGACCAGACGTGAGACTGTGTCCACATTCACGTTCAAATTGATAAATGCCAAGCTTTGTTTAGGAATGGCGTACTCCTACGCCTGTTTTAGGTTTTTTCATAAATGTGCTCATCCATGTGAGCACAATAAAGATTTCTTGAAGGAAGGTTTGTCTTTTATAGTTCTAGTTTTTTTCCAATTCTTCTGGTCACACTTGGGACTATTCCACATCTTTTGTCTGTAGTTCTCTATTCTGTCAGGGCTTAACTCTGTCTCCCCCACCTCTTTTTTGTCTCTTGTTATGTCTCAGCGCCAGCTGTTGCTAGAAGTATTATGCTTTTTTCGTCCGTCTCTACATCATGTTCTTGTGAATGTGATAACACAGGAGCCCCTCTTCAAACTTTGCAAAAACATTAACATGAAGTCTGTTGATGATGGTAAAGGTTTATTGTTAAAGTGACTGTGTCCTCATGTCTGTCAATCCGATTCATGTGAATGCAATATCTCTGAACGCCTAAAGGGAAGCACTTTAACTGTGTCGTACATAACCACTTGGAGTCGCGGATGAACTGATTTCGATTGTGGAGATCAAAGGTCAAGGTTACGGTTTCATTAAAGCTCCAGAACTGTATATGTATTTTTCCTGAACTGGTGAGCTTCAGTTATGTGAAGCCCCAGTGGCCTAATGGATAAGGCACTGGCCTCCTAAGCCAGGGATTGTGGGTTCGAGTCCCATCTGGGGTGAGTTTCAGCATAGTGGCGCAGCAGAAGTGTACTGTGCCCATAACCCAGAGCTCGACAGTTTGAAACCGTCCTCTGCTAACTGTCCTTTGCTGCTGACACAACGGTAGAGAGATTATGACCCTCAACCTGATTTCCATGGTGTGATGAACATGAAATAATGAATATAAAGCACTCCCAGCTTTGCAGAAGAGTGCCTTGTTTTCTTTTAGCTTGGAAAAAGGCTTTAGCTTATGACAAGGTAAACAAATTGCACCATTGTACACCATACTCATTAGTGTGCTCATTTCAGTTATGTATTGAACCACATCCTTAGAGCTAATGGCCCTCATTTATCAACCTAACGTAGAAACCAGCCCAGACATGAGCGCAGAAATCCTCTTACAACAGGCTTCACGTGAGATTCATGAAACGTTCGTATCACACCAATCAGAGCATAAGAATGATCGTACATTGATAAATGCACGCCGCAATTCTCGGTTTTGAGGCCTCTCCCCTACTATTTACGACATGGCCAGACGTAATCCGGTTAAGAAGTGGCGAATGAAACCCTGACATCTCAGGTGCTCTGGTGCAGCCAGCTACCACCAGGCCCAGGAGAATATGCCGCCTAAGAAAAATGCAATCCTACCCGATGAGGTTGAGGAGATTGAATACACCACTGCCAGGCCGAGTGAGAAGGAGAGAGAAGGAGACGCTGGAACAACAGCCGATTTGCTTTTTGGACAGCAAAGTTATTTATGTTGATAGCGGGACATTGAGGATTGTCATACTCTGCCGAGCAAAAACAACGGCCACTCTATTGGTAATTATCCCGTTCACCAATAGAAAGAAAAAGTCAGCACTCCTCAGACAAGGAAGGACATTAAAAGGCACCCAAGTTTTCATCAACAAACACCTCACCAAGAAAAATGCTGATATCGCCAAGAAAGCACTCATACTCAGGAAAAATCAAGATCCAGGCAACATGGGCAAGAAATTGTAAAACATCAAACTTCATGGGTCGACGCCTGAGGCAGCAAAAGTGATTCTCATCAGGTACATCACCGAGCTGGATAAGTTTGAAGAAGGAATTAATCAAGAGCAACATAGGCCTACACAAGGTAACTGCACACAAACTGAATTGAACTTATCAAACACAATGATCATGGCAAACTTGGACAGAAACCTATCTGTTACATATGATCAACTGAACTTGGAAACTTTCAAATACACAGAACATAAACCACAAGACATTGAAAATGACATTGATCCAGATAACAAATAACTTGTGATAACACAGGAGGGAGGAAGGAATTTCTGGAGGGAATTTCTTAAAAAATTGCAAAACCTTTCACTTGAACTCACAGGTCAATTGATGGGATTTTGGAGGTCAAAGGTTTAAGGTGACTGTGTCCTCATGTCTGTCCATCCAATTTTTGTGAATGCAAAATCCCTGAACTCCTAGAGGGAATCACTTTAAATTTTGCATACACAACCACTTAGACTCATGAATGAACTGATTTCGATTTTGCATTTTCAGAAGAGCACCTTGTTTTATTTTGGCTGGAAAAAGGCTTTCACTTATAACAAGGTAAACAAATTGCACTTTATTGCCCTATTTAGGCAATTTTAGCAGTACAATACAAACATAAACCTACACACAGACACTCTTTCAAGGAGAAGTTAAATGTCCCATGGCATGAAAATTTTACTTCATGAGGTCTTTTATATGAGTTCCCCCAGCCTGCCTATTGTCCCCCGGTGGGTAGAAATGGCGTTACATGTACACCAAGCCCTGGGTATCCTGCTCTGCCTTTGACAAAATGAAATGGACCAATCTGGAATCCTCCCCCCTTATGATGTCATGAGGAGCAAGGTTACCTCTCCTTTCTCTGTTTTGCCTGCCCAGAGAGTTTGGCCCTGATGAGAAAGAGAGAGACATCATGTCTTGCAAACAAGCAAAGCATGGCAGTTGGTCAAGGCCACCCCAAAATATAAAAATAAGGGTCATCTTGTGGTTGAACTTCATTTAACATATATATTGACTACATAGAAGCAGGGTAAATAAACCATTGCATATCACAGTATGTTTAATTATTATTCTAAATCAAGGCTCAAATGACAGGGGTCCATCTTCTTATGAACAAAGGTACTTTCAACTGTAGAAAACATTCATATTTTCCATTGTACGGACCTGTTTGATTTCATGTATAGGGCGGCTAGGCTTTATCCAATTAATAGTGATCATGTTTCTTGCAATCATTAACACAATATTTAACAGCAAATTTTCAGGTGTTTTCTCCAGTAAGAAAAATAAAGGGTCCAGAGGCATATGTTGTCCATTTCCTTTTTAATGTCTTTCCAGTATGTCTGTATCACGGAGTAGTCCCAGAATATGTGGGTGCGGGACGCCCGGGTAGCTCAGTTGTGGAAGAGGGCGTTTGCAGCATGTCATTCCCTCTCTTTCTTCCCTTACATGTCTTCAGCTGTCCTTTATAAATAAAGACCAAAAATGCCCCAAAAAATAATCTTAAAAAAAAAGAATATATGGGTATGGTCCCCCACCATGCCAGAGTTTCTCAAGCAAATGTTGGGAGGATTGCAACCTTGATACCTCAAGAGGTGTTATTATTGTTCATCTTTTTGAAAGTTTTTCATTTCATTTCATTATATTCAATCTAGTACTCTTCTTATTAAAGCAACATTCTTTATAGCAACTGCCCAGCTCCCCAAACAGTGCCTCTTAGACATCTCATGGTATTCAATACATTCATCTTCAGTGTTATTGATATGAATTATTACCCCGGGCATTTTATCAAACCAAGATCCCCAAAATGTAAAAGTTTTCTCCCCTTGTAATCTTTGATTACACAACTTCAGACAAACATCATTGACTTTCTTTCTTGTAAAAAACACAACTTCCTGGACTTTCTTTAAAATATAATCTATAATTGTCCCTTGCTTCCAAATTTTTCATGGGCTGAACTCAACTAGCACTGACTCTCTGCAGAGAGAGCCAATTAGAGCTGATCAGCAACAGATGTGCTATCTGGATGATGGGTTTTTAATCTGGCATGTAGCACAGGAACCATTTTCTCTTGTCAACCTGGCGTCTGCCACCTTGTCAACCTGACGTCCGCCACCTTGTCAACCTGACGTCCGTTACCTTGTCAACCTGATGCTGCTTTGACGTGTTTCTGCATGTATCTACTTATATTTGTGTTGATATTAAACTGAATTGATTTTACCATACTTCTGATAAATTCTAAGCTATGAATGATTTCATCTGCCACAAAGCACAATGGTTTCCCTTTGCCATTACTTACAGCCTACAAACTAAAACGATTGCACAAAAAGGATCACTTTGGAATCAACACTGTTGCTGTTAAGATTAACTACAACAGTCAGCATGGCAAGTACCCACTAGTAGGCTTGAGTCTATCAGTTTAAAACTTGTTTTCCTTTTGTCTTGGGGTCAAATTTGACTTGTGTGAAGTGTCATGTTATTTGTGGTTATTTTAACTAAAAATAACATAGGTGGTAATGATCTTCGCAAGTAAAATTACTGATTTCATTGAATTTTAGGGTTTGAAATACAAAGTGTGTACAAAGGGTTTTCCTAGGTTAATTTTGACCTGGTGGTCCAATGGAGCACTAAGGTGCTTTACAGCAGATGAGCACATGTAAAGACCCACTAAAACACCCGCACATACACAGCCCCCCACAAAACCCTCAGCATACAAACCCACAGCTGCAAACTACCTCATGAAATGGTAACATTGTGCTTTCCAACACATGGAAATGCACACTGTACCAGAGACATATAAAAGATCACATTGTGTTCTCAAGCATAAACCGGCACACACAACTGGGGCAATGAGTCATATATAGTACTTTTCAGCAGACGGATGCATCAGTCCCTCCAGAATTTTGTGGTCTTTTTTTGCAAGAATTGCAGCCCAAAATGCCTCATTTTTGCGGGAGCTTTTGTAAAACTTTTTTTTTTCTTGTGATGAAAGTTGCAATGTCTTTTGTATGTTGCAATATTTTTTAAAAATTAAAAGGAAACTTTTCAGTAAAATAAAATTACTCGACTAAGATTTTGTAGTAACCTTCTGATAAAGGCTATAGATGCTACAAATGTTGGTATAATATGAAACTAGCTGGAGGATTTAAGACAATTTATTGAATGAATCAAACTTGAACATATGCGTCAGTGGCTTGAGCGTAGTTCTCAATTTAGCTCATCTCCAGTTTTTCCTGCATCCACCATGTGTGTCACATGCTGAGACAAAGTCTGGCACGTGCCGTGCTGGGATTAGTTGAAGTCGCGGAAGACTCCAGTTATTGGTCAAATTTACGGAAAAGTTGCAGTGATTGGTCAAAATTGGCAGTCACACCACAGTCACGGTGATTGGTTGAATTTGTGTGAATTATACAATTGCAAAAGGCTGGAAGGACTGACACACGTACAGTTGTGTTCAGAATAATGGCAGTGTTAAAAAAAGTGAATAATGCTCAAAATTATCCTTAGAATAGCTTTTGAATGACCTGAACCTCAACTTCTTAGCCTCATAGTTGTTGTTTTAGGTTCCTGGATCCGTCTTACATTCCTGCTGTCTTACTACGTTCCTGGATCCTGAGGTAGGTGATCATATCGTCACTGAAAACATATCGTTGAAAACAGGATCATGCTCAATCGTGTTGTAAAACCTTTGTCTTTCTTGGAGTATATCCACTCTAATACTTTCTTAAAAAAACGCATATCTTTTGCTATGGTTAGTCCTCGTATCCAAACAACTCTGACAGATGTAGTAGTGTCGATGTAGCCTTGGTAAATAATTAGCAGCTGGTAGATAAATCTCCCCATCGGGGAATCAAACCCCAGTCTTCCGTGTGACAGGCGGAGGCGGTCATCCAAAGTTTCAGTAGTATAGTGTTTTTTGCGTTGGAACAAGTTGTACTATTTAAAATATGCCTTTGAGATACAAGAACTTCTTCACTTGGGACAGCCACTGACTCCCAACCCGATGGGAGCAATCCTGCGCTTTCAGACTTGGAGGGGCTGACTTTGATCCCGACTGCTTGACACTGGATTTTAATCTGCCCCAGTGGGCGCTGTAGATCCCTACCTGATGAAGCCAAAACAACCACATCATCTGCAAAGAGCATAAAACGAATTCTGAGGTGCCCAGACTTGACACTCTCCCACCTCCTTCTGCGCCTTGAGACGTGTTGTTCATGTCCAGGAGTTGTGCTCTTTCCATCGCTTGACATTTAGGGTCAGGAGCTCTCTTCCCATGCTGAACACAGCCTTAGCCAAGGTCGGCTTTCCCTCATGAGTAGTCCACCGCGTTGCTGGGACTTCCTCGAGGCCTAGGCTGGTAGAAAAATCTCCCCGTCGGGGAATTGAACCACGATCTTCCGCTTGACAGGCGGAGATACTGTCCATTATACTAACGAGGAATGCCCAAGCTCTACATTTGGCACATCAATCGATAGGTGGCCCTATTCCTGCATTTATGCCACAGTAAATACATGTAGATATATTAAGGTTTACTACATATTCGCTGTCACTCAAATCCATGACAAAGCATCTGTGACTGAATACAGTTTAAAATCTCTATGTGTGAAAAATTAACATGTCTAACAACATTTTAAACAAATACAGTAAAATATGAATGGTGCATTTCCCAACGAACATGCAAAAAGTATTTTTTCGTCAGTTTCCGTAGTGTAGTGGTTATCACGTTCGCCTAACACGCGAAAGGTCCCCTGTTCAAACAGGGCGGAAACAAAAAGTTGTTTGTTCATGTTGACTTTGCACAATCAAACTCTGCTGAGTTGAGCTCTAAATAACCTACACGGAAAATATTCCTGATGTGAAATCGGCCAGGCCTACTGCAGTTTCCATAGTGCAGTAGTCATCGAATTCTGGAAAATCCTGTCTAAAAATGATGCAGAAAAACTAGTCCATGCATGTTTTACTTCTAAACTGGATTACTGCAATTCTTAATTGTCAGGCTGCTTGAAAAAGTCCACAAAGACTCTTCAGCTGATCCAGAATGCTTCAGCACGTATTGTGACAGGAACCAGGAAAAGAGATAGCATCGCCCGGTTTTAGCTTCTCTGCATAGGCATAATTTGCCTCTGTCGCCTAGTGCTTGCTATTGGTGGGAATTGTTGGGTTTCCCTGTGTTATGACATCACAGAGTATGGTCTAGACCTGCTCTATTATGAAAAGCGTAGTGAGATAACTGTTGTTGTGGTTTGGCGCTATCTAAATAAAATTGAACTGAATTGAATGACCTGAACCTCAACTTCTTAGCCTCATAGTTGTTGTTTTAAAAGCTCCTGGATCCGTCTTACATTCCTGCTGTCTTACTAAGGCTCCTGGATCCTGAGGTAGGTGATCATATCGTCACTGAAAACATATCGTTGAAAACAGGATCATGCTCAATCGTGTTGTAAAACCTTTGTCTTTCTTGGAGTATATCCACTCTAATACTTTCTTAAAAACGCATATCTTTTGCTATGGTTAGTCCTCGTATCCAAACAACTCTGACAGATGTAGTAGTGTCGATGTAGCCTTGGTAAATAATTAGCAGCTGGTAGATAAATCTCCCCATCGGGGAATCAAACCCCAGTGTGACAGGCGGAGGCGGTCATCCAAAGTTTCAGTAGTATAGTGTTTTTTGCGTTGGAACAAGTTGTACTATTTAAAATATGCCTTTGAGATACAAGAACTTCACTTGGGACAGCCACTGACTCCCAACCCGATGGGAGCAATCCTGCGCCAGACTTGGAGGGGCTGACTTTGATCCCGACTGCTTGACACTGGATTTTAATCTGCCCCAGTGGGCTGTGGATCCCTACCTGATGAAGCCAAAACAACCACATCATCTGCAAAGAGCATAAAACGAATTCTGAGGTGCCCAGACTTGACACTCTCCCACCTCCTTCTGCGCCTTGAGACGTGTTGTTCATGTCCAGGAGTTGTGCTCTTTCCATCGCTTGACATTTAGGGTCAGGAGTTCTTTCCCATGCTGAACACAGCCTTAGCCAAGGTCGGCTTTCCCTCATGAGTAGTCCACCGCGGGGCTTGCTGGGACTTCCTCGAGGCCTAGGCTGGTAGAAAAATCTCCCCGTCGGGGAATTGAACCCGATCTTCCGCGTGACAGGCGGAGATACTGTCCATTATACTAACGAGGAATGCCCAAGCTCTACATTTGGCACATCAATCGATAGGTGGCCCTATTCCTGCATTTATGCCACAGTAAATACATGTAGATATATTACGGTTTACTACATATTCGCTGTCACTCAAATCCATGACAAAGCATCTGTGACTGAATCCAGTTTAAAATCTCTATGTGTGAAAAATTAACATGTCTAACAACATTTTAAACAAATACAGTAAAATATGAATGGTGCATTTCCCAACGAACATGCAAAAGTATTTTTTCATCAGTTTCCGTAGTGTAGTGGTTATCACAGTTTGAACACGCGAAAGGTCCCCTGTTCGAAACAGGGAGGAAACAAAGTTGTTTGTTCATGTTGACTTTGCACAATCAAACTCTGCTGAGTTGAGCTCTAAATAACCTACACGGAAAATATTCCTGATGTGAAATGGCAGGCCTACTGCAGTTTCCATAGTGCAGTAGTCATCGAATTCTGGAAAATCCTGTCTAAAAATGATGCAGAAAAACTAGTCCATGCATGTTTTACTTCTAAACTGGATTACTGCAATTCTTAATTGTCAGGCTGCTTGAAAAAGTCCACAAAGACTCTTCAGCTGATCCAGAATGCTTCAGCACGTATTGTGACAGGAACCAGGAAAAGAGATAGCATCGCTCCGGTTTTAGCTTCTCTGCATAGGCATAGCTTGCCTCTGTCGCCTAGTGCTTGCTCTTGGTGGGAATTGTTGGGTTTCCGTAAATGACATCACAGAGTATGGTCTAGACCTGCTCTATTATGAAAAGCGTAGTGAGATAACTGTTGTTGTGGTTTGGCGCTATCTAAATAAAATTGAACTGAATTGAATGACCTGAACCTCAACTTCTTAGCCTCATAGTTGTTGTTTTACGTTCCTGGATCCATCTTTACATTCCTGCTGTCTTACTTCCGTTCCTGGATCCTGAGGTAGGTGATCATATCGTCACTGAAAACATATCGTTGAAAACAGGATCATGCTCAATCGTGTTGTAAAACCTTTGTCTTTCTTGGAGTATATCCACTCTAATACTTTCTTAAAAACGCATATCTTTTGCTATGGTTAGTCCTCGTATCCAAACAACTCTGACAGATGTAGTAGTGTCGATGTAGCCTTGGTAAATAATTAGCAGCTGGTAGATAAATCTCCCCATCGGGGAATCAAACCCCAGTCTTCCGTGTGACAGGCGGAGGCGGTCATCCAAAGTTTCAGTAGTATAGTGTTTTTTGCGTTGGAACAAGTTGTACTATTTAAAATATGCCTTTGAGATACAAGAACTTCACTTGGGACAGCCACTGACTCCCAACCCGATGGGAGCAATCCTGCGCTTTCAGACTTGGAGGGGCTGACTTTGATCCCGACTGCTTGACACTGGATTTTAATCTGCCCCAGTGGGCGCTGTAGATCCCTACCTGATGAAGCCAAAACAACCACATCATCTGCAAAGAGCATAAAACGAATTCTGAGGTGCCCAGACTTGACACTCTCCCACCTCCTTCTGCGCCTTGAGACGTGTTGTTCATGTCCAGGAGTTGTGCTCTTTCCATCGCTTGACATTTAGGGTCAGGAGCTCTCTTCCCATGCTGAACACAGCCTTAGCCAAGGTCGGCTTTCCCTCATGAGTAGTCCACCGCTTGCTGGGACTTCCTCGAGGCCTAGGCTGGTAGAAAAATCTCCCCGTCGGGGAATTGAACAGTTCTTCCGCTGACAGGCGGAGATACTGTCCATTATACTAACGAGGAATGCCCAAGCTCTACATTTGGCACATCAATCGATAGGTGGCCCTATTCCTGCATTTATGCCACAGTAAATACATGTAGATATATTACGGTTTACTACATATTCGCTGTCACTCAAATCCATGACAAAGCATCTGTGACTGAATCCAGTTTAAAATCTCTATGTGTGAAAAATTAACATGTCTAACAACATTTTAAACAAATACAGTAAAATATGAATGGTGCATTTCCCAACGAACATGCAAAAGTATTTTTTCGAAGTTTCGTAGTGTAGTGGTTATCACGCCGCCTAACATAGCGAAAGGTCCCCTGTTCGAAACAGGGAGAAACAAAAATGTTTGTTCATGTTGACTTTGCACAATCAAACTCTGCTGAGTTGAGCTCTAAATAACCTACACGGAAAAATATTCCTGATGTGAAATTGTGGGTCAGGCCTACTGCAGTTTCCGTAGTGCAGTAGTCATAATTCTGGAAAATCCTGTTAAAAATGATGCAGAAAAACTAGTCCATGCATGTTTTACTTCTAAACTGATTACTGCAATTTTAATTGTCAGGCTGCTTGAAAAAGTCCACAAAGACTCTTCAGCTGATCCAGAATGCTGCAGCACGTATTGTGACAGGAACCAGGAAAAGATAGCATCGCTCCGGTTTTAGCTTCTCTGCATAGGCATAGCTTGCCTCTGTCGCCTAGTGCTTGCTCTTGGTGGGAATTGTTGGGTTTCCGTAAATGACATCACAGAGTATGGTCTAGACCTGCTCTATTATGAAAAGCGTAGTGAGATAACTGTTGTTGTGGTTTGGCGCTATCTAAATAAAATTGAACTGGAATCTGAATGACCTGAACCTCAACTTCTTAGCCTCATAGTTGTTGTTTTTTATTTCCTGGATCCGTCTTACATTCCTGCTGTCTTACTACGTTCCTGGATCCTGAGGTAGGTGATCATATGGTCACTGAAAACATATCGTTGAAAACAGGATCATGCTCAATCGTGTTGTAAAACCTTTGTCTTTCTTGGAGTATATCCACTCTAATACTTTCTTAAAAACGCATATCTTTTGCTATGGTTAGTCCTCGTATCCAAACAACTCTGACAGATGTAGTAGTGTCGATGTAGCCTTGGTAAATAATTAGCAGCTGGTAGATAAATCTCCCCATCGGGGAATCAAACCCAGTCTTCCGTGTGACAGGCGGAGGCGGTCATCCAAAGTTTCAGTAGTATAGTGTTTTTGCGTTGGAACAAGTTGTACTATTTAAAATATGCCTTTGAGATACAAGAACTTCTTCACTTGGGACAGCCACTGACTCCCAACCCGATGGGAGCAATCCTGCGCTTTCAGACTTGGAGGGGCTGACTTTGATCCCGACTGCTTGACACTGGATTTTAATCTGCCCCAGTGGGCGCTGTAGATCCCTACCTGATGAAGCCAAAACAACCACATCATCTGCAAAGAGCATAAAACGAATTCTGAGGTGCCCAGACTTGACACTCTCCCACCTCCTTCTGCGCCTTGAGACGTGTTGTTCATGTCCAGGAGTTGTGCTCTTTCCATCGCTTGACATTTAGGGTCAGGAGTTCTCTTCCCATGCTGAACACAGCCTTAGCCAAGGTCGGCTTTCCCCTCATGAGTAGTCCACCGCGTTTGCTGGGACTTCCTCGAGGCCTAGGCTGGTAGAAAAATCTCCCCGTCGGGGAATTGAACCACGATCTTCCGCTTGACAGGCGGAGATACTGTCCATTATACTAACGAGGAATGCCCAAGCTCTACATTTGGCACATCAATCGATAGGTGGCCCTATTCCTGCATTTATGCCACAGTAAATACATGTAGATATATTAAGGTTTACTACATATTCGCTGTCACTCAAATCCATGACAAAGCATCTGTGACTGAATCCAGTTTAAAATCTCTATGTGTGAAAAATTAACATGTCTAACAACATTTTAAACAAATACAGTAAAATATGAATGGTGCATTTCCCAACGAACATGCAAAAAGTATTTTTTCGTCAGTTTCCGTAGTGTAGTGGTTATCACGTTCGCCTAACACGCGAAAGGTCCCCTGTTCGAAACAGGGCGGAAACAAAGTTGTTTGTTCATGTTGACTTTGCACAATCAAACTCTGCTGAGTTGAGCTCTAAATAACCTACACGGAAAAATATTCCTGATGTGAAATCGTGGCCAGGCCTACTGCAGTTTCCATAGTGCAGTAGTCATCGAATTCAGGAAAATCCTGTCTAAAAAATGATGCAGAAAAACTAGTCCATGCATGTTTTACTTCTAAACTGGATTACTGCAATTCTTAATTGTCAGGCTGCTTGAAAAAGTCCACAAAGACTCTTCAGCTGATCCAGAATGCTGCAGCACGTATTGTGACAGGAACCAGGAAAAGAGATAGCATCGCTCCGGTTTTAGCTTCTCTGCATAGGCATAGCTTGCCTCTGTCGCCTAGTGCTTGCTCTTGGTGGGAATTGTTGGGTTTCCGTAAATGACATCACAGAGTATGGTCTAGACCTGCTCTATTATGAAAAGCGTAGTGAGATAACTGTTGTTGTGGTTTGGCGCTATCTAAATAAAATTGAACTGAATTGAATGACCTGAACCTCAACTTCTTAGCCTCATAGTTGTTGTTTTACGTTCCTGGATCCGTCTTACATTCCTGCTGTCTTACTACGTTCCTGGATCCTGAGGTAGGTGATCATATCGTCACTGAAAACATATCGTTGAAAACAGGATCATGCTCAATCGTGTTGTAAAACCTTTGTCTTTCTTGGAGTATATCCACTCTAATACTTTCTTAAAAACGCATATCTTTTGCTATGGTTAGTCCTCGTATCCAAACAACTCTGACAGATGTAGTAGTGTCGATGTAGCCTTGGTAAATAATTAGCAGCTGGTAGATAAATCTCCCCATCGGGGAATCAAACCCCAGTCTTCCGTGTGACAGGCGGAGGCGGTCATCCAAAGTTTCAGTAGTATAGTGTTTTTTAATGTTGGAACAAGTTGTACTATTTAAAATATGCCTTTGAGATACAAGAACTTCACTTGGGACAGCCACTGACTCCCAACCCGATGGGAGCAATCCTGCGCTTTCAGACTTGGAGGGGCTGACTTTGATCCCGACTGCTTGACACTGGATTTTAATCTGCCCCAGTGGGCGCTGTAGATCCCTGCCTGATGAAGCCAAAACAACCACATCATCTGCAAAGAGCATAAAACGAATTCTGAGGTGCCCAGACTTGACACTCTCCCACCTCCTTCTGCGCCTTGAGACGTGTTGTTCATGTCCAGGAGTTGTGCTCTTTCCATCGCTTGACATTTAGGGTCAGGAGCTCTCTTCCCATGCTGAACACAGCCTTAGCCAAGGTCGGCTTTCCCCTCATGAGTAGTCCACCGCGTTTGCTGGGACTTCCTCGAGGCCTAGGCTGGTAGAAAAATCTCCCCGTCGGGGAATTGAACCACGATCTTCCGCGTGACAGGCGGAGATACTGTCCATTATACTAACGAGGAATGCCCAAGCTCTACATTTGGCACATCAATCGATAGGTGGCCCTATTCCTGCATTTATGCCACAGTAAATACATGTAGATATATTACGGTTTACTACATATTCGCTGTCACTCAAATCCATGACAAAGCATCTGTGACTGAATCCAGTTTAAAATCTCTATGTGTGAAAAATTAACATGTCTAACAACATTTTAAACAAATACAGTAAAATATGAATGGTGCATTTCCCAACGAACATGCAAAAAGTATTTTTTCGTCAGTTTCCGTAGTGTAGTGGTTATCACGTTCACGCGAAAGGTCCCCTGTTCGAAACAGGGAGGAAACAAAGTTGTTTGTTCATGTTGACTTTGCACAATCAAACTCTGCTGAGTTGAGCTCTAAATAACCTACACGGAAAAATATTCCTGATGTGAAATCAGGCCAGGCCTACTGCAGTTTCCATAGTGCAGTAGTCATCGAATTCTGGAAAATCCTGTCTAAAAATGATGCAGAAAAACTAGTCCATGCATGTTTTACTTCTAAACTGGATTACTGCAATTCTTAATTGTCAGGCTGCTTGAAAAAGTCCACAAAGACTCTTCAGCTGATCCAGAATGCTTCAGCACGTATTGTGACAGGAACCAGGAAAGAGATAGCATCGCCCGGTTTTAGCTTCTCTGCATAGGCATAGCTTGCCTCTGTCGCCTAGTGCTTGCTCTTGGTGGGAATTGTTGGGTTTCCGTAAATGACATCACAGAGTATGGTCTAGACCTGCTCTATTATGAAAAGCGTAGTGAGATAACTGTTGTTGTGGTTTGGCGCTATCTAAATAAAATTGAACTGAATTGAATGACCTGAACCTCAACTTCTTAGCCTCATAGTTGTTGTTTTACGTTCCTGGATCCATCTTACATTCCTGCTGTCTTACTACGTTCCTGGATCCTGAGGTAGGTGATCATATCGTCACTGAAAACATATCGTTGAAAACAGGATCATGCTCAATCGTGTTGTAAAACCTTTGTCTTTCTTGGAGTATATCCACTCTAATACTTTCTTAAAAAACGCATATCTTTTGCTATGGTTAGTCCTCGTATCCAAACAACTCTGACAGATGTAGTAGTGTCGATGTAGCCTTGGTAAATAATTAGCAGCTGGTAGATAAATCTCCCCATCGGGGAATCAAACCCCAGTCTTCCGTGTGACAGGCGGAGGCGGTCATCCAAAGTTTCAGTAGTATAGTGTTTTTTGCGTTGGAACAAGTTGTACTATTTAAAATATGCCTTTGAGATACAAGAACTTCACTTGGGACAGCCACTGACTCCCAACCCGATGGGAGCAATCCTGCGCTTTCAGACTTGGAGGGGCTGACTTTGATCCCGACTGCTTGACACTGGATTTTAATCTGCCCCAGTGGGCGCTGTAGATCCCTACCTGATGAAGCCAAAACAACCACATCATCTGCAAAGAGCATAAAACGAATTCTGAGGTGCCCAGACTTGACACTCTCCCACCTCCTTCTGCGCCTTGAGACGTGTTGTTCATGTCCAGGAGTTGTGCTCTTTCCATCGCTTGACATTTAGGGTCAGGAGTTCTCTTCCCATGCTGAACACAGCCTTAGCCAAGGTCGGCTTTCCCCTCATGAGTAGTCCACCGCTTTTGGGACTTCCTCGAGGCCTAGGCTGGTAGAAAAATCTCCCCGTCGGGGAATTGAACCACGATCTTCCGCGTGACAGGCGGAGATACTGTCCATTATACTAACGAGGAATGCCCAAGCTCTACATTTGGCACATCAATCGATAGGTGGCCCTATTCCTGCATTTATGCCACAGTAAATACATGTAGATATATTAAGGTTTACTACATATTCGCTGTCACTCAAATCCATGACAAAAGCATCTGTGACTGAATCCAGTTTAAAATCTCTGTGTGAAAAATTAACATGTCTAACAACATTTTAAACAAATACAGTAAAATATGAATGGTGCATTTCCCAACGAACATGCAAAAATAATTTTTCATCAGTTTCCGTAGTGTAGTGGTTATCACGTTCGCCTAACACACCCTGTTCGAAACAGGGCGGAAACAAAGTTGTTTGTTCATGTTGACTTTGCACAATCAAACTCTGCTGAGTTGAGCTCTAAATAACCTACACGGAAAAATATTCCTGATGTGAAATAGGCCAGGCCTACTGCAGTTTCCGTGTGCAGTAGTCATCGAATTCTGGAAAATCCTGTCTAAAAATGATGCAGAAAAACTAGTCCATGCATGTTTTACTTCTAAACTGGATTACTGCAATTCTTAATTGTCAGGCTGCTTGAAAAAGTCCACAAAGACTCTTCAGCTGATCCAGAATGCTGCAGCACGTATTGTGACAGGAACCAGGAAAAAGATAGCATCGCTCTGGTTTAACTTCTCTGCATAGGCATAGCTTGCCTCTGTCGCCTAGTGCTTGCTCTTGGTGGGAATTGTTGGGTTTCCGTAAATGACATCACAGAGTATGGTCTAGACCTGCTCTATTATGAAAAGCGTAGTGAGATAACTGTTGTTGTGGTTTGGCGCTATCTAAATAAAATTGAACTGAATTGAATGACCTGAACCTCAACTTCTTAGCCTCATAGTTGTTGTTTTACGTTCCTGGATCCGTCTTACATTCCTGCTGTCTTACTACGTTCCTGGATCCTGAGGTAGGTGATCATATCGTCACTGAAAACATATCGTTGAAAACAGGATCATGCTCAATCGTGTTGTAAAACCTTTGTCTTTCTTGGAGTATATCCACTCTAATACTTTCTTAAAAAACGCATATCTTTTGCTATGGTTAGTCCTCGTATCCAAACAACTCTGACAGATGTAGTAGTGTCGATGTAGCCTTGGTAAATAATTAGCAGCTGGTAGATAAATCTCCCCATCGGGGAATCAAACCCCAGTCTTCCGTGTGACAGGCGGAGGCGGTCATCCAAAGTTTCAGTAGTATAGTGTTTTTTGCGTTGGAACAAGTTGTACTATTTAAAATATGCCTTTGAGATACAAGAACTTCTTCACTTGGGACAGCCACTGACTCCCAACCCGATGGGAGCAATCCTGCGCTTTCAGACTTGGAGGGGCTGACTTTGATCCCGACTGCTTGACACTGGATTTTAATCTGCCCCAGTGGGCGCTGTAGATCCCTGCCTGATGAAGCCAAAACAACCACATCATCTGCAAAGAGCATAAAACGGAATTCTGAGGTGCCCAGACTTGACACTCTCCCCACCTCCTTCTGCGCCTTGAGACGTGTTGTTCATGTCCAGGAGTTGTGCTCTTTCCATCGCTTGACATTTAGGGTCAGGAGCTCTCTTCCCATGCTGAACACAGCCTTAGCCAAGGTCGGCTTTCCCCTCATGAGTAGTCCACCGCGTTTGCTGGGACTTCCTCGAGGCCTAGGCTGGTAGAAAAATCTCCCCCGTCTTGAACCCGCGATCTTCCGCTTGACAGGCGGAGATACTGTCCATTATACTAACGAGGAATGCCCAAGCTCTACATTTGGCACATCAATCGATAGGTGGCCCTATTCCTGCATTTATGCCACAGTAAATACATGTAGATATATTAAGGTTTACTACATATTAAGCTGTCACTCAAATCCATGACAAAGCATCTGTGACTGAATCCAGTTTAAAATCTCTATGTGTGAAAAAATTAACATGTCTAACAACATTTTAAACAAATACAGTAAAATATGAATGGTGCATTTCCCCACTTAAACATGCAAAAAGTATTTTTTCGTCAGTTTCCGTGAGTGTAGTGGTTTCACGCTCGCCTAACACGGAAAGGTCCCCTTTCCAGGAAACAAAGTTGTTTGTTCATGTTGACTTTGCCTCAAACTCTGCTGAGTTGAGCTCTAAATAACCTACACGGAAAAATATTCCTGATGTGAAATCCGTGGCCACCTGCAGTTTCCATTGCAGTAGTCATCGTTCTGAAAATCCTGTCTAAAAATGATGCAGAAAAACTAGTCCTTGCATGTTTTACTTCTAAACTGGATTACTGCAATTCTTAATTGTCAGGAAAAAAGCCACAAAGACTCTTCAGCTGATTGCTTCAGCACGTTTGTGACAGGAACCAGGAAAGAGATAGCATCGCTCCGGTTTTAGCTTCTCTGCATAGGCATAGCTTGCCTCTGTCGCCTAGTGCTTGCTCTTGGTGGGAATTTTTTGGGTTTCCACATCACAGAGTATGGTCTAGACCTGCTCTATTATGAAAAGCGTTTAGATAACTGTTGTTGTGGTTTGGCGCTATCTAAATAAAATTGAACTGAATTGAATGACCTGAACCTCAACTTCTTAGCCTCATAGTTGTTGTTTTACGTTCCTGGATCCGTCTTACATTCCTGCTGTCTTACTACGCCCTGGATCCTGAGGTAGGTGATCATATCGTCACTGAAAACATATCGTTGAAAACAGGATCATGCTCAATCGTGTTGTAAAACCTTTGTCTTTCTTGGAGTATATCCACTCTAATACTTTCTTAAAACGCATATCTTTTGCTATGGTTGGTCCTCCTCGTATCCAAACAACTCTGACAGATGTAGTCTAGACCTGTCGATGTATCCAAATAATTAGCAGCTGGTATAAATCTCCCCCATCGAATGGAATCAAACCCAGTCTTCCGTGTGACAGGCGGAGGCGGTCATCCAAAGTTTCAGTAGTATAGTGTTTTTGCGTTGGAACAAGTTGTACTATTTAAAATATGCCTTTGAGATACAAGAACTTTCACTTGGGACAGCCACTGACTCCCAACCCGATGGGAGCAATCCTGCGCTTTCAGACTTGGAGGGGCTGACTTTGATCCCGACTGCTTGACACTGGATTTTAATCTGCCCCAGTGGGCGCTGTAGATCCCACCTGATGAAGCCAACAGAACCACATCATCTGCAAAGAGCATAAAAGGAATTCTGAGGTGCCCAGACTTGACACTCCCCACCTCCTTCTGCGCCTTGAGACGTGTTGTTCATGTCAGGAGTTGTGCTCTTTCCATCGCTTGACATTTAGGGTCAGGAGTTCTCTTCCCATGCTGAACACAGCCTTAGCCAAGGTCCGCTTTCCCCTCATGAGTAGTCCACCGCGTTTGCTGGGACTTCCTCGAGGCCTAGGCTGGTAGAAAAATCTCCCGTCGGGAATTGAACCCGATCTTCCGCTGACAGGCGGAGATACTGTCCATTATACTAACGAGGAATGCCCAAGCTCTACATTTGGCACATCAATCGATAGGTGGCCCTATTCCTGCATTTATGCCACAGTAAATACATGTAGATATATTAAGGTTTACTACATATTCGCTGTCACTCAAATCCATGACAAAGCATCTGTGACTGAATCCAGTTTAAAATCTCTGTGTGTGAAAAATGAACATGTCTAACAACATTTTAAACAAATACAGTAAAATATGAATGGTGCATTTCCCAACGAACATGCAAAAAGTATTTTTTCATCAGTTTCCGTAGTGTAGTGGTTATCACGTTCGCCTAACACGCGAAAGGTCCCCTGTTCGAAACAGGGCGGAAACAAAGTTGTTTGTTCATGTTGACTTTGCACAATCAAACTCTGCTGAGTTGAGCTCTAAATAACCTACACGGAAAAATATTCCTGATGTGAAATCGTGGCCAGGCCTACTGCAGTTTCCATAGTGCAGTAGTCATCGAATTCAGGAATTCAGGAAAATCCTGTCTAAAAATGATGCAGAAAAACTAGTCCATGCATGTTTTACTTCTAAACTGGATTACTGCAATTCTTAATTGTCAGGCTGCTTGAAAAAGTCCACAAAGACTCTTCAGCTGATCCAGAATGCTGCAGCACGTATTGTGACAGGAACCAGGAAAAGAGATAGCATCGCTCCGGTTTTAGCTTCTCTGCATAGGCATAGCTTGCCTCTGTCGCCTAGTGCTTGCTCTTGGTGGGAATTGTTGGGTTTCCGTAAATGACATCACAGAGTATGGTCTAGACCTGCTCTATTATGAAAAGCGTAGTGAGATAACTGTTGTTGTGGTTTGGCGCTATCTAAATAAAATTGAACTGAATTGAATGACCTGAACCTCAACTTCTTAGCCTCATAGTTGTTGTTTTACGTTCCTGGATCCGTCTTACATTCCTGTCTTACTTCCTACGTTCCTGGATCCTGAGGTAGGTGATCATATCGTCACTGAAAACATATCGTTGAAAACAGGATCATGCTCAATCGTGTTGTAAAACCTTTGTCTTTCTTGGAGTATATCCACTCTAATACTTTCTTAAAAAACGCATATCTTTTGCTATGGTTAGTCCTCGTATCCAAACAACTCTGACAGATGTAGTAGTGTCGATGTAGCCTTGGTAAATAATTAGCAGCTGGTAGATAAATCTCCCCATCGGGAATCAAACCCAGTCTTCCGTGTGACAGGCGGAGGCGGTCATCAAAGTTTCAGTAGTATAGTGTTTTTGCGTTGGAACAAGTTGTACTATTTAAAATATGCCTTTGAGATACAAGAACTTCTTCACTTGGGACAGCCACTGACTCCCAACCCCGGGGAGCAATCCTGCGCTTTCAGACTTGGAGGGGCTGACTTTGATCCCGACTGCTTGACACTGGATTTTAATCTGCCCCAGTGGGTGCTGTAGATCCCTGCCTGATGAAGCCAAAAGAACCACATCATCTGCAAAGAGCATAAAGGAATTCTGAGGTGCCCAGACTTGACACTCTCCCACCTCCTTCTGCGCCTTGAGACGTGTTGTTCATGTCCAGGAGTTGTGCTCTTTCCATCGCTTGACATTTAGGGTCATTAGTTCTCTTCCCATGCTGAACACAGCCTTAGCCAAGGCCCGGCTTTCCCCTCATGAGTAGTCCACCGCGTTTGCTGGGACTTCCTCGAGGCCTAGGCTGGTAGAAAAATCTCCCCCGGGAATCGAACCATCTTCCGGGACAGGCGGAGACCACTGTCCATTATACTAACGAGGAATGCCCAAGCTCTACATTTGGCACATCAATCGATAGGTGGCCCTATTCCTGCATTTATGCCACAGTAAATACATGTAGATATATTAAGGTTTACTACATATTCGCTGTCACTCAAACCATGACAAAGCCTCAGAGTTGAATCCAGTTTAAAATCTTCCTGTGATGAAAAATTAACATGTCTAACAACATTTTAAACAAAAATACAGTAAATAGGAATGGTGATCATATCGTCACTGAACATGCAAAAAGTATTTTTCAGGATCATGCTCAAGTGTTGTAAAACCTTTGTCTTTCTTGGGTATATCCCCTCTAATACTTTCTTAAACAAATTGTTTGTTCATGGTTAGTCTTTGCACAATCAAACTCTCTGAGTTGAGTGTCTAAATAACCTTGGAAAAATATTCTGATGTAGCAGCTGGTAGCAAATCTCCCCATCAGTGCAGTAGTCATCCCCAGTTTGGAAAATCCTGTCTAAAAATGATGCAGTAAAATAGTCCATGTTTTTTGCTTCCCAACTTGGATTACTGCATTTTAATATGCCTTTGAAAATCCACAAGAACTTCTTCACTGATGGGACAGCCACTGACTGCCCAGGAACCCGGAAAAAAGATAGCATCGCTCGGTTTTTAGCTTCTCTGCATAGGCATAGCTTGACTCTGTCGCCTAGTGCTTGCTCTTGGTTAATTTTAATGCCCCAGTGGGTTTCTGTAAATGACATCACAGATGAGTATGGTTCAGACCTGCTCATTATGCAAAAGCATAAAAGATAACTGTTGTTGTGGTTTGCGCTATCTAAATAAAATTGAACTGAATTGAATGACCACCTCAACTTCTAGCCTCATAGTTGTTGTTTTACGTTCCTGGATCCGTCTTTACATTCCTGCTGTCTTACTACGTTCCTGGATCCTGAGGTAGGTGATCATATCGTCACTGAAAACATATCGTTGAAAACAGGATCATGCTCAATCGTGTTGTAAAACCTTTGTCTTTCTTGGAGACTTCCACTCTAATACTTTCTTAAAAAGCATATCTTTTTGCTATGGTTAGTCCTCGTATCCAAACAACAACTGACAGATGTAGTAGTGTCGATGTAGCCTTGGTAAATAATTAGCAGCTGGTAGATAAATCTCCCCATTTGGGGAATCAAACCCCAGTCTTCGTGTGACAGGCGGCGGTCATCCAAAGTTTCAGTAGTATAGTGTTTTTGCGTTAACAAGTTGTACTATTTAAAATATGCCTTTGAGATACAAGAACTTCACTTGGGACAGCCACAAACCCATGGGACAATCCTGCGCAGACTTGTTAAACTTGATCCCGACTGCTTGACACTGGATTTTAAAATCTGCCCCAGTGGGCCTGTAGATCCTGCCTGATGAAGCCAAACAACCACATCATCTGCAAAGAGCATAAAACGGATTCTGAGGTGCCCAGACTTGAAAACCTTTTTCCTTCTGCGGAGTGTTGTTCATGTCCAGGAGTTGTGCTTTCCACGCATGACATTTTTGGGTCATGAGTTTCCCATGCTGAACACAGCCAGCCAAGGTCGGCTTTCCCAGATGAGTAGTCCGATGTAGCTTGGAAATAATTAGGCCTAGGCTGGTAGAAAAAAAAATCTCCCCGTCGGGAATCGAACCCGATCTTCCGTGTGACAGGCGGAGATACTGTCCATTATACTAACGAGAATGCCCAAGCTCTACATTTGGCACATCAATCGATAGGTGGCCCTATTCCTGCATTTATGCCACAGTAAATACATGTAGATATATTAAGGTTTACTACATATTATCTGTCACTCAAACCATGACAAAGCATCTGTGACTGAATCCAGTTTAAAATCTCTATGTGAAAAAAAACATGTCTAACAACATTTTAAACAAATACAGTAAAAAATGAATGGTGCATTTCCCCCCACGAACATGCAAAATATTTTTTCATCAGTTTCCGTAGTGTAGTGGTTATCACGTTCGCCTAACACGTGAAAGGTCCCCTGTTCGAAACAGGGTGGAAACAAAGTTGTTTTGTTCATGTTGACTTTGCACAATCAAACTCTGCTGAGTTGAGCTCTAAATAACCTACACGGAAAAATATTCCTGATGTGAAATCGTGGCCAGGCCTACTGCAGTTTCCATAGTGCAGTAGTCATCGAATTCTGGAAAATCCTGTCTAAAAATGATGCAGAAAAAACTAGTCCATGCATGTTTTACTTCTAAACTGGATTACTGCAATTCTTAATTGTCAGGCTGCTTGAAAAAGTCCACAAAGACTCTTCAGCTGATCCAGAATGCTGCAGCACGTATTGTGACAGGAACCAGGAAAAGAGATAGCATCGCTCCGGTTTTAGCTTCTCTGCATAGGCATAGCTTGCCTCTGTCGCCTAGTGCTTGCTCTTGGTGGGAATTGTTGGGTTTCCGTAAATGACATCACAGAGTATGGTCTAGACCTGCTCTATTATGAAAAGCGTAGTGAGATAACTGTTGTTGTGGTTTGGCGCTATCTAAATAAAATTGAACTGAATTGAATGACCTGAACCTCAACTTCTTAGCCTCATAGTTGTTGTTTTACGTTCCTGGATCCGTCTTACATTCCTGCTGTCTTACTACGTTCCTGGATCCTGAGGTAGGTGATCATATCGTCACTGAAAACATATCGTTGAAAACAGGATCATGCTCAATCGTGTTGTAAAACCTTTGTCTTTCTTGGAGTATATCCACTCTAATACTTTCTTAAAAACGCATATCTTTTGCTATGGTTAGTCCTCGTATCCAAACAACTCTGACAGATGTAGTAGTGTCGATGTAGCCTTGGTAAATAATTAGCAGCTGGTAGATAAATCTCCCCATCGGGGAATCAAACCCCAGTCTTCCGTGTGACAGGCGGAGGCGGTCATCCAAAGTTTCAGTAGTATAGTGTTTTTTGCGTTGGAACAAGTTGTACTATTTAAAATATGCCTTTGAGATACAAGAACTTCTTCACTTGGGACAGCCACTGACTCCCAACCCGATGGGAGCAATCCTGCGCTTTCAGACTTGGAGGGGGGCTGACTTTGATCCCGACTGCTTGACACTGGATTTTAATCTGCCCCAGTGGGCGCTGTAGATCCCTGCCTGATGAAGCCAAAAGAACCACATCATCTGCAAAGAGCATAAAAAGGAATTCTGAGGTGCCCAGACTTGACACTCTCCCACCTCCTTCTGCGCCTTGAGACGTGTTGTTCATGTCCAGGAGTTGTGCTCTTTCCATCGCTTGACATTTAGGGTCAGGAGTTCTCTTCCCATGCTGAACACAGCCTTAGCCAAGGTCGGCTTTCCCCTCATGAGTAGTCCACCGCGTTTGCTGGGACTTCCTCGAGGCCTAGGCTGGTAGAAAAATCTCCCCGTCGGGAATCGAACCCCGATCTTCCGCGTGACAGGCGGAGATACTGTCCATTATACTAACGAGGAATGCCCAAGCTCTACATTTGGCACATCAATCGATAGGTGGCCCTATTCCTGCATTTATGCCACAGTAAATACATGTAGATATATTAAGGTTTACTACATATTCGCTGTCACTCAAATCCATGACAAAGCATCTGTGACTGAATCCAGTTTAAAATCTCTATGTGTGAAAAATTAACATGTCTAACAACATTTTAAACAAATACAGTAAAATATGAATGGTGCATTTCCCCAACGAACATGCAAAAATATTTTTCATCAGTGAGTCCGTAGTGTAGTCAAACTCTGGTTATCACGCAACACGCGAAAGGTCCCCCATGTTCTAAACAGGGAGGAAACAAAGTTGTTTGTTCATGTTGACTTTGGTTGAGCTCTAAATAACCTACACGGAAAAATATTCCCTGATGTGAAATTACATGCAGTCCTGAGTGCAGTAGTCATCGAATTCTGGAAAATCCTGTCTAAAATGATGCAGAAAAACTAGTCCATGCATGTTTTACTTCTAAACTGGTTACTGCAATTCAAACCCCAGTTAATTGTCAGCTGCTTGAAAAGTCCACAAAGACTCTTCAGCTGATCCAGAATGCTTCAGTTGTGACAGGAACCAGGAAAAAAGATAGCATCAATCCTTCTGTTTTAGCTTCTCTGCATAGGCAAACTTGCCTCTGTCTTGCTTGCTCTCTGGTGGAATTGTTGGGTTTCCGTAAATGACATCACAGAGCATATGGTCTAGACCTATTAAGCTACATATTCTATTATGAAAAGCGTGACTGAATCAGTTTAAAATCTCTAGTGAGATAACTGTTGTTGTGGTTTGGCCTATCTAAATAAAATTGAACTGAATTGAATGTCATTGAACCGGAAACAAGTCAACTTTTAGCCTCATAGTTGTTGTTTTACGTTCCTGGAAACTGTCTTACCACGCTCCTGGATCCCTGAGGTAGGTGATCATATCGACTGAAAACATATCGTTGGAAAAACAGGATCATGCTCAATCGTGTTGTAAAACCTTTGTCTTTCTTGGAGTATATCCAAATTTCTGCTCTAATACTTTCTTAAAAACGCATATCTTTTTGCTATGGTTATCCTCGACCTCAAACAACTCTGACAGATGTATAGTGTCGATGTAGCCTTGGTAAATAATTAGCAGCTGGTAGATAAATCTCCCCATCGGGAATCAAACCCCAGTCCAAACTGACAGGCGGAGGCGGTCATCCAAAGTTTTCAGTAGTATAGTGTTTTTGCGTTGGAACAAGTTGTACTATTTAAAATATGCCTTTGAGATACAAGAACTTCACTTGGGACAGCCACTGACTCCCAACCCGATGGGAGCAATCCTGCGCTTTCAGACTTGGAGGGGCTGACTTTTGATCCCGACTGCTTGACACTGGATTTTAATCTGCCCCAGTGGGTCTGTAGATCCCTATGATCCAAAGAACCATCATCTGCAAAGAGCATAAAACGAATTCTGAGGTGCCCAGACTTGACACTCTCCCACCTCCTGCGCCTTTGAGACGTGTTGTTCATGTCCAGGAGTTGTGCTAAATTTCCATCATAGACATTTAGGTCAGGAGCTCTCTTCCCATGCTGAACACAGCCTTAGCCAAGGTCGGCTTTCCCTCATGAGTAGTCCACCGCTTGCTGGGACTTCCTCGAGGCCTAGGCTGGTAGAAAAATCTCCCCCGTGGGGAATTGAACCCCGATCTTCCGCTTGACAGGCGGAAACTGTCCATTATACTGAACGAGGAATGCCCAAGCTCTACATTTGGCACATCAATCGATAGGTGGCCCTATTCCTGCATTTAACAAAATACATGTAGATATATTACGAATGGTGACATCTTGACTGAATCCAGTTTAAAATCTCTATGTGTGAAAATGAACATGTCTAAAAAACAAATACAGTAAAATATGAATGGTGCATTTCATCAACATGTTTCCGTTTCCCGTAGTGTAGTGGTTATCACGTTAAGCCTAACACGCGAAAGGTCCCCTGTTCGAAACAGGGCGGAAACAAATTTGTTTGTTCATGTTGACTTCGCACAATCAAACTCTGCTGAGTTGAGCTCTAAATAACCTACACGGAAAAATATTCCTGATGTGAAATCGTGGCCAGGCCTACTGCAGTTTCCATAGTGCAGTAGTCATCAAATTCAGGAAAGGAAAATCCTTGTCTAAAAATGATGCAGAAAAACTAGTCCATGCATGTTTTACTTCTAAACTGGATTACTGCAATTCTTAATTGTCAGGCTGCTTGAAAAAGTCCACAAAGACTCTTCAGCTGATCCAGAATGCTGCAGCACGTATTCTGACAGGAACCAGGAAAAGAGATGGCATCGCTCTGGTTTTAGCTTCTCTGCATAGGCATAGCTTGCCTCTGTCGCCTAGTGCTTGCTCTTGGTGGGAATTGTTGGGTTTCCGTAAATAACATCACAGAGTATGGTCTAGACCTGCTCTATTATGAAAAGCGTTTGTGAGATAACTGTTGTTGTGGTTTGGCTATCTAAATAAAATTGAATTGAATTGAATGACCTGAACCTCAACTTCTTAGCCTCATAGTTGTTGTTTTACGTTCCTGGATCCGTCTTACATTCCTGCTGTCTTACTACGTTCCTGGATCCTGAGGTAGGTGATCATATCGTCACTGAAAACATATCGTTGAAAACAGGATCATGCTCAATCGTGTTGTAAAACCTTTGTCTTTCTTGGAGTATATCCACTCTAATACTTTCTTAAAAACGCATATCTTTTGCTATGGTTAGTCCTCGTATCCAAACTACTCTGACAGATGTAGTAGTGTCGATGTAGCCTTGGTAAAATAATTAGCAGCTGGTAGATAAATCTCCCCATCGGGAATCAAACCCCAGTCTTCCGTGTGACAGGCGGAGGCGGTCATCCAAAGTTTCAGTAGTATAGTGTTTTTTGCGTTGGAACAAGTTGTACTATTTAAAATATGCCTTTGAGATACAAGAACTTCTTCACTTGGGACAGCCACTGACTCCCCAACCCGATGGGAGCAATCCTGCGCTTTCAGACTTGGAGGGGCTGACTTTGATCCCGACTGCTTGACACTGGATTTTAATCTGCCCCAGTGGGTGCTGTAGATCCCCTGCCTGATGAAGCCAACAGAACCACATCATCTGCAAAGAGCATAAAAGGAATTCTGAGGTGCCCAGACTTGACACTCTCCCACCTCCTTCTGCGCCTTGAGACGTGTTGTTCATGTCCAGGAGTTGTGCTCTTTCCATCGCTTGACATTTAGGGTCAGGAGTCTCTTCCCATGCTGAACACAGCCTTAGCCAAGGCCCGCTTTCCCCCTCATGAGTAGTCCACCGCGTTTGCTGGGACTTCCTCGAGGCCTAGGCTGGTAGAAAAATCTCCCCGTCGGGGAATCGAACCCCGATCTTCCGCTGACAGGCGGAGATACTGTCCATTATACTAACGAGGAATGCCCAAGCTCTACATTTGGCACATCAATCGATAGGTGGCCCTATTCCTGCATTTATGCCACAGTAAATACATGTAGATATATTAAGGTTTACTACATATTCGCTGTCACTCAAATCCATGACAAAGCATCTGTGACTGAATCCAGTTTAAAATCTCTATGTGTGAAAAATTAACATGTCTAACAACATTTTAAACAAATACAGTAAAATATGAATGGTGCATTTCCCACGAACATGCAAAAAGTATTTTTTCATCAGTTTCCGTAGTGTAGTGGTTATCACGTTCTGCCTTATACAACACGCTCTATTTTTGAAAGGTCCCCTGTTCGAAACAGGGCGGAAACAAAGTTGTTTGTTCATGTTGACTTTGCACAATCAAACTCTGCTGAGTTGAGCTCTAAAGGGCGGAAACACATAACCTACACGGAAAATATTCCTGATGTGAAATCGTGGCCAGGCCTACTGCAGTTTCCATAGTGCAGTAGTCATCAAATTCAGGAAAATCCTGTCTAAAAATGATGCAGAAAAACTAGTCCATGCATGTTTTACTTCTAAACTGGATTACTGCAATTCTTAATTGTCAGGCTGCTTGAAAAAAGTCCACAAAGACTCTTCAGCTGATCCAGAATGCTGCAGCACGTATTCTGACAGGAACCAGGAAAAAGATAGCATCGCTCCGGTTTTAGCTTCTCTGCATAGGCATAGCTTGCCTCTGTCGCCTAGTGCTTGCTCTTGGTGGGAATTGTTGGGTTTCCGTAAATAACATCACAGAGTATGGTCTAGACCTGCTCTATTATGAAAAGCGTAGTGAGATAACTGTTGTTGTGGTTTGGCGCTATCTAAATAAAATTGAACTGAATTGAATGACCTGAACCTCAACTTCTTAGCCTCATAGTTGTTGTTTTACGTTCCTGGATCCGTCTTACATTCCTGCTGTCTTACTACGTTCCTGGATCCTGAGGTAGGTGATCATATCGTCACTGAAAACATATCGTTGAAAACAGGATCATGCTCAATCGTGTTGTAAAACCTTTGTCTTTCTTGGAGTATATCCACTCTAATACTTTCTTAAAAAACGCATATCTTTTGCTATGGTTAGTCCTCGTATCCAAACTACTCTGACAGATGTAGTAGTGTCGATGTAGCCTTGGTAAATAATTAGCAGCTGGTAGATAAATCTCCCCATCGGGGAATCAAACCCCAGTCTTCCGTGTGACAGGCGGAGGCGGTCATCCAAAGTTTCAGTAGTATAGTGTTTTTTTGCGTTGGAACAAGTTGTACTATTTAAAATATGCCTTTGAGATACAAGAACTTCTTCACTTGGGACAGCCACTGACTCCCAACCCGATGGGAGCAATCCTGCGCTTTCAGACTTGGAGGGGCTGACTTTGATCCCGACTGCTTGACACTGGATTTTAATCTGCCCCAGTGGGTGCTGTAGATCCCTGCCTGATGAAGCCAACAGAACCACATCATCTGCAAAGAGCATAAAAGGAATTCTGAGGTGCCCAGACTTGACACTCTCCCACCTCCTTCTGCGCCTTGAGACGTGTTGTTCATGTCCAGGAGTTGTGCTCTTTCCATCGCTTGACATTTAGGGTCATTAGTTCTCTTCCCATGCTGAACACAGCCTTAGCCAAGGCCCGCTTTCCCCTCATGAGTAGTCCACCGCGTTTGCTGGGACTTCCTCGAGGCCTAGGCTGGTAGAAAAAATCTCCCCGTCGGGGAATCGAACCCCGATCTTCCGCTTGACAGGCGGAGATACTGTCCATTATACTAACGAGGAATGCCCAAGCTCTACATTTGGCACATCAATCGATAGGTGGCCCTATTCCTGCATTTATGCCACAGTAAATACATGTAGATATATTAAGGTTTACTACATATTCGCTGTCACTCAAATCCATGACAAAGCATCTGTGACTGAATCCAGTTTAAAATCTCTATGTGTGAAAAATTAACATGTCTAACAACATTTTAAACAAATACAGTAAAATATGAATGGTGCATTTCCCAACGAACATGCAAAAATATTTTTTCATCAGTTTCCGTAGTGTAGTGGTTATCACGTTCGCTAACACGTGAAAGGTCCCCTGTTCAAACAGGGCGGAAACAAATTGTTTGTTCATGTTGACTTTGCACAATCAAACTCTGCTGAGTTGAGCTCTAAATAACCTACACGGAAAAAAATATTCCTGATGTGAAATCGTGGCCAGGCCTACTGCAGTTTCCATGCAGTAGTCATCGGAATTCTGGAAAATCCTGTCTAAAAATGATGCAGAAAAACTAGTCCTTGCATGTTTTACTTCTAAACTGGATTACTGCAATTCTTAATTGTCAGGCTGCTTGAAAAAGTCCACAAAGACTCTTCAGTTGATCCAGAATGCTTCAGCACGTTTGTGACAGGAACCAGGAAAAGATGGCATCGCTCCGGTTTTAGCTTCTCTGCATAGGCATAGCTTGCCTCTGTCGCCTTGCTGCTTGTTGTTGGGTTTCCGTAAATGACATCACAGAGTATGGTCTAGACCTGCTCTATTATGAAAAGCGTAGTGAGATAACTGTTGTTTTGGCGCTATCTAAATAAAATTGAACTGAATTGAATGACCTGAACCTCAACTTCTTAGCCTCATAGTTGTTGTTTTCGTTCCTGGATCCGTGATTCCTGCTGTCTTCGTTCCTGGATCCTGAGGTAGGTGATCATATCGTCACTGAAAACATATCGTTGAAAACAGGATCATGCTCAATCGTGTTGTAAAACCTTTGTCTTTCTTGGGTATATCCACTCTAATACTTTCTTAAAAACGCATATCTTTTGCTATGGTTAGTCCTCGTATCCAAACAACTCTGACAGATGTAGTAGTGTCGATGTAGCCTTGGTAAATAATTAGCAGCTGGTAGATAAATCTCCCCATCGGGGAATCAAACCCCAGTCTTCCGTGTGACAGGCGGAGGCGGTCATCCAAAGTTTCAGTAGTATAGTGTTTTTTGCGTTGGAACAAGTTGTACTATTTAAAATATGCCTTTGAGATACAAGAACTTCACTTGGGACAGCCACTGACTCCCAACCCGATGGGAGCAATCCTGCGCTTTCAGACTTGGAGGGGCTGACTTTGATCCCGACTGCTTGACACTGGATTTTAATCTGCCCCAGTGGGCGCTGTAGATCCCTACCTGATGAAGCCAAAACAACCACATCATCTGCAAAGAGCATAAAACGGAATTCTGAGGTGCCCAGACTTGACACTCTCCCCACCTCCTTCTGCGCCTTGAGACGTGTTGTTCATGTCCAGGAGTTGTGCTCTTTCCATCGCTTGACATTTAGGTCAGGAGCTCTCTTCCCATGCTGAACACAGCCTTAGCCAAGGTCGGCTTTCCCCCTCATGAGTAGTCCACCGCGTTTGCTGGGACTTCCTCGAGGCCTAGGCTGGTAGAAAAATCTCCCCGTCGGGGAATTGAACCCCGATCTTCCGCGTGACAGGCGGAGATACTGTCCATTATACTAACGAGGAATGCCCAAGCTCTACATTTGGCACATCAATCGATAGGTGGCCCTATTCCTGCATTTATGCCACAGTAAATACATGTAGATATATTAAGGTTTACTACATATTCGCTGTCACTCAAATCCATGACAAAGCATCTGTGACTGAATCCAGTTTAAAATCTCTATGTGTGAAAAATTAACATGTCTAACAACATTTTAAACAAATACAGTAAAATATGAATGGTGCATTTCCCCACGAACATGCAAAAAGTATTTTTTCATCAGTTTCCGTAGTGTAGTGGTTATCACGTTCGCCTAACATGCGAAAGGTCCCCTGTTCGAAACAGGGTGGAAACAAAGTTGTTTGTTCATGTTGACTTTGCACAATCAAACTCTGCTGAGTTGAGCTCTAAATAACCTACATGGAAAAATATTCTGATGTGAAATCGTGGCCAGGCCTACTGCAGTTTCCATAGTGCAGTAGTCATCGATCAAAATCAGGAAAATCCTGTCTAAAAATGATGCAGAAAAACTAGTCCATGCATGTTTTACTTCTAAACTGGATTACTGCAATTCTTAATTGTCAGGCTGCTTGAAAAAAAATCCACAAAGACTCTTCAGCTGATCCAGAATGCTGCAGCACGTATTCTGACAGGAACCAGGAAAAGAGATAGCATCGCTCCGGTTTTAGCTTCTCTGCATAGGCATAGCTTGCCTCTGTCGCCTAGTGCTTGCTCTTGGTGGGATTGTTGGGTTTCCGTAAATGACATCACAGAGTATGGTCTAGACCTGCTCTATTATGAAAAGCGTAGTGAGATAACTGTTGTTGTGGTTTGGCGCTATCTAAATAAAATTGAACTGAATTGAATGACCTGAACCTCAACTTCTTAGCCTCATAGTTGTTGTTTTACGTTCCTGGATCCGTCTTACATTCCTGCTGTCTTACTACGTTCCTGGATCCTGAGGTAGGTGATCATATCGTCACTGAAAACATATCGTTGAAAACAGGATCATGCTCAATCGTGTTGTAAAACCTTTGTCTTTCTTGGAGTATATCCACTCTAATACTTTCTTAAAAACGCATATCTTTTTTGCTATGGTTAGTCCTCGTATCCAAACAACTCTGACAGATGTAGTAGTGTCGATGTAGCCTTGGTAAATAATTAGCAGCTGGTAGATAAATCTCCCCATCGGGAATCAAACCCCAGTCTTCCGTGTGACAGGCGGAGGCGGTCATCCAAAGTTTCAGTAGTATAGTGTTTTTGCGTTGGAACAAGTTGTACTATTTAAAATATGCCTTTGAGATACAAGAACTTCTTCACTTGGGACAGCCACTGACTCCCAACCCGATGGGAGCAATCCTGCGCTTTCAGACTTGGAGGGGGCTGACTTTGATCCCGACTGCTTGACACTGGATTTTAATCTGCCCCAGTGGGCTGTAGATCCCTACCTGATGAAGCCAAAAGAACCACATCATCTGCAAAGAGCATAAAACGAATTCTGAGGTGCCCAGACTTGACACTCTCCCACCTCCTTCTGCGCCTTGAGACGTGTTGTTCATGTCCAGGAGTTGTGCTCTTTCCATCGCTTGACATTTAGGGTCAGGAGTTCTCTTCCCATGCTGAACACAGCCTTAGCCAAGGTCGGCTTTCCCCTCATGAGTAGTCCACCGCGTTTGCTGGGACTTCCTCGAGGCCTAGGCTGGTAGAAAAATCTCCCCGTCGGGGAATTGAACCCCGATCTTCCGCGTGACAGGCGGAGATACTGTCCATTATACTAACGAGGAATGCCCAAGCTCTACATTTGGCACATCAATCGATAGGTGGCCCTATTCCTGCATTTATGCCACAGTAAATACATGTAGATATATTAAGGTTTACTACATATTCGCTGTCACTCAAATCCATGACAAAGCATCTGTGACTGAATCAGTTTAAAATCTCTATGTGTGAAAAATTAACATGTCTAACAACATTTTAAACAAATACAGTAAAATATGAATGGTGCATTTCCCAACGAACATGCAAAAAGTATTTTTTCGTCAGTTTCCGTAGTGTAGTGGTTATCACGTTAAGCCTAACATCGCGAAAGGTCCCCTGTTCCTGGAAACAAAGTTGTTTGTTCATGTTGACTTTGCATTCAAACTCTGCTGAGTTGAGCTCTAAATAACCTACACGGAAAATATTCCTGATGTGAAATCCCAGGCCTACTGCAGATAGGCAGTAGTCATCAAATTCTGGAAAATCCTGTCATATCTAGTCCATGCATGAAACTGGATTACATTCTTATTGTCAGGCTGCTTGAAAAAAAGTCCACAGGACTTCAGCTGATCCAGAATGCTGCAGCACGTATTGTGACAGAACCAGGAAAAGCATCGCTCGGTTTTTAACTATAGGCATAGCTTGCTCTGTCGCCTAGTGCTTGCTCTTGGTGGGAATTGTTGGGTTTCCATCACAGAGTGGTCTAGACCTGCTCTATTATGAGTATCTAAATAAAATTGAACTGAATTGAATGACCTGAACCTCAACTTCTTAGCCTCATAGTTGTTGTTTTACGTTCCTGGATCCGTCTTACATTCCTGCTGTCTTATCTTCCTGGATCCTGAGGTAGGTGATCATATCGTCACTGAAAACATATCGTTGAAAACAGGATCATGCTCAATCGTGTTGTAAAACCTTTGTCTTTCTTGGAGTATATCCACTCTAATACTTTCTTAAAAACGCATATCTTTTGCTATGGTTAGTCCTCGTATCCAAACAACTCTGACAGATGTAGTAGTGTCGATGTAGCCTTGGTAAATAATTAGCAGCTGGTAGATAAATCTCCCCATCGGGGAATCAAACCCCAGTCTTCCGTGCGTGACAGGCGGAGGCGGTCATCCAAAGTTTCAGTAGTATAGTGTTTTTTGCGTTGGAACAAGTTGTACTATTTAAAATATGCCTTTGAGATACAAGAACTTCTTCACTTGGGACAGCCACTGACTCCCAACCCGATGGGAGCAATCCTGCGCTTTCAGACTTGGAGGGGCTGACTTTGATCCCGACTGCTTGACACTGGATTTTAATCTGCCCCAGTGGGCGCTGTAGATCCCTGCCTGATGAAGCCAACAGAACCACATCATCTGCAAAGAGCATAAAAAGGAATTCTGAGGTGCCCAGACTTGACACTCTCCCACCTCCTTCTGCGCCTTGAGACGTGTTGTTCATGTCCAGGAGTTGTGCTCTTTCCATCGCTTGACATTTAGGGTCAGGAGTTCTCTTCCCATGCTGAACACAGCCTTAGCCAAGGCCTTTCCCCTCATGAGTAGTCCACCGCGTTTGCTGGGACTTCCTCGAGGCCTAGGCTGGTAGAAAAATCTCCCGTCGTCGGGGAATTGAACCCGATCTTCCGCGTGACAGGCGGAGATACTGTCCATTATACTAACGAGGAATGCCCAAGCTCTACATTTGGCACATCAATCGATAGGTGGCCCTATTCCTGCATTTATGCCACAGTAAATACATGTAGATATATTAAGGTTTACTACATATTCGCTGTCACTCAAATCCATGACAAAGCATCTGTGACTGAATCCAGTTTAAAATCTCTGTGTGAAAAATTAACATGTCTAACAACATTTTAAACAAATACAGTAAAATATGAATGGTGCATTTCCCCACGAACATGCAAAAATAATTTTCATCAGTTTCCGTAGTGTGTAGTGGTTATCACGTTCGCCTAACACGCGAAAGGTCCCCTGTTCGAAACAGGGTGGAAACAAAGTTGTTTGTTCATGTTGACTTTGCACAATCAAACTCTGCTGAGTTGAGCTCTAAATAACCTACACGGAAAAATATTCCTGATGTGAAATCGTGGCCAGGCCTACTGCAGTTTCCATAGTGCAGTAGTCATCAAATTCAGGAATTCAGGAAAATCCTGTCTAAAAATGATGCAGAAAAACTAGTCCATGCATGTTTTACTTCTAAACTGGATTACTGCAATTCTTAATTGTCAGGCTGCTTGAAAAAATCCACAAAGACTCTTCAGCTGATCCAGAATGCTGCAGCACGTATTCTGACAGGAACCAGGAAAAGAGGTGGCATCGCTCCTGTTTTAGCTTCTCTGCATAGGCATAGCTTGCCTCTGTCGCCTAGTGCTTGCTCTTGGTGGGAATTGTTGGGTTTCCGTAAATAACATCACAGAGTATGGTCTAGACCTGCTCTATTATGAAAAGCGTAGTGAGATAACTGTTGTTGTGGTTTGGCGCTATCTAAATAAAATTGAACTGAATTGAATGACCTGAACCTCAACTTCTTAGCCTCATAGTTGTTGTTTTACGTTCCTGGATCCGTCTTACATTCCTGCTGTCTTACTACGTTCCTGGATCCTGAGGTAGGTGATCATATCGTCACTGAAAACATATCGTTGAAAACAGGATCATGCTCAATCGTGTTGTAAAACCTTTGTCTTTCTTGGAGTATATCCACTCTAATACTTTCTTAAAAAACGCATATCTTTTGCTATGGTTAGTCCTCGTATCCAAACTACTCTGACAGATGTAGTAGTGTCGATGTAGCCTTGGTAAATAATTAGCAGCTGGTAGATAAATCTCCCCATCGGGGAATCAAACCCCAGTCTTCCGTGTGACAGGCGGAGGCGGTCATCCAAAGTTTCAGTAGTATAGTGTTTTTTGCGTTGGAACAAGTTGTACTATTTAAAATATGCCTTTGAGATACAAGAACTTCTTCACTTGGGACAGCCACTGACTCCCAACCCGATGGGAGCAATCCTGCGCTTTCAGACTTGGAGGGGCTGACTTTGATCCCGACTGCTTGACACTGGATTTTAATCTGCCCCAGTGGGTGCTGTAGATCCCTGCCTGATGAAGCCAAATGAAACACATCATCTGCAAAGAGCATAAAAGGAATTCTGAGGTGCCCAGACTTGACACTCTCCCACCTCCTTCTGCGCCTTGAGACGTGTTGTTCATGTCCAGGAGTTGTGCTCTTTCCATCGCTTGACATTTAGGGTCATTAGTTCTCTTCCCATGCTGAACACAGCCTTAGCCAAGGCCCGCTTTCCCCTCACCGCGTTTGCTGGGACTTCCTCGAGGCCTAGGCTGGTAGAAAAATCTCCCCGTCGGGGAACCGAACGATCTTCCGCGTGACAGGCGGAGATACTGTCCATTATACTAACGAGGAATGCCCAAGCTCTACATTTGGCACATCAATCGATAGGTGGCCCTATTCCTGCATTTATGCCACAGTAAATACATGTAGATATATTAAGGTTTACTACATATTCGCTGTCACTCAAATCCATGACAAAGCATCTGTGACTGAATCCAGTTTAAAATTCTATGTGTGAAAAATTAACATGTCTAACAACATTTTAAACAAATACAGTAAAATATGAATGGTGCATTTCCCAACGAACATGCAAAAAGTATTTTTTTCATCAGTTTCCGTAGTGTAGTGGTTATCACGTTCGCCTAACACGCGAAAGGTCCCCTGTTCGAAACAGGGTGGAAACAAAGTTGTTTGTTCATGTTGACTTTGCACAATCAAACTCTGCTGAGTTGAGCTCTAAATAACCTACATGGAAAAATATTCCTGATGTGAAATCGTGGCCAGGCCTACTGCAGTTTCCATAGTGCAGTAGTCATCAAATTCAGGAAAATCCTGTCTAAAAATGATGCAGAAAAACTAGTCCATGCATGTTTTTTACTTCTAAACTGGATTACTGCAATTCTTAATTGTCAGGCTGCTTGAAAAAGTCCACAAAGACTCTTCAGCTGATCCAGAATGCTGCAGCACGTATTCTGACAGGAACCAGGAAAAGAGATAGCATCGCTCGGTTTTAGCTTCTCTGCATAGGCATGCTTGCCTCTGTCGCCTAGTGCTTGCTCTTGGTGGGAATTGTTGGGTTTCCGTAAATGACATCACAGAGTATGGTCTAGACCTGCTCTATTATGAAAAGCGTGTAGTGAGATAACTGTTGTTGTGGTTTGGCGCTATCTAAAAAATTGAACTGAATTGAATGACCTGAACCTCAACTTCTTAGCCTCATAGTTGTTGTTTTACGTTCCTGGATCCGTCTTACATTCCTGCTGTCTTACACGTTCCTGGATCCTGAGGTAGGTGATCATATCGTCACTGAAAACATATCGTTGAAAACAGGATCATGCTCAATCGTGTTGTAAAACCTTTGTCTTTCTTGGAGTATATCCACTCTAATACTTTCTTAAAAACGCATATCTTTTGCTATGGTTGGTCCTCGTATCCAAACTACTCTGACAGATGTAGTAGTGTCGATGTAGCCTTGGTAAATAATTAGCAGCTGGTAGATAAATCTCCCCATCGGGGAATCAAACCCCAGTCTTCCGTGTGACAGGCGGAGGCGGTCATCCAAAGTTTCAGTAGTATAGTGTTTTTTGCGTTGGAACAAGTTGTACTATTTAAAATATGCCTTTGAGATACAAGAACTTCTTCACTTGGGACAGCCACTGACTCCCAACCCGATGGGAGCAATCCTGCGCTTTCAGACTTGGAGGGGCTGACTTTGATCCCGACTGCTTGACACTGGATTTTAATCTGCCCCAGTGGGTGCTGCTAGATCCCTGCCTGATGAAGCCAAATGAAACACATCATCTGCAAAGAGCATAAAAGGAATTCTGAGGTGCCCAGACTTGACACTCTCCCACCTCCTTCTGCGCCTTGAGACGTGTTGTTCATGTCCAGGAGTTGTGCTCTTTCCATCGCTTGACATTTAGGGTCAGGAGTTCTCTTCCCATGCTGAACACAGCCTTAGCCAAGGCCCGCTTTCCCCTCATGAGTAGTCCACCGCGTTTGCTGGGACTTCCTCGAGGCCTAGGCTGGTAGAAAAATCTCCCCGTCGGGGAATCGAACCCCGATCTTCCGTGTGACAGGCGGAGATACTGTCCATTATACTAACGAGGAATGCCCAAGCTCTACATTTGGCACATCAATCGATAGGTGGCCCTATTCCTGCATTTATGCCACAGTAAATACATGTAGATATATTAAGGTTTACTACATATTCGCTGTCACTCAAATCCATGACAAAGCATCTGTGACTGAATCCAGTTTAAAATCTCTATGTGTGAAAAATTAACATGTCTAACAACATTTTAAACAAATACAGTAAAATATGAATGGTGCATTTCCCCACGAACATGCAAAAATATAATCTTTCATCAGTTTCCGTAGTGTAGTGGTTATCACGTTCGCCTAACACGCGAAAGGTCCCTGTTCGAAACAGGGCGGAAACAAATTGTTTGTTCATGTTGACTTTGCACAATCAAACTCTGCTGAGTTGAGCTCTAAATAACCTACACGGAAAAATATTCCTGATGTGAAATCGTGGCCAGGCCTACTGCAGTTTCCATAGTGCAGTAGTCATCAAATTCAGGAAAATCCTGTCTAAAAATGATGCAGAAAAACTAGTCCATGCATGTTTTACTTCTAAACTGGATTACTGCAATTCTTAATTGTCAGGCTGCTTGAAAAAGTCCACAAAGACTCTTCAGCTGATCCAGAATGCTGCAGCACGTATTCTGACAGGAACCAGGAAAGAGATGGCATCGCTCCGGTTTTAGCTTCTCTGCATAGGCATAGCTTGCCTCTGTCGCCTAGTGCTTGCTCTTGGTGGGAATTGTTGGGTTTCCGTAAATGACATCACAGAGTATGGTCTAGACCTGCTCTATTATGAAAAGCGTAGTGAGATAACTGTTGTTGTGGTTTGGCGCTATCTAAATAAAATTGAATTGAATTGAATGACCTGAACCTCAACTTCTTAGCCTCATAGTTGTTGTTTTACGTTCCTGGATCCGTCTTACATTCCTGCTGTCTTACTACGTTCCTGGATCCTGAGGTAGGTGATCATATCGTCACTGAAAACATATCGTTGAAAACAGGATCATGCTCAATCGTGTTGTAAAACCTTTGTCTTTCTTGGAGTATATCCACTCTAATACTTTCTTAAAAACGCATATCTTTTGCTATGGTTAGTCCTCGTATCCAAACTACTCTGACAGATGTAGTAGTGTCGATGTAGCCTTGGTAAATAATTAGCAGCTGGTAGATAAATCTCCCCATCGGGAATCAAACCCCAGTCTTCCGTGTGACAGGCGGAGGCGGTCATCCAAAGTTTCAGTAGTATAGTGTTTTTGCGTTGGAACAAGTTGTACTATTTAAAATATGCCTTTGAGATACAAGAACTTCTTCACTTGGGACAGCCACTGACTCCCAACCCGATGGGAGCAATCCTGCGCTTTCAGACTTGGAGGGGCTGACTTTGATCCCGACTGCTTGACACTGGATTTTAATCTGCCCCAGTGGGTGCTGTAGATCCCTGCCTGATGAAGCCAAAGAACCACATCATCTGCAAAGAGCATAAAACGAATTCTGAGGTGCCCAGACTTGACACTCTCCCACCTCCTTCTGCGCCTTGAGGCGTGTTGTTCATGTCCAGGAGTTGTGCTCTTTCCATCGCTTGACATTTAGGGTCATTAGTTCTCTTCCCATGCTGAACACAGCCTTAGCCAAGGTCGGCTTTCCCCTCATGAGTAGTCCACCGCGTTTGCTGGGACTTCCTCGAGGCCTAGGCTGGTAGAAAAATCTCCCCGTCGGGGAATTGAACCACGATCTTCCGCGTGACAGGCGGAGATACTGTCCATTATACTAACGAGGAATGCCCAAGCTCTACATTTGGCACATCAATCGATAGGTGGCCCTATTCCTGCATTTATGCCACAGTAAATACATGTAGATATATTAAGGTTTACTACATATTCGCTGTCACTCAAATCCATGACAAAGCATCTGTGACTGAATCCAGTTTAAAATCTCTATGTGTGAAAAATTAACATGTCTAACAACATTTTAAACAAATACAGTAAAATATGAATGGTGCATTTCCCAACGAACATGCAAAAATATAATTTTCATCAGTTTCCGTAGTGTGTAGTGGTTATCACGTTAAGCCTAACATGCGAAAGGTCCCTGTTGAAACAGGGCGGAAACAAAGATGTTTGTTCATGTTGACTTTGCACAATCAAACTCTGCTGAGTTGAGCTCTAAATAACCTACACGGAAAAATATTCCTGATGTGAAATCGTGGCCAGGCCTACTGCAGTTTCCATAGTGCAGTAGTCATCGAATTCTGGAAAATCCTGTCTAAAAATGATGCAGAAAAACTAGTCCATGCATGTTTTACTTCTAAACTGGATTACTGCAATTCTTAATTGTCAGGCTGCTTGAAAAAGTCCACAAAGACTCTTCAGCTGATCCAGAATGCTGCAGCACGTATTGTGACAGGAACCAGGAAAAGAGATAGCATCGCTCCGGTTTTAGCTTCTCTGCATAGGCATAGCTTGCCTCTGTCGCCTAGTGCTTGCTCTTGGTGGGGGATTGTTGGGTTTCCGTAAATGACATCACAGAGTATGGTCTAGACCTGCTCTATTATGAAAAGCGTAGTGAGATAACTGTTGTTGTGGTTTGGCGCTATCTAAATAAAATTGAACTGAATTGAATGACCTGAACCTCAACTTCTTAGCCTCATAGTTGTTGTTTTACGTTCCTGGATCCGTCTTACATTCCTGCTGTCTTACTACGTTCCTGGATCCTGAGGTAGGTGATCATATCGTCACTGAAAACATATCGTTGAAAACAGGATCATGCTCAATCGTGTTGTAAAACCTTTGTCTTTCTTGGAGTATATCCACTCTAATACTTTCTTAAAAACGCATATCTTTTGCTATGGTTAGTCCTCGTATCCAAACAACTCTGACAGATGTAGTAGTGTCGATGTAGCCTTGGTAAATAATTAGCAGCTGGTAGATAAATCTCCCCCATCGGGAATCAAACCCCAGTCTTCCGTGTGACAGGCGGAGGCGGTCATCCAAAGTTTCAGTAGTATAGTGTTTTTTTGCGTTGGAACAAGTTGTACTATTTAAAATATGCCTTTGAGATACAAGAACTTCTTCACTTGGGACAGCCACTGACTCCCAACCCGATGGGAGCAATCCTGCGCTTTCAGACTTGGAGGGGCTGACTTTGATCCCGACTGCTTGACACTGGATTTTAATCTGCCCCAGTGGGTGCTGTAGATCCCTGCCTGATGAAGCCAAAAGAACCACATCATCTGCAAAGAGCATAAAACGGAATTCTGAGGTGCCCAGACTTGACACTCTCCCACCTCCTTCTGCGCCTTGAGACGTGTTGTTCATGTCCAGGAGTTGTGCTCTTTCCATCGCTTGACATTTAGGGTCAGGAGCTCTCTTCCCATGCTGAACACAGCCTTAGCCAAGGTCGGCTTTCCCCTCATGAGTAGTCCACCGCGTTTGCTGGGACTTCCTCGAGGCCTAGGCTGGTAGAAAAATCTCCCCGTCGGGGAATTGAACCACGATCTTCCGCTTGACAGGCGGAGATACTGTCCATTATACTAACGAGGAATGCCCAAGCTCTACATTTGGCACATCAATCGATAGGTGGCCCTATTCCTGCATTTATGCCACAGTAAATACATGTAGATATATTAAGGTTTACTACATATTCGCTGTCACTCAAATCCATGACAAAGCATCTGTGACTGAATCCAGTTTAAAATCTCTATGTGTGAAAAATTAACATGTCTAACAACATTTTAAACAAATACAGTAAAATATGAATGGTGCATTTCCCAACGAACATGCAAAAAGTATTTTTTCGTCAGTTTCCGTAGTGTAGTGGTTATCACGTTCGCCTAACATGCGAAAGGTCCCCTGTTCGAAACAGGGTGGAAACAAAGTTGTTTGTTCATGTTGACTTTGCACAATCAAACTCTGCTGAGTTGAGCTCTAAATAACCTACACGGAAAAATATTCCTGATGTGAAATCGTGGCCAGGCCTACTGCAGTTTCCATAGTGCAGTAGTCATCGAATTCTGGAAAATCCTGTCTAAAAATGATGCAGAAAAACTAGTCCATGCATGTTTTACTTCTAAACTGGATTACTGCAATTCTTAATTGTCAGGCTGCTTGAAAAAGTCCACAAAGACTCTTCAGCTGATCCAGAATGCTGCAGCACGTATTGTGACAGGAACCAGGAAAAGAGATAGCATCGCTCCGGTTTTAGCTTCTCTGCATAGGCATAGCTTGCCTCTGTCGCCTAGTGCTTGCTCTTGGTGGGAATTGTTGGGTTTCCGTAAATGATCACAGAGTATGGTCTAGACCTGCTCTATTATGAAAAGCGTAGTGAGATAACTGTTGTTGTGGTTTGGCGCTATCTAAATAAAATTGAACTGAATTGAATGACCTGAACCTCAACTTCTTAGCCTCATAGTTGTTGTTTTACGTTCCTGGATCCGTCTTACATTCCTGCTGTCTTACTACGTTCCTGGATCCTGAGGTAGGTGATCATATCGTCACTGAAAACATATCGTTGAAAACAGGATCATGCTCAATCGTGTTGTAAAACCTTTGTCTTTCTTGGAGTATATCCACTCTAATACTTTCTTAAAAACATATCTTTTGCTATGGTTAGTCCTCGTATCCAAACAACTCTGACAGATGTAGTAGTGTCGATGTAGCCTTGGTAAATAATTAGCAGCTGGTAGATAAATCTCCCCATCGGGGAATCAAACCCCAGTCTTCCGTGTGACAGGCGGAGGCGGTCATCCAAAGTTTCAGTAGTATAGTGTTTTTTTGCGTTGGAACAAGTTGTACTATTTAAAATATGCCTTTGAGATACAAGAACTTCTTCACTTGGGACAGCCACTGACTCCCAACCCGATGGGAGCAATCCTGCGCTTTCAGACTTGGAGGGGCTGACTTTGATCCCGACTGCTTGACACTGGATTTTAATCTGCCCCAGTGGGCGCTGTAGATCCCTACCTGATGAAGCCAAAACAACCACATCATCTGCAAAGAGCATAAAACGAATTCTGAGGTGCCCAGACTTGACACTCTCCCACCTCCTTCTGCGCCTTGAGACGTGTTGTTCATGTCCAGGAGTTGTGCTCTTTCCATCGCTTGACATTTAGGGTCAGGAGCTCTCTTCCCATGCTGAACACAGCCTTAGCCAAGGTCGGCTTTCCCCTCATGAGTAGTCCACCGCGTTTGCTGGGACTTCCTCGAGGCCTAGGCTGGTAGAAAAATCTCCCCGTCGGGGAATTGAACCACGATCTTCCGCGTGACAGGCGGAGATACTGTCCATTATACTAACGAGGAATGCCCAAGCTCTACATTTGGCACATCAATCGATAGGTGGCCCTATTCCTGCATTTATGCCACAGTAAATACATGTAGATATATTAAGGTTTACTACATATTCGCTGTCACTCAAATCCATGACAAAGCATCTGTGACTGAATCCAGTTTAAAATCTCTATGTGTGAAAAATTAACATGTCTAACAACATTTTAAACAAATACAGTAAAATATGAATGGTGCATTTCCCCCACGAACATGCAAAAATAATTTTCGTCAGTTTCCGTAGTGTAGTGGTTATCACGTTAGCCTAACATGCGAAAGGTCCCCTGTTCGAAACAGGGTGGAAACAAAGTTGTTTGTTCATGTTGACTTTGCACAATCAAACTCTGCTGAGTTGAGCTCTAAATAACCTACACGGAAAAATATTCCTGATGTGAAATCGTGGCCAGGCCTACTGCAGTTTCCATAGTGCAGTAGTCATCAAATTCAGGAAAATCCTGTCTAAAAATGATGCAGAAAAACTAGTCCATGCATGTTTTACTTCTAAACTGGATTACTGCAATTCTTAATTGTCAGGCTGCTTGAAAAAGTCCACAAAGACTCTTCAGCTGATCCAGAATGCTGCAGCACGTATTCTGACAGGAACCAGGAAAAGAGATGGCATCGCTCCGGTTTTAGCTTCTCTGCATAGGCATAGCTTGCCTCTGTCGCCTAGTGCTTGCTCTTGGTGGGAATTGTTGGGTTTCCGTAAATAACATCACAGAGTATGGTCTAGACCTGCTCTATTATGAAAAAGCGTAGTGAGATAACTGTTGTTGTGGTTTGGCGCTATCTAAATAAAATTGAACTTGAATTGAATGACCTGAACCTCAACTTCTTAGCCTCATAGTTGTTGTTTTACGTTCCTGGATCCGTCTTACATTCCTGCTGTCTTACTACGTTCCTGGATCCTGAGGTAGGTGATCATATCGTCACTGAAAACATATCGTTGAAAACAGGATCATGCTCAATCGTGTTGTAAAACCTTTGTCTTTCTTGGAGTATATCCACTCTAATACTTTCTTAAAAACGCATATCTTTTGCTATGGTTAGTCCTCGTATCCAAACTACTCTGACAGATGTAGTAGTGTGTCGATGTAGCCTTGGTAAATAATTAGCAGCTGGTAGATAAATCTCCCCATCGGGGAATCAAACCCCAGTCTTCCGTGTGACAGGCGGAGGCGGTCATCCAAAGTTTCAGTAGTATAGTGTTTTTTGCGTTGGAACAAGTTGTACTATTTAAAATATGCCTTTGAGATACAAGAACTTCTTCACTTGGGACAGCCACTGACTCCCAACCCGATGGGAGCAATCCTGCGCTTTCAGACTTGGAGGGGCTGACTTTGATCCCGACTGCTTGACACTGGATTTTAATCTGCCCCAGTGGGTGCTGTAGATCCCTGCCTGATGAAGCCAAATGAAACACATCATCTGCAAAGAGCATAAAAGGAATTCTGAGGTGCCCAGACTTGACACTCTCCACCTCCTTCTGCGCCTTGAGACGTGTTGTTCATGTCCAGGAGTTGTGCTCTTTCCATCGCTTGACATTTAGGGTCATTAGTTCTCTTCCCATGCTGAACACAGCCTTAGCCAAGGCCCTGCTTTCCCCTCATAGAGTAGTCCACCGCGTTTGCTGGGACTTCCACTCGAGGCCTAGGCTGGTAGAAAAATCTCCCGTCGGGGAATTCGAACCATCTTCCGCTGACAGGCGGAGATACTGTCCATTATACTAACGAGGAATGCCCAAGCTCTACATTTGGCACATCAATCATAGGTGGCCCTATTCCTGCATTTATGCCACAGTAAATACATGTAGATATATTAGGTTTACTACATATTCGCTGTCACTCAAACCCATGACAAAGCATCTGTGACTGAATCCAGTTTAAAATCTCTATGTGTGAAAAATTAACATGTCTAACAACATTTTAAACAAATACAGTAAAATATGAATGGTGCATTTCCCAAACATGCAAAAAATATTTTTCATCAGTTTCCGTAGTGTAGTGGTTATCACGTTCGCCTAACACGCGAAAGGTCCCCTGTTCAAACAGGGCGGAAACAAAGTTGTTTGTTCATGTTGACTTTGCACAATCAAACTCTGCTGAGTTGAGCTCTAAATAACCTCACGGAAAAATATTCCTGATGTGAAATGCATTGGCCAGGCCTACTGCAGTTTCCATAGTGCAGTAGTCATGACAGGAAAATCCTGTCTAAAAATGATGCAGAAAAAACTGGTCCATGCATGTTTTACTTCTAAACTGGATTACTGCAATTCTTAATTGTCAGGCTGCTTGAAAAAAAAAGTCCACAAAGACTCTTCAGCTGATCCAGAATGCTTCAGCATATTGTGAAAACCAGGAAAAGTGAGATGGCACTCGTTTGTTTTAGCATAGGCATTCTGTCGGTGCTTGCTCTTGGTGGAACTGTTGGGTTTCCGTAAATAACATCACAGAGTATGGTCTAGACCTGCTCTATTATGAAAAGCGTAGTGAGATAACTGTTGTTGTGGGTTTGGCGCTATCTAAATAAAATTGAATTGAATTGAATGACCTGAACCTCAACTTCTTAGTCATAGTTGTTGTTTTACGTTCCTGGATCCGTCTTACATTCCTGCTGTCTTACTACGTTCCTGGATCCTGAGGTGGGTGATCATATCGTCACTGAAAACATATCGTTGAAAACAGGATCATGCTCAATCGTGTTGTAAAACCTTTGTCTTTCTTGGAGTATATCCACTCTAATACTTTCTTAAAAACGCATATCTTTTGCTATGGTTAGTCCTCGTATCCAAACTACTCTGACAGATGTAGTAGTGTCGATGTAGCCTTGGTAAATAATTAGCAGCTGGTAGATAAATCTCCCCCATCGGGGAATCAAAACCCAGTCTTCCGTGTGACAGGCGGGGACGGTCATCCAAAGTTTCAGTAGTATAGTGTTTTTGCGTTGGAACAAGTTGTACTATTTAAAATATGCCTTTGAGATACAAGAACTTCTTCACTTGGGACAGCCACTGACTCCCAACCCGATGGGAGCAATCCTGCGCTTTCAGACTTGGAGGGGCTGACTTTGATCCCGACTGCTTGACACTGGATTTTAATCTGCCCCAGTGGGTGCTGTAGATACCTGATGCAGCCAACAGAACCACATCATCTGCAAAGAGCATAAAAGGAATTCTGAGGTGCCCAGACTTGACCTCTCCCACCTCCTCCCGCCTTGAGGCGTGTTGTTCATGTCCAGGAGTTGTGCTCTTTCCATCGCTTGACATTTAGGGTCAGGAGTCTCTTCCCATGCTGAACACAGCCTTAGCCAAGGCCCGCTTTCCCCTCATGAGTAGTCCACCCCGTTTGCTGGGACTTCCTCGATAGGCTGGTAGAAAAAGTCTCCCACGTCGGGGGTGAACCCCGGGTGACAGGCGGAGATACTGTCCCACTAACTTGAGCTCTACATTTGGCACATCAATCGATGGGTGGCCCCTATTCCTGCATTTATACCACAGTAAATACATGTAGATATATTAAGGTTTACTACATATTCGCTGTCCAAATCCATGACAAAGCATCTGTGACTGAATCCAGTTTAAAATCTCTATGTGTGAAAAATTAACATGTCTAACAACATTTTTTCAACAAATACAGTAAAATATGAATGGTGCATTTCCCCCATGCAAAAGTATTTTTCATCAGTTTCAATGTAGTGGTTATCCGTTAAATAACATGCGAAAGGTCCCCAGTTGAAAACAGGGTGGAAACAAATTTGTTTGTTCATGTTGACTTTGCACAATCAAACTCTGCTGAGTTGAGCTCTAAATAACCTACTGAAAAATATTCCTGATGTGAAATCATAGGCCTACTGCAGTTTCCAGGTGCAGTAGTCATCAATTCTGGAAAATCATATCTAAAATGATGCAAAAAACTATCCATGCATGTTTTACTTCTAAACTGGATTACTGCAATTCTTAATTGTCAGGCTGCTTGAAAAAGTCCACAAAGACTCTTCAGCTGATCCAGAATGCTGCAACGTATTCTGACAGGAACCAGGAAAAGAGATGCATCGCTCTGGTTTTAGCTTCTCTGCATGGCATAGCTTGCCTCTGTCGCCTAGTGCTTGCTCTTGGTGGGAATTGTTGGGTTTCCGTAAATGACATCACAGAGTATGGTCTAGACCTGCTCTATTATGAAAAAGCGTAGTGAGATAACTGTTGTTGTGGTTTTCGCTATCTAAATAAAATTGAATTGAATTGAATGACCTGAACCTCAACTTCTTAGCCTCATAGTTGTTGTTTTACGTTCCTGGATCCGTCTTACATTCCTGCTGTCTTACTACGTTCCTGGATCCTGAGGTAACATATCGTCACTGAAAACATATCGTTGAAAACAGGATCATGCTCAATCGTGTTGTAAAACCTTTGTCTTTCTTGGAGTATATCCACTCTAATACTTTCTTAAAAACGCATATCTTTTGCTATGGTTAGTCCTCGTATCCAAACAACTCTGACAGATGTAGTAGTGTCGATGTAGCCTTGGTAAATAATTAGCAGCTGGTAGATAAATCTCCCCCATCGGGAATCAAACCCCAGTCTTCCGTGTGACAGGCGGAGGCGGTCATCCAAAGTTTCAGTAGTATAGTGTTTTTTTGCGTTGGAACAAGTTGTACTATTTAAAATATGCCTTGAGATACAAGAACTTCTTCACTTGGGACAGCCACTGACTCCCAACCCGATGGGAGCAATCCTGCGCTTTCAGACTTGGAGGGGGCTGACTTTGATCCCGACTGCTTGACACTGGATTTTAATCTGCCCCAGTGGGTGCTGTAGATCCCTGCCTGATGAAGCCAAACAGACCACATCATCTGCAAAGAGCATAAAACGGAATTCTGAGGTGCCCAGACTTGACACTCTCCCACCTCCTTCTGCGCCTTGAGACGTGTTGTTCATGTCCAGGAGTTGTGCTCTTTCCATCGCTTGACATTTAGGGTCAGGAGTTCTCTTTCCCATGCTGAACACAGCCTTAGCCAAGGTCCGGCTTTCCCCTCATGAGTAGTCCACCGCGTTTGCTGGGACTTCCTCGAGGCCTAGGCTGGTAGAAAAATCTCCCGTCGGGGAATGAACCCCGATCTTCCGTGACAGGCGGAGATACTGTCCATTATACTAACGAGGAATGCCCAAGCTCTACATTTGGCACATCAATCGATAGGTGGCCCTATTCCTGCATTTATGCCACAGTAAATACATGTAGATATATTAAGGTTTACTACATATTCGCTGTCACTCAAATCCCATGACAAAGCATCTGTGACTGAATCCAGTTTAAAATCTCTGTGTGTGAAAATTAACATGTCTAACAACATTTTAAACAAATACAGTAAAATATGAATGGTGCATTTCCCAACGAACATGCAAAAATATTTTTCATCAGTTTCCGTAGTGTAGTGGTTATCACGTTCGCCTAACACGCGAAAGGTCCCCTGTTCAGGGTGGAAACAAATATGTTTGTTCATGTTGACTTTGCACAATCAAACTCTGCTGAGTTGAGCTCTAAATAACCTACATGGAAAATATTCCTGATGTGAAATCTTGGCCAGGCCTACTGCAGTTTCCATAGTGCAGTCCACAAAGAAAATCCTGTCTAAAAATGATGCAGAAAAACTAGTCCATGCATGTTTACTTCTAAACTGGATTACTGCAATTCTTAATTGTCAGGCTGCTTGAAAAAAAGTCCACAAAGACTCTTCAGCTGATCCAGAATGCTGCAGCACATTCTGTGACAGGAACCAGGAAAGAGATAGCATCGCCCGGTTTTAGCTTCTCTGCATAGGCATAGCTTGCCTCTGTCGCCTAGTGCTTGCTCTTGGTGGGGTTGTTGGGTTTCCGTAAAATGACATCACAGAGTATGGTCTAGACCTGCTCTATTATGAAAAGCGTAGTGAGATAACTGTTGTTGTGGTTTGGCGCTATCTAAATAAAATTGAACTGAATTGAATGACCTGAACCTCAACTTCTTAGCCTCATAGTTGTTGTTTTACGTTCCTGGATCCGTCTTACATTCCTGCTGTCTTACTAGGTTCCTGGATCCTGAGGTAGGTGATCATATCGTCACTGAAAACATATCGTTGAAAACAGGATCATGCTCAATCGTGTTGTAAAACCTTTGTCTTTCTTGGAGTATATCCACTCTAATACTTTCTTAAAACGCATATCTTTTGCTATGGTTAGTCCTCGTATCCAAACTACTCTGACAGATGTAGTAGTGTCATGTAGCCTTAAATAATTAGCAGCTGGTAGATAAATCTCCCATCGTCAAACCCCAGTCTTCCTGTGTGACAGGCGGAGGCGGTCATCCAAAGTTTCAGTAGTATAGTGTTTTTGCGTTGGAACAAGTTGTACTATTTAAAATATGCCTTTTGAGATACAAGAACTTCTTCACTTGGGACAGCCATCCCAATGGGAGCAATCCTGCGCTTTCAGACTTGGAGGGGCTGACTTTGATCCCGACTGCTTGACACTGGATTTTAATCTGCCCCAGTGGGTGCTGTAGATCCCCTGCCTGATGAAGCCAACAGAACCACATCATCTGCAAAGAGCATAAAACAATTCTGAGGTGCCCAGACTTGACACTCTCCCACCTCCTTCTGCGCCTTGAGACGTGTTGTTCATGTCCAGGAGTTGTGCTCTTTCCATCGCTTGACATTTAGGGTCATTAGTTCTCTCTTCCATGCTGAACACAGCCTTAGCCAAGGCCCTTTCCCCTCATGAGTAGTCCACCGCGTTTGCTGGGACTTCCTCGGGAGGCCTAGGCTGGTAGAAAAATCTCCCGTCGGGGAATAACCCCTTCCATGTACTGTCCATATACTATGGGAATGCCCAAATCTACATTTGGCAATCAATCGATAGGTGGCCCTATTCCTGTTTATGCCACAGTAAATACATGTAGATATATTAGGTTTACTACATATTCGCTGTCACTCAAATCCATGACAAAGCATCTGTGACTGAATCCACTGTGTGAAAAATTAACATGTCTAACAACATTTTAAACAAATACAGTAAAAAAGTATGAATGGTGCATTTCCCCAACGAACATGCAAAAAAGAGTATTTTTCATCAGTTTCCGTAGTGTAGTGGTTATCACGTTAATGCCCAAGGTCCCCAGTTCGAAACAGGGTGGAAACAAAGTTGTTTGTTCATGTTGACTTTGCACAATCAAACTCTGCTGAGTTGAGCTCTAAATAACCTACACGGAAAAATATTCCTGATGTGAAATCGTACCAGGCCTACTGCAGTTTCCATAGTGCAGTAGTCAAATTCTGGAAAATCATGTCTAAAAATGATGCAGAAAAACTAGTCCATGCATGTTTTACTTCTAAACTGGATTACTGCAATTCTTAATTGTCAGGCTGCTTGAAAAGTCCACAAAGACTCTTCAGCTGATCAGAATGCTCAGCACGACACCCAGGAAAAAGATAGCATCGCTCGGTTTTTAAATAGGCATAGCTTGCCTCTGTCGCCTAGTGCTTGCTCTTGGTGGGAAAATTGTTGTTTCATTAAATGACATCACACAGAGTATGGTCTAGACCTGCTCTATTATGAAAAAGCGTAGTGAGATAACTGTTGTTGGTGGTTTGGCGCTATCTAAATAAAATTGAACTGAATTGAATGACCTGAACCTCAACTTCTTAGCCTCATAGTTGTTGTTTCTTACGTTCCTGGATCCGTCTTACATTCTGCTGTCCGCCATCCCTGGATCCTGGGTAGGTGATCATTATCGTCACTGAAAACATATCGTTGAAAACAGGATCATGCTCAATCGTGTTGTAAAACCTTTGTCTTTCTTGAGTATATCCACTCTAATACTTTCTTAAAACGCATATCTTTTGCTATGGTTAGTCCTCGTATCCAAACAACTCTGACAGATGTAGTAGTGTCGATGTAGCCTTGGTAAATAATTAGCAGCTGGTAGATAAATCTCCCCATCGGGAATCAAACCCCAGTCTTCCGTGTGACAGGCGGAGGCGGTCATCCAAAGTTCAGTAGTATAGTGTTTTTGCGTTGGAACAAGTTGTACTATTTAAAATATGCCTTTTGAGATACAAGAACTTCTTTCACTTGGGACAGCCACTGACTCCCAACCCGATGGGAGCAATCCTGCGCTTTCAGACTTGGAGGGGCTGACTTTGATCCCGACTGCTTGACACTGGATTTTAATCTGCCCAGTGGGCGCTGTAGATCCCTGCCTGATGAAGCCAAAACAACCACATCATCTGCAAAGAGCATAAAACGAATTCTGAGGTGCCCAGACTTGACACTCTCCCACCTCCTTCTGCGCCTTGGAGACGTGTTGTTCATGTCCAGGAGTTGTGCTCTTTCCATCGCTTGACATTTAGGGTCAGGAGCTCTCTTCCCATGCTGAACACAGCCTTACCAAGGTGGGCTTTCCCCCTCATGAGTAGTCCACCGCGTTTGCTGGGACTTCCTCGAGGCCTAGGCTGGTAGAAAAATCTCGGGGACCACGATCTTCCGCGTGACAGGCGGAGATACTGTCCATTATACTAACAAAATGCCCAACTCTACATTTGGCACATCAATCGATAGGTGGCCCTATTCCTGCATTTATGCCACAGTAAATACATGTAGATATATTAAACTACATATTAAGCTGTCACTCAAATCCATGACAAAGCATGTGACTGAATCCAGTTTAAAATCTCTATGTGAAAAATTAACATGTCTAACAACATTTTAAACAAATACAGTAAAATATGAATGGTGCATTTCCCAACGAACATGCAAAAAGTATTTTTTCGTCAGTTTCCGTAGTGTAGTGGTTATCACGTTCGCCTAACACGCGAAAGGTCCCCTGTTCGAAACAGGGAGGAAACAAAGTTGTTTGTTCATGTTGACTTTGCACAATCAAACTCTGCTGAGTTGAGCTCTAAATAACCTACACGGAAAAATATTCCTGATGTGAAATCGTGGCCAGGCCTACTGCAGTTTCCGTAGTGCAGTAGTCATCGAATTCTGGAAAATCCTGTCTAAAAATGATGCAGAAAAACTAGTCCATGCATGTTTTACTTCTAAACTGGATTACTGCAATTCTTAATTGTCAGGCTGCTTGAAAAAGTCCACAAAGACTCTTCAGCTGATCCAGAATGCTGCAGCACGTATTGTGACAGGAACCAGGAAAAGAGATAGCATCGCTCCGGTTTTAGCTTCTCTGCATAGGCATAGCTTGCCTCTGTCGCCTAGTGCTTGCTCTTGGTGGGAATTGTTGGGTTTCCGTAAATGACATCACAGAGTATGGTCTAGACCTGCTCTATTATGAAAAGCGTAGTGAGATAACTGTTGTTGTGGTTTGGCGCTATCTAAATAAAATTGAACTGAATTGAATGACCTGAACCTCAACTTCTTAGCCTCATAGTTGTTGTTTTACGTTCCTGGATCCGTCTTACATTCCTGCTGTCTTACTACGTTCCTGGATCCTGAGGTAGGTGATCATATCGTCACTGAAAACATATCGTTGAAAACAGGATCATGCTCAATCGTGTTGTAAAACCTTTGTCTTTCTTGGAGTATATCCACTCTAATACTTTCTTAAAATTGAATTGAATTGAATGACCTGAACCTCATATCTTTTTGCTATGGTTAGTCCTGGATCCTGTATCCAAACAACTCTGACAGATGTAGTAGTGTCCTGAACCTGTAGCCTTGGTAAATAATTAGCAGCTGGTAGATAAATCTCCCCATCTCAATCGTGTTGTAAAACCTCATACCCCAGTCTTCCGTGTGACAGGCGGAGGCGGTCATCAAAAGTTTCAGTAGTATAGTGTTTTTGCGTTGGAACAAGTTGTACTATTTAAAATATGCCTTTGAGATACAAGAACTTCACTTGGGACAGCCACTGACTCCCAACCCGATGGGAGCAATCCTGCGCTTTCAGACTTGGAGGGGGGCTGACTTTGATCCGACTGCTTGACACTGGATTTAATCTGCCCCAGTGGGCGCTGTAGATCCCTACCTGATGAAGCCAAAACAACCACATCATCTGCAAAAGAGCATAAAAGCGAATTCTGAGGTGCCCAGACTTGACACTCTCCCACCTCCTTCTGCGCCTTGAGGCGTGTTGTTCATGTCAGGAGTTGTGCTCTTTCCATCGCTTGACATTTAGGGTCAGGAGCTCTCTTCCCATGCTGAACACAGCCTTAGCCAAGGTCCTGCTTTCCCCTCATGAGTAGTCCACCGCGTTTGCTGGGACTTCCTCGAGCCTAGGCTGGTAGAAAATCTCCCGTCGGGGAATGAACCCGATCTTCCGCGTGACAGGCGGAGATACTGTCCATTATACTAACGAGGAATGCCCAAGCTCTACATTTGGCACATCAATCGATAGGTGGCCCCTATTCCTGCATTTATGCCACAGTAAATACATGTAGATATATTAAGGTTTACTACATATTCGCTGTCACTCAAATCCATGACAAAGCATCTGTGACTGAATCCAGTTTAAAATCTCTATGTGTGAAAAATTAACATGTCTAACAACATTTTAAACAAATACAGTAAAATATGAATGGTGCATTTCCCCAGCCATGCAAAAAGTATTTTTTAAATCAGTTTCCGTAGTGTAGTGGTTATCACGTTCGCCTAACATGCGAAAGGTCCCCAGTTCGAAACAGGGTGGAAACAAAGATGTTTGTTCATGTTGACTTTGCACAATCAAACTCTGCTGAGTTGAGCTCTAAATAACCTACACGGAAAAATATTCCTGATGTGAAATCGTGGCCAGGCCTACTGCAGTTTCCGTAGTGCAGTAGTCATCAAATTCAGGAATTCAGGAAAATCCTGTCTAAAAATGATGCAGAAAAACTAGTCCATGCATGTTTTTTACTTCTAAACTGGATTACTGCAATTCTTAATTGTCAGGCTGCTTGAAAAAAGTCCACAAAGACTCTTCAGCTGATCCAGAATGCTGCAGCACGTATTGTGACAGGAACCAGGAAAAAGAGATAGCATCGCTCGGTTTTAGCTTCTCTGCATAGGCATAGCTTGCCTCTGTCGCCTAGTGCTTGCTCTTGGTGGGAATTGTTGGGTTTCCGTAAATGACATCACAGAGTATGGTCTAGACCTGCTCTATTATGAAAAAGCGTAATTGAGATAACTGTTGTTGTGGTTTGGCGCTATCTAAATAAAATTGAACTAGTGGACCTGAACCTCAACTTCTTGGCCTCATAGTTGTTGTTTTTACGTTCCTGGATCCGTCTTACATTCCTGCTGTCTTACTACGTTCCTGGATCCTGAGGTAGGTGATCCTTATCGTCACTGAAAACATATCGTTGAAAACAGGATCATGCTTCAATGGGTATTTGTAAAACCTTTGTCTTTCTTGGAGTATCCACTCTAATACTTTCTTAAGCTTTTTGCTATGGTTGGTCCTCGTATCCAAACAACTCTGACAGATGTAGTAGTGTCGATGTAGCAGTAAATAATTAGCAGCTGGTAGATAAAATCTCCCCCAATCGAGAATCAAACCCCAGTGTGACAGAGGCGGGAGGCGGTCATCCAAAGTTTCAGTAGTATAGTGTTTTTGCGTTGGAACAAGTTGTACTATTTAAAATATGCCTTTGAGATACAAGAACTTCTTCACTTGGGACAGCCACTGACTCCCAACCCAATGGGAGCAATCCTGCGCTTTCAGACTTGGAGGGGCTGACTTTTTGTCCGACTGCTTGACACTGGTTTAATCTGCCCCAGTGGGCGCTGTAGATCCCTACCTGATGAAGCCAAACAACCACATCATCTGCAAAGAGCATAAAACAATTCTGAGGTGCCCAGACTTGACACTCTCCCACCTCCTTCCTGCGCCTTGGGGTGATGTTGTTCATGTCCAGAGTTGTGCTCTTTCCATGCTTG